>CM031235.1:280894861-281033867 GCA_018340775.1 Taxus wallichiana var. yunnanensis | reverse complement strand
GGATAATACCAGCCCCACCCCCACGCTGACACTTAGAACCATCGAAGAAGAGTGTCATTTGGTAAGGAGGTTTGTCCAGGGAAAGGGTAGTAATTGACTTATTTGGAAAGTCAAAATTAGAGTGTTGATCCCCGAAATAGGTTAGTTAGCCAATTGGTTAGTGATAGCTTGGCCCTTGATGGATTTTGATGAATTAATTTGAGGTCAACATCAGCTAAAATCATAATCCATCGTGTGGCACGCTAATTTTGATAAGGTTTGGCATACATGGAGTGTAAGGGTCGGTGTTGGTCACAACATACGTTTTGTGGTTAAGTAGGTAATGACGGAGTTTGGTGGCAATGAACACTAAGGCTAAGAAAATTTTTTTAGGGTGGGTGTATCGGGTTTCATAGTCCAAAAGAGTATGGATTATGTAATAAACCGCCTACTCCCTATGTTGTTCATCACGATGAGCGAGCATGGCTCCCAAGGAGTGATTGGTAGTAATATGTATAGGTAAAAAGGTTGATCATATTTAGGTGGGATGAGTACGTGTGGTTGGAGAAGGTATTGTTTTAAGGCCTCAAAAGCTTTGTGATAGTCATCATCCCATTTAAAGGAGACATCCTTTTTGAGTAGATGATGAAATGGTTGACATCGATCAGATAATTGTGAAATGAAATGGCGAATGGACTGCAACTTACCTTGTAGGCTACGGAGTTGTCGAAGGTTAATAGGCGGAGGCATTTCAAGAATGTCCTTGACTTTAGCAAGGTCAACTTCTATACCACATAGGGAAATGATAAAGCCTAGGAGCTTGCCTAAAAGGACCTATGAAGACACACTTCTTAGGCTGAAGGTGGATGCAATATTTAATGAGATAGTCAAAGATGGTTTTGAGGATGGTAAGGTGCTCAAAGTGGCATTTAGATTTGGCCAAGAGATCATCCACATAATCTTCCAATATGTGATGCATGATGTCATGGAAGATATAAGTCATAGCCCACGATACGTGGCAATGGCATTTTAAGGCCAAAAGGCATGAATCAATAGCAAAAGGTCCCCCAAGGGGTGATGAATGAGGTTTTGTGTTGATCCTCTAGGGAAAGTAGGATTTGGTTATAACCCGAGAAGCCATCCATGAGTGATAGCATCTCATGGCCAGTGGTAAGGTCAACCAGCTGGTCAATACCGGGTAAGGGAAAGTCATCTTTTAGACATGCTAGGTTGAGGTCATGGAAGTCCATGCAAATATGGAGTCCCCCTATTGCCTTAGTGATAGGGACAATGTTAGAAATCCAATGAGGATAATCAATGGGTAAGATGAAGGAAATGAAAAGAAGGCGTTGAAGTTCTTATTTGATGAGAAGGGAAATGCGACGGTGCATTTTCCTCGGCTTTTGTTTAAAGTTAGGGTAAAAATTTAGGAGGGATAGATTTAGGATCCATCGACTCTGCTGATGATGGTGGTGATGAAGGTGGAGTGGGTGAAGAAGTGGAGAAGGGCTAGTGTCCTTAATGAGTTCAATGTAGGCTTGTTTGGTAGGTGGTTCGGGAAAGTCCGATACCACTACGGTCATTATGTTTTTGGGTAGTACATGGAATGAAAATATGGCATCCTTTCTCATAAAATCCAAAACCAAAAACCTTCTGGCACTTTGGTGAAGGAAGGTATGGGAAAAATGGTGATTGGTAAGTGATTGGAAGTCGGTGGAAAATGGTAAAGTTTGTGGCGGTGGTTTAGGTGTGTAAGTGGTAGTATCAAGTCCTCCATAGGTGAGACTAGTATGAAGGTGAGGAGGACCATACAAAAGATGTTCTCTATACGGTGATCATAACGTGAGAAAGTGGTGAAGGCTTCCGTACTCTTATGGAGTAAGGAATGTGTTGAAACTATATAGGTGGTACTCCGCTACAATGAGGCATTGAAAAACACCTTCAAAGGGATTGGTGGTTTGTATGTAGGTAGCTAGAATGGATGATGTGTTGGAGGTTGATGTGGAGGTGGAGTTAACAGATTGGGAAGCTGATGGGTTAGCCGTGGAGGTTGTGGCAGCGTGGTAGGAATGGAGGAGGTATGTGCGGTTGAGGAAGCAATGTACTGGTAAGTGGAGGTGTAGGTGAAGTGGTGGTGGTCGTGGAGGTAGATGATTTAATGGGTATGAGCACATCATTGGGTTGGTAAAGCATGTTGCATGTTTTAAAAGGTGATGGATCAGCTAGAATGGTATAGGTGTGTCCTTCGTGTTCAAACTTTACACAACGATGCAAAGTGGAAGGAACGTAACCCATGACACGAATCCGTGGTTTTCCAAGCAACAAGTTATATTAGAATTCCCACTCCAAGATGTAGAATAATTCTAGAATAATGTGGGGCCCACGTGAACATGGAGGATGATGGTGCCTAGTGTAGAGGTGATAGCTTCATTGAATGAACACAACATGACCGAATGTTTATGCATGTAATGTTAGGTATATACATTTGAGTGAATGCATGGGATGAAATGATATTAATGCTAGCGCCCCCATCAATCATCACACATGTACCCATATGTCATCGATGTGGATAGAGATGAAGAGGGCTGGGTTTGGGTCATCATTTTGGTGTGGCACGATCTCTTCCTCTAAGAAGCTAAGGGAGGCTACTTGGTGAATAGGGTGAGGCGAATATGGTGGTAATTTGGTGAGAGAGGCTACATGATGGGGTGTGATAATGGAGGCTACGGGTGTAGGGTCATTGGGTAAAACCTCAATAGATTGAAGAACCTCCATGAGAGCTTGATGATGGGATTTCGAGGTTTGAATGAGGTCATATAAGGACATCTTGAGGGAGATTGGTGTAGTTGTTTAATCATGGTATGATGTGTGACGCCATTAGAAATGGGGTACGTGGGGCCACAAATAGTGAATTTAGGTATGAGTACGAGATGGTATGTTGGGTATAGGATTGGTTGGTGGTTCAGTCACCTTTTCTTTACCTTTATCCTTCTAATCACGTGTAGTGACATGTATCATGTTGATCTGAGGGGAGTTGGAAAATGAAGAAGGTGTAGGGTGAGTGGTATAACAACATAAAAGGAAAAAACCTACCAAAGGAGAAAACACCCTATGAGGTGAGTGGGCATAATGACATTTAGGTGGTGGTGTGGCAAGTTCTCTAATGTGAACCATGTTAATTTCAAATCTTGGGGATGGCTCTAGGAGCTGTGAGGGTGGATTTTGTGGTTGTTGAGTGGAAAGTGTGGAAGTGGGTGTCGGTGAAGTAGGGTCCTCATTGAGAAGGTTGTCATCATAAAAGTTGGCTTCTAAAGGACATAACTGGATCAAGATGGTTTTCAATGCCTTGTAGTTCTCCACATCATGCCCTGACACATGATGGTAGGCACAAATTTTAGTATCATCAAGCCCTTTTGGCTTAGGTTTGAGGGGTTATAAGGTATGAGTGGCGGTAATGTGATGTGACAGAAGTCTCAAGGAGGTTGGTTAAAATTTTGGCATAAGACCTTGCTAGTGGATCGCAATGGGAAGTGAACGTGGGTTTGGGTGTAGGTGTGGTTGATTATTGAGGAATGGCCTTTGGAAGAGGAGGAGTTGAGCTATGGGTTTGGGTGTTGGCATGGTTTTGGGTGTCGGTCGTGCTTGTTTAGGTAGGGGTATAGTAGATGGATGGGTAGGAGGGTGTGTGGTTGTTTTGACTACCTTATTGTGGGGTAGTGGAGTTTTGTTTTTGGGTTACACCTTCTTAGGTAAAGGTGATATGGGTGTACGAGGTCTAGAAGGAAACACATATGGGGAAGAGGATGAGTTACCCATGGGGATAACGAGAGGTGCTATGAAGGTAGAGGATGTGGGGCATGTAGAGGTGTAAGGGATAGAGATTGAAGTGTAGTGGGTAGTAAAGGAATTGTTAAAGGTATTGGAGGTATGGGTGGTAGCTTTTGGTTTATTGATGGGTGGAGGTTGCTTGACCATGTTGGGAAGCTGAGGTCTTAAGACAGACGGGATAGGTGAAGGTGTGATTGGCGTAGCCAGGGTATGAGTTCTATGGGTTTGGTGCTTTTGCTTGGGTGTCGGAGTAGGTGTGGTGTTGAATTTGGAGGATGTAACTAAATATAGTTTGATAGGTGGATGAGTAAGGCTGGTGGTTGGGGTGACCCCTAAGGTGGTAATAGGTTTAGTCAAGGAAAATGCTATAGGTGTGGGTTTGGGTTTAGATGTAGTTTGGGTTATGGGTAAGGGTGTATGTGAAGTTATGATGGGTGTCGTGGAAGGAGTTGTGATAAAAGTGGTTATGTTTGGTTGATTGGTTGAAATACTTTTGGGTAGATAGTGGAAGTATCAATAAGTGAGATATGCATTGTGTTGAGACCGGAAGCAGAAAACACCCCATAATAAGGCTCTATCACATAATCTAAGTGATCGACCAAACATGAGAATGACACGTCTGTAGGTGGAGTTGATGAGGACCTAATGGAAATTCCTGTAAAATGTGTCTTAGAGATGGGAAATTGGCTAGCTTTAGTTTCTATGGGTAAGATATCTAAAAGTAGGTCCGTGGGATTCTAGGTAGATGGTGGAGAATGCTCACCAAGAGGCAAATGTATCTCAACTTGGTCTGTGATGGGTAGAGGAGATGATGGGTGCTCCTCTGTAGGTGGAGGAATGGATAGGTGCTCTTCTATGGGTGGAGGAGGTAATGGGTGCTCCTCTATGGGTGGAGGAGGTATTGTGGGTATCGGTTCTCTAAGTGGAGAAGCCAAAGGTGAAATGGTTTTGATGTTAGTGGAAGACTCCTCCGTAGGTAATGAAGGAGATGAAAGGTGTTCCTCTGTTGGTGAAAGAACAGGGGAGATTGGTTCGATGTAGAAGGAGGACTTCAGGCTAGAATCTCCTCTATGGAAGGAATATGGGGTATTTGGGAGGTGACAGGTGCGTCATTAAAAATAGCGTGAACCTCATGGGTATGGGTATCATGAGTTGAGGTCTCACCGGTTTGATCAGACGAAGGAGCATGGTTGGGAAATGGTTTCTTGAAGATGTGTAGGTTTTGGTTGGCAAGTGCATTAGGATTATCCATGGTTAACTCACCTTTCTTGAGCATTTCTTGGACAATATTTTTGAAAGTGATGTAGTTGTCATCACTATGACCCTTTACTCGATGATAGTTACAGAAATTCATGTTCCTTATACCATGCAGGCATGGGGCGAGCAGGGTCAAAACTAGTGTGTGGTTTTATGGGTGGAAGAGTGATGGCTCCGGCTTTGATAAGATTTTCTAAGACAGAAGAGTAAGGTTCCCCAATTGGGGTGTATTTCCGCTACTCTCATCTGAATTGAAAAGTTTGGATAGGTGAGAGATTAGATGAGGGTAGCTTGATTTGATGGATGAGCTAGGCGGCCTTGAGTACCACTGCGTTAGTGGTGCCCTTAACCTTTGAATAATTGTTTTGTGGTTTGGAAGAAGAAGAGGTATCATTCAACTTGAATGTCGAATTCTTATTGTGTAATTGGATTTTCTTCTCTTTGATGGCCCGAATCTCTAACTTTCATGCCATAGTGAATGCTTCATCAAATGTTCAAAAGGTTTGGACCTACAAGGTTGGTGAGATATGTCTAAGACAAGCCCATGTGAAGAGCTCGATGAGTTCTATTTGTGGCAGTTGGAAGGTGAGTTGGTTGATCAAGCTATGCCGGTGAGCGACAAAATCTGCAATAGATTCGTCCTCAAATTGATGCGTGGAGTATAGGTCGATCATGGTAACCTTCTTGACGATATTGTGGATGTGGCAGTGCCATGAGGTGGTAGATGCGATAGTCATAGTGGGTATAAGACCTAGTTTGTGAGACGACCTGGGGTAAAGTAGATGCGGGAAGCACAGAGCCTAGATGGGGATGATGCAGGAGTGGGAGCAAGAGTCGGGAGGAGGATAGATATGGGCATGCCATATATCAACTGACTCGAGGCATCTTGAGTGGATGAATGGGAAAGGTAAAACTACAAAGTGGAAAGGTTTTGGTCAAGGAGTCATGCGAACTCCTCATCTCTAGTAGCGATAGTGATAGGTTGGATGGGATCCATGGCTAGTGATAAAATGGAAGGTGGTGAAGGACTAGGTGGGAGTGGTTGACAACTAGCATGAAATATGAGTGCACTTGCTTGTTTTTGGGTCAGCACCATGTGAACCAGTACTGATCAAGTAGGGTTGCTTCTCTGTAAATGACATAGAAAAACAATAGGAATAGGTGAATCTGATGGTAAAAAGTGTATTAGATACCAAATGTGGGTTGGGAAATGAAATAGGCTAATCGATGCCGTTAGGGAAAAGCGATGCGATCGGGGTAACCGCACGCTGCCGTCATTGTATAAAATAGATAAAGTGAGTGAAAAACAAGGTAGAAGGTCAAATTTGATAGGTATGCCAAATCTGATGATTTTTACAATGTCAATGGGAATGATAGCAATGATAGGGACTGTGAAAAGTGGAAGAAGATGAATAAAATGTCCTTTTGGGTAGGTTAACAAAAGGACTCGAACCGAAATTGGTTAGGTATAACCGATGACAGCTAGAGGGTAACCGATGATGACGGTCACCTTTGGAATGACATAGGTCACTGTGAAATTGAAATAGTGATGAAAGAATAGTGGTTGTGAATTAAAATATGATGTAGAATCAAACCCAAAATTATGAGAATGATGATGATATGGCCCAAGCACACTCAGGTGAAGCTAGAATACACTAGCTATGATGAGGAGCATGCAAGGATGAACAAGAAAAATGAAGAATGTGATCTCTCACCTCAAAATGCAAGCCAAGCATAAACTATAAGAAAAATTTGATCCTAGGAGTGCCTTTTCTATTATGTTTGTTTAGCTTATGCTATTTAAGGACTGACACATGAACTATGAAATAGAGTTTTTTGGTGAGGATGTCTTCCTACAAAGAAGGAGATCTAAAAGGTGAGGTTTTAGGTATGTTATGGTGGGGGCGGGCCTCACTCTAAAGTATGACTCGACAAAGCAAAGTAGAGATGGGATGCCCACCGTGCCATGATCATGTGATCACCTACACCTTCTTCTAGGTAATATGTTATTTAAGAATGTGTGTATTTTTAATTTTTGTGAGGTTTGGTAAGACTCGAGAGAGAGAGAAAGAGAAAGAAAGTGCTTTCTACGGTTTTTTTATCAACGATCACCTGGTCATGATTTCCAAAGCATATAGGTTGCCCTCAATTAATGTGAGCTAATGCGATAAATCAGAATGGAATGCACTTATTTTTAATCCCAAATCGAAGTGTGAAGTTGGATGACACAATAAGATGAAGAGGAAGAGAGATGCTATTTCACTACAATGTAGAAAACACAAAGAAATGGTTCTTTTTAATTACACCAAAAGAAAGGTTTCCTTTAGAGAAAATAGAAAGAAAAGGTGGGTTACCAAGGAAGAAAATTAGTGTGTATGCTTTTCAGAAGGGAAATAAACACACAAATTTTCCTAGGAATGAATGAAATGCAAGGAACCCTGAATGGGTCCCACCGTGGTGCCAAAATGCTTCACTTGATTCTTAGACGTTTCTTTGAAGTATTGAAGAAATAGATAAGGTAACGAAGCATAGGAGGAATACTTGTTCAAATGTTGGTTGATGGATTTTGTGCGCGTATGACTTCAAAACCACAACTGGTTGTGAGAGCTTCCTTTTGGCTAAGAGGAAATACCTATAATAAAAGAAAGACCACGAGAAGGAATTAAAAATACATGCAAAGTGAAATACCTAGCATATGCTAGATCCAAAAGTGTGATACTCCTAGATGGCTATCAGTCCACTATTTTAAACAATTTAATGCATTAAATAAAGTAAATCCTATTGAAGTTTGAAATGATTTAGGTATCTCACTTAAAACACAATAAGAAATATCTAATCTAACAGGCTAGGTTAGAGTAGGATCCAAAGGTCAAGTGACTAGTTCTAGTCTCTCGTAGGTCCGACATAGGTCTCGGGTAGATCACATGTGAATGAGGGTGAGGTGGAATTAGGTGGGTAGATCCCTGCTGGGTTGTATGAGCACACTACAATAATTGATGTTGGTTAAGGGTGACTGACGACGGTTAGGCATAACCGGTGCTGGTTATGTGGAGTTCGAGGATGTCACAAAATGGGCTTGGGGTCTCCTTTATGATTGCAAAAAAGATTTTGGTTGGTCAGGATGAGGTATTGGGTGATTTGGGAGGGATTTGGTGAGGTTTTAATGGGTATATGGAGGGGGAATGTTTAAGGAAGTCAATGGGTGGCTAGGTGAACAATAGGTGACAATATAAGATGGAATGAAATAAACCAGAGAAGTATAACATTATACTTACTTGGATCTTGGTCCCGATACTTGTGAGTGAGGGATGGAGGTGTTGATGAGAGGTTGAATGCTGCAGGTGATCACAAATTGTAGGAGAGCTTCTACATGGGCTGCATGTGCATTCCTCTTTGCTTGGTTAGATCAGATCATTACTAGGATGGTTGTGCAGGAAAATATGCTTGATCTCCTTCCTTGCATGCGTGTTCTCACTGAAATTCACTCTTAGAAGATGTGATATCTCTTGGGAATGTGCTAATGTTCATCAAAATTTTCCAATATTTTTCCAACCTTGAGAATAAGGTTGTTTTGAGGGTTAAAAGGGTAACCAACGGCGGTTCTAGCTTAACCTGTGACGGTTAGGGGTAACCGATGTTGGTCAAGGTGGGATTTCCTAGGTTTACTAAACTAGGGAGATCCTCTTGATTTTCTCATATATTTTTCGTTAACCCATGGATTAGACCTGGAAGCCTCTTGTAAGCATGTGAGAATGTGGTTAGAGAGAATGTAGGCATTGATTTTTATGGTTTGGGTAAGTCTTAGTTAGTTATGGCAACTCACTAAGAATAGGTATTAGGTTGAGTTAGCTTGATGAGGTGTCTAAGTGAGGTGTATGTGTGGATATTATTTAAATTAAGATATTTAAATAATAAATATGGTTAGGATAATGAATTAATTTAATTTAATTAACAAAATTAATATTAGTGGGGTGAAGGGGGCCATGGGTAGGTGAATGTGATGAAGGGTGCTTATTTGTTGAGGGATCAAAGGGGAGTGTGACCTAATTTTAGTGTCTACATAGGTCTCAGACATCCAAGCAGGGGGTAGCTGCATTGTGTTGTCGGTGGTGTTGGTGGCTATAGGGCTTCCCTAAAGCCGGAAGAAAATCACTATCCTATGACAGCCTCGTCATCCCCCTCCCCACCGTAAGGAAGTGTCGAATCAGAGACTAAGGTCTCTCTCTCAAAGACCGACATCCCCGTGTGCTGCCCTCAAGCATCTCTATGTGTCATACCACTTAGGTTACTCTCCTCCTCCTTCACATGGGATGCCTCACGAGTCCCAACACCAACTCCCTCATCCTTTGTGTCCTCTCCAACTGACTCCTCCTCTATCTCATCCCCTGTATCCTCCTCGATTCATATTTTAGATCAATAGGCTCATCTTGTTAACCACTATGAGTAGGAGTGGCCACAATCTAAAGTAAGGGTGCTCGAGGAGCACCATCTTCCCAACGAGCACAAACCACTTATCTAACTACAATGGGCACACTTGGAATGACCACTATCAACCATGGTCCCCTCTAGGAACTCTAAGCCTCCTAAATGGTCCTATAAACTAGAGTGATGGGAGGGAGTATATCAATGTATGGAAGGCCAAACTGCTGGGGGACCCAATCAAATGGGTGGACCTCAAGTCTCCCTACTCTATCAACCAGCTAACCTGTCGAAGAGCAAGCCACTATGGTGGTCACCTCCACTCCCCATATCCCCTGCCATATCCTGATAAGGTGTGACAGTCATGTCTGTCATAGTTAGGGAAGCCACTAGCTGATGTGGCATCCTAAGTACCGACATACCTATCCATCTAGCTACCTAAACAACCCCTGGATCTGACACTAGTACTCCCCTTACCATAGGGGATGAAACACTTGTAAACCCAACTCATAACAAGAGTAGGGTGGCTCAATGAATACCCCTATAGTCGACTACCTCAGATAGGTCATGGTAGGTAGTCCCTAGAATATATGCCCCCATGCATACTTACGGCCATGACCCTCGATCTGTGTAATGATGGGGGCCCAACAAGTATAAGAGTGTATCTACCCTTATCCCCGATCAATCGGGTGGAAAAGATGCCCATGATACCTATGCATATGACATGGAATTTGAGCATATGAGACAATGGCATCTCCCATATATGTGGCCCACTACATCATCATGGCCCTGGACCCCATTATCTCCAATGTCAGTCTCCTCCCAAGTATCGAGAGCCCAAGAATATGGTATACATCCTCTAAGGTGATGGTCCACTCACCTTGAACGCTTGGGAATTAGAAAGTGTTCCGGTCTACATCCCAATAGGAAAATAAGTCACATAGAATGTGACTAGCAGGAGCAACGTGGGGAACCCATGTAATCCTCAAAATACTAGCCCTCTGAAGAAGATCCATCTCATCCTATGTCAGTTGATCTAGGATACCAGGGAGCCAATCACACTCCCTCTCTTGGCTCCATTTGATGTACTCCTCCTTATTATGCATTCACCAAAACATGAGAAAAGAGAAAGTTAGTAATGTACATCACATGATAAGCTCATAAAAAACATAGCAAAATATTGAAAATGCAAAAATTCAAGTTAAGGTACATTTGGACATTCTTCGAACCACCACCCAAGACAGGTAGTGGTCCGTGATCTGCCACCCTATCTTCAAAGGCGTGCACTCGACTGATTTCCCAAAATGTGCCCTTAACCCTAAAAATGATCAATAATGCCCTATGGGCGCCCCTAAGGACTCATTTGAAATAAGAAAATTTGAAAATGTCCCCCCTAGGTGAACTTTTCAACATTTTAACATCTAGGGCACAAAAAGAAAAAAGAGGAAATAACTAACCGAGAATGTGCTCGGTTGATCTCCCGCTTGTGGAGGCATGATCATTATCTCACAATGGTCATTTTGGCTATATTCGTGTCAGAAATGGTCAACGTGGGTCTAGAGCTCCAAATTCACCAAATCAACAATGCACAAATGAATTGAAAAATGAGTTTGTTTATATATATATTACTTTAAAATTTTGAGTGTAAGTGTTTATAGGGCTAGAGCGTTAGCACGGTATATTTCTACATCCCCATGAAAATGGTAGGTCCTCTTGTCATTTTGATCTAGTGTTTATTTTTTGATATTTAATATATCTACACTTGATTTTTCTTTTCCTCTTACATGCAATGGGAGTTTGAGTGGTGAGATTTTTGACACACGGGCATGTCAGGTATAGCTTCTAACTCCCCATTTCGGGAATGCCATACTTGGACTCTACATTTTATGCATTTTCATGGCTAAGACACTTCTCCAAGGGGGAAATATGTACACACCCAAAATTACACGTGCTACATTATCAAGAAAATGGTTACAAGAATCCCCAATGATGATTTAAAATCCTCTCAAGAAGGTGTTCAAGGTCCAAAACCCATTTGCAGTGTATATTTGTAGCCTAGATGGCCTTACTTAACTTTTCCATGCATTTTTCCATCTCCCGCCTCTTTCTATGCTTGTTTTGGCCTTCAAGATGCTAGGACCGCCACCAAGTAGGGCGCGGTATTGAAACTACTACCTGCACAAGGTAGCGATCCTACTCACTTTTTCCAGATTCTTCATGCGTGTTTTGACATGTGATGATTCACTTAAGTTTTCTTTTAGAACACATCCGTGAGCCAAATTGGCTAAAAATAGCTTTGTTTTCTTGGTTCTCCTTGTTCCTTCTATTTTAAATAATATTTAATTAGTTGGAACTACCTCTTCTTGCCTTGTGCATGAAGTAACCTCCTAGCCTCCATTCCTATATATTCCATGCTTGTATTCAAGAAAAGGGCACCGAGAATTTTGTATCTTGTATCATTGTATCGCTACTATGATTTGCTAGGAATTACATAGCCAAGCTACGATATCTCTCTTCTACCTACATTGCATCCAGGCCATCAAGTTGTCATTAAGCACCATCCTCCTATTGTTGTTCTTGCATTCCCAATCCCTTGGACTCATATGAACACTCGAAGAAAGAAAGAGACAAACTGAGGGGACAATTACTACACAACTAGATTTACCTCTGTTATGTGAATTCCAGGTTGGATTTGTTATTTGATTTCCTTCATTCTTGCAATTTATTGTTGTTACGCCATATCAAATAGAGTAGAAATCAATTTCCTTTCATTTGTAAAGTAATTAGTTAATTTCAAGGGGTTTGAATCTTTCATAGCAATCCCAAAGTGACGGATCCTCTTCTTCCTATCCCGTGGATCTGAAGGAGAGAATATTTGTAGGAGGTTGTCTACATATCATAAATCACTTGGAAAATTTCTTGTTTTAATTTAGTTTTTTTAATACACTCAACACGGGTGAGTAACCACACCGGGTTATCTCACTTGTTTAGTTTTAGTGTAAAAGTAGATTTGATTATTTAGAATATAGGTAAATTGTTGTGTGATTGTGAGACCTTCCTTTTGGCTAGGAGGAACTACTGTATAAGAATCAAAACAAGACCACCAAAGAGAGTTAAATGATATATGTAGTGGACTGCCTAGCATATGCTAGATCCTGGAAGTACGATACTTCCTAGATGGCTGTCAATCCATTGTTTAAAACAATTCAATGCTGAAATAAAGTAAATATTGTCCTATTATAGTTTAATATGATTTAGGCATCTCATACAAATGCAATAGGCTAGATCTAATCTAACAAGGCTAGGCTAGAAGGAGATCCAGAGGTCAAGTAGGTTGGTTATAGGTGAATCTGAGCTAATAGGCTAGGTTAGATACAGATTTGAAGGTCAAATAGGTGTTCAAGTAGGTATATGTCAGAAACAGGTTGTTTCTGGCAGAGAAATTAGGTGACACAGAGACCGACCATGGTTTTATAAAACCGATGATGGTTTTTTACTATGTAACGAGGTGATGGTTAGAGAGAACCGATGACATGGTTAAGTCGGGGCTGGTGGAATCACACAGTCTGGGTTTTTGGAGTTTTGGGGAAAAAGTGGAGTGGATAGAAAGATGGGGATTGATCACAGAGGGGGTGTAGATATGTTGTGAAGGTTTGAGATTACTGAGGAGGTCAAAATGGGAAATTGGGCCAAGTATTAAGATGATTGGGTATGGAAGGTGGCTGCAACTGGAGAGAGGAAATGGACAGAGAGTAAAAGACTAGGTTCCTTTACCACAAAGACTATAGCTGATGATAAGAAAATGAAATAGATGGAAGGAGGATACTTACTCTTTTGTGAGGTACAGGTCTGAAGAATAATGAAGAAGTTGTTGCGTTGGAGGATGTTGGGAAGAAAGTTTCACTGTTGTGCTAGTGTATTTGGTTGCCTTTGTTGATCACAAATCAATCTTCATTTTCATTGTCGCATCTAAAGAGATCGAACTCGAGATCAGAAGTTTTTCAACAACAACCAACCCATATTACAAAGTTGTAGATGGGTCTAAATAGGCCATTTGGTCCATTCGGTATAACCGGCATCGGTTTAGGGTGAACCGACATCGGTTTAGGGTAAACCGACATCGGTTTGGGTGAGATATCTCGGGTTGTTCAAAAGTTTGCCTAGGAAGTTGTTCCACCATTTGATAAGGGTCTCTTCTTTTTCTCGGGGAAAAACCGACCTTAGGAGGCTTTTTAATGTGAGGTGAGGGGATGGGTCTAATGTTAGGTTTTATTTAGGACATTGGTTTAGGGTTTAGGTTAATGGGTCAAATGATGGGGGTGGTTAGGTGAGGTGCATTTAATAAAGGAAATTATATTAAATAGGTGTGTGAGGGTAGTGAATTAATTTAATGTAAATAATTAAATTAATATGTGTGTGGGTAAAAGGTCATTAACTTAATTAAAATAATTAAATTAATATGTATGGAGATAAATGGCATTAATTTAATTAAAGTAATTAAATTAAAATGTGTGGGGTGCAGGAGGTAGGTGATAAGGTGTTGAGGATGAGGAAGTGATTATAGGGTTGTGGTAGGGGACCAAGGTGATTACGACATGATTTGGTGTCTACATTTTGCCCCTTTTGTTGCGTAGCTTGTATTGGTAAGTGACGTGAACAAGAATAGAGTGTGGTTGCCCCAAGTGGGAATGAGGGTGATCCCCCTCAAACCAGGAACTGATGAGGTGGCAGAGCACATCGGTGAGTGGTTTGATAAAAGTGGATGTGAAGAAGAATAGTGAAAAATGGGAAAGGAGTAAAGGGAAAATCGGGCATATAGGTAAATGGGTAAATGGGCCAAGGTCAAAGGTAGTGGCAGTTGAATGCACACGCACACGTATAAACTGTGACATGGTACCAGGTTGAAGAGCTTGCAAACTCTACATCATCTAAGGTCGATAGGTTTATCCAAACAAGGTTGAAGTGATTCTGGTATCAAGGTATAGGATATGGTAGGAAACACAACGTAGGTTAGGTGCAAGGAATGTTTAGGTATGTTCGGTACACCAAAGGTAGGGTCAGGATAAATGGTCATGATAATAGGCTAGGTAAGGTCATTAGGTCAAACAACACAGGTAACAGTGTCGCAAGGTATAGTGAGCACATTGGTTCAAAGGTCACAAAATAGTTTTTTAGGTCAGGTAGATAGGTCACAACATGGGTAAGGCCGAGGTAGGGGTAAAATAAGGAGACGCCAATCAGCTAATGAGGTGAGGTTAAAGAAGGTGGAGGGCCAGAGAAGAAGGTAAAGTGGTCCAGGTAGGTGTAGGGGAGGAAAAAGAAAAAGGAGGTAAGGAAAATGAGGTCAATGTGAGGGAAATGAGTAGGTAGGGTAACCAACAGTGGTCAGTATGAACTGATGATGGTGGAGAGGAACCGATGGGGTTGGTAGGGCAGAAGACCGGCATCATCGGTCAAGGGTTAACCGACGTCGGTTGAGTCGGGTAGGGTATAAAAAAGTGGAAAACCCATGTTTTAAAATTCATTTGTGCATTGTTAAAAGAGAGAAAAGGACAAGAAGAGAAAAAAGAGGAAGAGGACAAAAAAGAGTGGCAGAGAGCTTGGTTGGTGAGCCACATAGGTGAGATTGATTGGGTGAGAGGTGGGCCACGAGATCGGATCGAGCGAGGTGATTAGTGGAGAGAGTTGGAGGTCATTTGAGGATGGTGGAGAGGCCGGAGAGGATCGGGAGGAGGAGGGGCGGAGGCGGAGGTTCCACCATGATGGGCAGTGGGATCAGGTAGGATTTGAACCTTTGTTATTGATTTTTGAGTTAATTTGGCTAAAATATAAAAAATGAAAAATGGGGGTTTGGGGGAAAGAATTTGAAAAATGGGAAAAAAGGGAGGGCAATGGGAATGGGGAAGGGTAGGGGGTAGGGAAAAAGGGTAATGTAGGAACAATTAAGGGTGTAAGGAGGGATTTGGGTGGGTAGAATGACTAGGAAGGGAAAAAGTAGGGTTGGGAAGTCGGGGGGGTGGTACGGCACGAGTGATGTGCGACACGGTGGTCGACTTGTGGCCGACGTCGGTGGGTAGTGACCGGTATCGGTCCAAGAATGAGTGACGGTGCCGGTCAAAGGGAGACCATGGGTCGGTCAAGGGGATAGTCGGGGTCGGTGGGGATGATGATGTCGGTTAACCTAAGGTTAACCTAAGGGTAAGTTGGGACCAAAAAGTAGGTTAGGGGGGAAGGGTTAGGGTAGGGAGAGGGGAAGGGTTTAGGGTGAGAGGGTAGGGGAGGGTAGGGGGGTGGATGGTTTGGGGGGTAGGGTGGGGTTAGGGATAGTTTTGGGTGGATGGGTTTGGGTAGGGTGGGTGATGGGTTAGGGTAGATAGGTAGGTAGGGGGGGTAGGGTGGGTAGGTTAGGGAGGGTAGGGTAGATAGGTTTGGGTAGATAGGTTTGGGGATGGGTAGGTAGGGTAGGGTAGATGGGTTGGGGATGGGAGGGTAGGGGTAGGTTGGGTGGATGGGTTTGGGTAGGTGGGTGAGGTTAGGGTAGATAGGTTGGGTAGATGGGTTAGGTGGGGTTAGGTTAGGTAGGGTTTGGGTAGATGGGTTTGGGTAGGTTTGGGTGAGTGACAAGGCCAATGGGATGGGGTGGGGAAAGAGATTAGGTCGGGATGTGGGGTAAAAATAAGGTAAGTTGGGAAGGTGTACTAATACATTGCTTTTGTGGGATGTAGGCCGAGATGAGCTACGGATGAGGGCCAGGTGCCGCCCTTATTATTGATAGTACGGGTGAGCATGATGCAGGAGGAGTGGCAGCATGTTGTAGAGGTGGGATTGATAGGGGTGAGGTGCTACCGGCATGTAGTCTGGGAGGTGAGTCTTATGGTTTCCCTCATCGATAGATGGGACTCGGTGACCAACACCTTCCATTTACCGATGGGTGAGATGATGATCACCCTGGAGGACGTCTACAGGATCCTGCGGTTGCCCATATTGGGGGCCCAGGTTTATTCCATCTCTTCTTAGAGGCATCTGAGGAGTTACTAGCACCCATTTTTGGTGAGGGTGTGTAGAGACTGATGTTCCATAGTGCTAGCATGAGCTATGGAGTGATGTATAGAGCTCATCAGAGGAGATGAGGTTAGTGGTACTCTTGATGGAGGCAGTGTGCTTGCTTGCATTACCGGATGTAGAGGGGGGGAGATTCCGAGGTCACTGATGGGAGTCCTCCATGACATGATGATACATCGGACATGGTTCGCATGGGCACCTGCATTGCTGATGTAGGTGTATAGAGAGCTATGGGCCTATGGGTGACTGTGGAGGTTCAACATCTGCTGCATCATACTACTACATTGTTGGGCTTATGAGCACATTGTTTGTGTTTGACAGTGGGGATGCCCGGGTAGATGCATTCCCATGGAGAGTTTTGAGAGTGGGGTACAGGCGGTGGGTACCGGCCATGGGAGGCCCGAGGTGCAGAGCTACTCATGATGTAGCTTACTACAGGAGGTTGTTGGAGGGGTTGTCAGGGTGGACATCATTTGGAGGCCGTATGTGGGCTTCCCCTCATACAGACAGATGGCCATGGAGCTAGCTGGGCTACAGATACATATGTGGATAGGAGGAGAGAGGAGCGAGAGAGCATGAGTGGATACCCGTAGAGTGGGTTAGATGCCAGTTTGGATTAGTCCAGGGTGTACCACCTCCATTTCCCATACATACAGAGAGATGATGTGGAGAGACCTATGTCTCCACCATGACCCACAGTGTCGACTAGATAGGAGGAGCAACTAGTAGATACATAGATTGATGATGTTGGGGTTGCAGATGGGTACAGGTAGTGGTGGGTGGCACAGTTGAGAGCCGTACCACCGAGGCTAGGCAGCCAGACTTAGCCACCATCACAGTACAGAGAGATGCCCTATAGGGGTAGGTGGCTACTTTGGTGATGTGACGTAGCTTGGGATCATGCAGGGGCAGCTCATAGGTTCAGAGGCATAGGTTGCCACATTACAGGCCCAGATAGTGATGTTGTGCAGGCTCGTAAGGCAGGGGACAGTACACACAGGGGAGGTAGGGGGAGATGGAGATGGAGAGGAGGTAGGTGGAGATGGTGGGGAGATAGCCGCTCTACAGTGCACAGGTGTAGTGTAGGCTTTATAGGCTAGTTGGCCAGCAGTGGGGCAAGAGGTAGGTTATAGGTGCAGGTGAGGCTAGTGATAGTAGCAAGCACAGGCAAATATTACTACCTATAGAGCCCGAGATACGAGCACAGCATAGATTCTAGGCTGACTCGGGCTCTAGTACCAACACGCGAGGCTAGTGTAGGTTCAGGGATAGGGTCCCATTATATGAGTACCCCACGTAGTAGCGGGACCCATGGCACCTCCATCAGACAGTGCCCATGGCTAGTTTAGAGATGCCCTAGAGAGGCACGGTATTACAGGATCATTTGTTAGTATGCTCGGGCTAGATGTGCCCCTCTATGCCGAAAGTAGAGAGCACAGTGAGGCCTCAGTGAGAGGACTAGATCCCACTCATAGTGTGGAGAAGTACGGGGGCCGGTGAGCCCAGGGGATAGGGTCGTGGTGAGGCCACTAGTGTGTAGAGGCCAGCCCTAGGTGAGGGGCCATCAGTAGGAGGTGAGGTAGTGTCGGGCCCCGAGACAGTGTGGGAGAGGGTCGAGAGACACACCACAGGGAGCATTCCCGACATAGATGGGGAGATGATTGACTATGGACCGGCCTACATGTGCCGAGTCATTTTTGTATGTATTATATATGAGACCGGCCTGCGTGCTGAAAGATTTTTGTATTTATTATTTTGTTGTACATGATACCGGCCTGCGTGCAAAGATTTTTGTATTGATTCATTCATTCTTTTTGTATATATGAGACCGGCCTGCATGTGCTGATGACATTTTGTATTGTATATCGGCCTGTGTGCTGACATTTTTGAGATGATGGCCATGATGAGATAGGCATGTATTTTGAGATACACAGTTATTGATTTATATGATGAGATACATGGTATTTTGTGATGTGTTGATGTGTTGATGAGATATTGGTTTATGGCTTGTGTTAGATGAGATATGGATTTGTTACTTTGTATTAGATGAGATATGGGTTTGTTGGTTTGATATGGATGGAAATTAGGTGAGTTAGGCATGATGGAGTTAGGTCAGTTTAGGCATGGATCGAGTCGAGTTAGGGAGTTTAGGCATGGTTGAGTAGGTTGGTTTAGGCATTAGGCATGGATGAGTCAAGTTGGTTTAGGCATGGATTGAGTCGAGGTTAGTTTAGGCATGGATTGGATGATTGGGCATGGTTTGGAGGCATGGTAGTTGGTTGGTTTAGGCATGGTTGAGTTAGGTTGGTTTAGGCATGGATTCGAGAGTTGAGGTTGGTTTAGGCATGGATTGAGTCGAGTTGGTTTAGGCATGGATTGAGTAGGTTGGTTTAGGCATGGATTGAGTTGGTTTAGGCATGGATTGAGTCGGGTTGGTTTAGGCATGGTTGAGTTAGGGTTTAGGCATGTTGGTTTAGGCATGGGCATGGTGAGGTTGGTTTTTAGGCATGGATTGAGTTAGGTTGGTTTAGGCATGGATGTTCATTTCGGTATTTTGATAACAAATGGAAATATAAATGCATGAGATGGTGTAAAATGTGGAAAATGTTGGTTATGTATGAAAATGTGAAATAATATAAGTGGTAAAAGTTATGTGGTATATGGTTTAGATGTCGAGGTTTTTGATATGAACAAGAAATCAGGTAAAGGTGGGGAAAATGGTTAGGGTAAAGAGTGGCTGAGCTAACCTTCAGGGCCCCATGCCCTGGAAGTGTTGCCTACATAGTCCCGGTGAAAAGGGACCTCAGACCGATGTAGTTCTCCCATAAGCTAGGAAGAATATGAGAAGATAGAAGAATAGGTAGTGAGGTTGATAGTTAGGTTGGATTCGAGGTCATAGGTATGATTAGGTCAAGGTCGATTAGGTTAGGTGGAATATAGGTAGATAGGTATGGGTGATTTTAGGTCGATAGGTAGTGTTGATTCTAGGTCATAGGTATAATTAGGTTGAGGGCATTGATGTTGGGGTTGAGAATAGGTAGATAGGTAAAGGTGATTTTAGGTTGATTGAGGTGGGAGAAGAAAATCCCAAAAGACAGGTGTCGAGGGTCTAGTCCTATATAGGAAGATCAAAAGGTAATGAAGAAGAGAAAAGATAAGAGGGGGCAAGAAAGCCACCCGATTGGCAAGGATCAAAATGTATGAAACACATCTACAGATAGGCTAGTGAACGTAAGACCCTAAAGACATTGCATGATTGATTACTCTAAAGGTGAAGAATAGTCACAGAATCACCAAATGTCATAGGTTTAGTAGGTCCCTTGAGGCAGTATGAAGTGAAAAGACAATGGGTAAGGAGGTGAAGGTAATTGGGTCATAAAATGGGAAGTAGAATGCCTTGGGCAATAGAGCCAAGATCACAATAGGCAAGTCCATGATGAAAAAGGTTACTTTTCTTTTTCTTTTTTTTTTGACTTTTTAGATAGACTGATCGATGTGGGAAGTCTATATGGGATGAATATATGTCTCCTTGAGGTCTTCGTGAAGTTGATCGATGCGGGAAGCTTCTGAATTTTGATTTTTGAGAAAATAGTCCTCTTTTTGGAAAGACTATGTAGAGAGTTGTGAGCTTTTTATAGCTGTCCTTCGAGGAGCAAGTCTACTTATAGTGACAATTGAAGGTGGAAGATGTCCTTTTGAGGGATTCATCTTTTATATTGGAAGTTTGACTCAAGGAGTTAATCCCTTATTTTGGAAATTTTTTTTTTGGCTTTTAAGTCATGGACGAGACTATAATGAAGCATTTGGTTCTTGTTGAGAAGGAAAGGGTGAATGACCATGGGATCTCATCTAAAAGAAGATGAAAAGTATCCATGAGAATCATGCCATGTGCAGAGCCATGGTGCACATATTTAAGATAAGGAAAAAGGGTGATGGGTAATCACATGATTCTTGTTTAGTCATTGGAGATGAGGTGTGGAAAAGAAAAAGGTAAATGGTGCTCAAGGGATGAGCATGAACTAGATAAATAGTGATGTAGGACTAGAAGTCAATAGTAGAATGGTCGAAGATGCAAGGCATTGAGGGCTCAGAGTTTGGGCTTACCATCAAGTGAAGACAAGCGATAAGCACCTGATCCATAGTCATGGGTCACGATGTATGGTCCAAGCCAATTAGGAGCAAATTTTCCCCGTTTTTTTTTCGCTTTGGTTACGTGTTGATTTTCCTTGAGGATGAGATCACCGACCTTGAAGGTGCATTCATGGACACGTTTTTCATAGGCACGCTTGATGCATTTTTGGTAGACTTGGAGATGGTCGAGGGCATGAAGATGACGTTCATCTAATAACTCAAGTTGTGCTAAACGGTCTTGGTGAAAGTCATCATCAGTAAGCATATCTTGAAGGAGATATAGAGAGATGGGATCTGGACTTGAGAGGAAAAACAACCTCTGGTACCGTAGACCAGAGAAAAGGGAGTGGCAGTGGTGGAGGTGTGAATACTAGTACGGTATGCCCAAAGAGCGAAAGGAATGTGCGTATGCCAATCCTTCCCAGTATCGTTAACCACTTTCATGAGAATTTTTTTAGGGTTTTGTTGGTGGATTTGGCTTGGCCATTGGTTTGTGGGTAATATGGTGAGGAGAAGCTAAGTTGGATACCGAAAGGTGTCGCAAAGTTTTTGTAGAGTTTTGTTTTTGAATTGTTTTCCATTATCAGTGATAAGGTGATGTGGAAAACGAAGTGACAAATAATGTGATGATTGATGAACTCACATATTTTCTCAGCTTTAGTGGAGATGAGGGGTATGACTTCAACCCATTTGGTGTAATATTGGTAGCGGTGATGATCCATTGATGTCTTAGGGAAGAGTGAGGATTGATCTCTCGACAAGATCCAAACCCCATTGAGAGAAGGGCCAAAGGTCACGAGTGACCTGTAAGGCATGACTAGGTGTGTGATGAAGATTGGCATGTTGTTGGCATTTTACACAATGCTTAATGTAGTCATGCAACAATCATGATTGAGGTTCGGCCAATAATAGCCTAGGTGAAGAATGTGTTTAGCAACAGCAAGGCCACTGAAGTGACCTCCACATATGCCATCGTGAACTTCTTTAATGGTATAGGGGATTTTAGAGCTGGTGAGGCATCGTAAGAGAATACCATCAAAGCCTCATTTATAGAAGGCCACCCATGATGACATAATGAGAGGCCTTTTTGAGAAAGGCGTGTTGTCCATTACGTGTGAGATCAGGAGGCAATATAGAAAGGGAAAGGTAGTCTGCAAGCTACTTATACCAAAGGTCTTGTGTGTTTAGTGAGGTGAGTTCGGATGAGGTTAACACAACAAGATTTATAAGAAGGTCTCGGTATGCATTTTATGGTAACAAAGATGTCTGAATCGGTAGGTGAAGTGGGTATTTGGGAAGCAAGGTAGGCCATGGTATCCACATGAATTTATTGGTGGATCGCGGAATGGTTTGAATTTTATAGCGGTCAAAGGTAGTCAACATGATGCCGACGTAACATTTGTACTCTTGAAGTATTTCATTATGACACTGATAAACACCATTGACTTGGTTTACTACTAGTTGAGAATCACCAAAGATATTAATGGATTAACATCTAAGGCATAGGTAGTCATGAGACCCAATACGAGTGCTTCGTATTTGGTGATATTGTTAGTGCATTTGAAGTCGAGTTTAAATGATAAGGCATGGGTTCACCATCAAGAGGAATGAGGATAATGCCTGCACCACCCCCATGTTGACATTTGGAACCATCGAAGAATAAGGTCATTTGGTAAGGGTCATCATCCAAAGAGAGGTTAGCAATGGATTCATCGGGAAATCAAAAGTTTGAAGATTGATTCCCAGAAAGAGGCGCATCAGTGAGCTGGTCAGCAATGGCCTGGCCCTTGATAGATTTTTGGTGGATGAATTGAGGTCTAGGTCAGCAAGAAGCATGAGCCAACATGTGGCACGTTGATTTTGGTAAGGTTTAGCATACATGAAGTGTAAGGGGTTAGTGTTGGTCACAACATAGGTTTTGTGGTTGAGTAGGTAATGGCGAAGTTTGGTGGCAACAAAAACTAAGGCTAAGAAAAGTTTTTCAGGGTGAGTGTATCGGGTTTCGTAGTCCAGAAGGGTATGGCTTATGTAATAAACCACCTGCTCCCTATGTTGTTCATCACGATGAGTGAGCATAGCCCCTAAAGAGTGATCGGTAGTAGAGAGATGTATAGGTAGAAGGGTTGGTTGTCTTTAGGTGGAATAAGTATGGGTGGTTGGAGAAGGTATTGTTTTAAGGCCTCAAAAGCTTTGTGGTAGTCGTCATCCCATTTGAAAGAGACATCCTTTTTGAGAAGGTGATGAAATGGTTGACAATGGTCGAGATAATTGGGAAATAAAATGGTGAATGGATTGCAATTTACCTTGTAGGCTACGGAGTTGTTTAAGGTTAGTGGGTGGAGGCATTTCAAGAATGGCCTTGACTTTAGTAGGGTCAACTTCTATACCACGGAGGAAACAATAAATCCCAGGAGCTTTCCTGAGAGAACCGTGAAGACACTTTTTAGGTTGAAGGTGGATGTAATATTTAATGAGGTGGTCAAAGATGGTTTTGAGGATGGTGAGGTGCTCGGTGATGACATTTAGATTTGGCCAAGAGATCATCCACGTAATCTTCAATATGCGATGCATGATATCATGGAAGATGTAAGTCATAGCACGCTGATATGTGGCACCAAGCATTTTTAAGGCCAAAAGGCATGACTCGATAGTAGAAGGTCCCCAAGGGGTAATGAATGTGGTTTTGTGTTGATCCTCTGGGTGAGCAAGATTTGGTTATAACCGAGAAACCATCCATAAGTGATAGCATCTCATGGCCAGTGGTAAGGTCAACCAACTGGTCAATACCAGGTAGAGGAAAATCATCTTTAGGGTAGGCAAGGTTGAGATCATGGAAATCGGTGCAAATGTGAAGTCCCCCTATCACCTTAGTGATAGGGATGATGTTAGAAATCCATTGGGGGTAATCGATGGGTAAGATGAAGGAAACTGAGAGAAGGCGTTGAAGTTCTTCTTTGACAAGAAGAGCAATGCGAGGGTGCATTTTCCTCAACTTTTGTTTTATGGGTTTGGCATCGGGAATGGTTACAATATTGTGGACCATGATAGTGGGATCAATGCTAGGCATGTCAAGCATAGGACCAAGTGAAAGCATGGCTATGATTTTTAAGAAAAGAAGTGAGGGCTTCTGTTTAGTAGCATCAGAGATTGGCCAATCTTGAGAATGTGGGGTCATCCTGAGTGTGGATGTTGACTTCGATAGTCGATTCATTCAACATTGTTTGCATCTCAGAAGGTAATGACCGGTGAATATAAGAGTCTTCAAGCACCAAGGTAGGTGAGTATGGATTCATCATCTTGACATTGAATGACATTAATAGAAGGAGTATCATCCCCTATCATGTCAGGATACAAGAAAGGAAGAGAGGAAGGAGCCTCGCCATCGTGGTGATAGGTCAGAGGCCCCAAGGAAATGGTATTTATGGAAAAAAAGGTAGGAGGGATAGATTTAGGATCCATCGACTCCGTTGGTGAAGGTGGTGAAGGTGGGGTAGGTGAAGAAGGTGGAGAGGGGTCAATGTCTTCAATGAGTTCAATACGGGGCTTTTTGGTAGGTAGTTTGGTAAAACCGATTCCACTACGATCATTGTGTTTTATGTGGTACATGAAATAATGGTGTGATGACCTTGTTCATAAAGGCCAAAGCTGAAACCCTTCAGGCACAATGGTGTAGGAAAGTGTGAGAAAAGTGGTGGTTGGTAAGTGACTGAAGGTCAGCGAAAAAGGTTGGGTTTGTGATGGTGGTTGGGTGTGTAAGTGGAAATATCAAGTCCCCCATAGGTAAGATGGGTACGGAGGTGGGGAGGACCATAAAGGAGATGCTCGCCTATGCGGTGATCATAGTGAGGATGTTGGTGAAGGTTTCCATACTCTTGTGGAGTAAGGAATGTATTGACATTGTACAGGTGATACTCCCCCATAGTGAGGCGTTGAAAAACACCTTCCAAGGGATCAGTGGTTGATATATTGGTGGCTGGAATGGAGGAAGCATTAGAAGTTAGATCGGTGGAGGTGTCGGTTAGTTGGGAAGCTGATGTGTGACTGGTAGAAGTGACAAGCAGTGGTGGGAATAGAAGATTTGGGTGAAGGTGAGGTTGCAATGGCACTGGTGGATGGGGTCATGTGTGAAGAAGATGTAGGTAGGGAGGTAGATGCCTTAATAGGTACAAGGACATCATTGGGCTGGTAAAGCATGTTGTAGGTTTTGAAAGGTGATGGGTCAGCTGGAATGGTATAGGAATGTCCTTCATGTTTGAACTTTACACATCGGTGCAAAGTAGAAGGAACACAACCCATGGCATGAATCCAGGGTGCTTCGAGCAACAAATTGTATTGAAACTCCCCTTCCAAAATGTAGAACAACTCGGGAATAGTATGGGGACCCACATGAAATGTGGAGGATGATAGTGTCGAGTGTAGAGGTGATAGCATCATTGAATGAACACAACATGACTGGATGTTTATGCATGTAGTTGTTGGGTATGTGCATTTGTTTGAATGCGTGAGAGGAGATGATGTTAATGCTAGCACCCCCATCGATCATAACACGTCGGACACGTATATTATCGATATGGATGGAGATGAAAAGTGTAGGATCTGGGTCATCGGTTTGGTGGGGACAATTTTGTCATCGAGAAACTAAGGATAACAACTTGGTGAATAGGTGGAGGTGATGAGGTAGATGGAAATTTGGTGAGAGAAGTGACATGATGAGGTGTGATAATAGATGCTACAGGTGTGGGGTCATTAGGTAAAACCTCAATAGATTGAAGGACCTCCATGAGAGCTTGATGATGTGACTCTGAGGTTTGGATGAGGTCGTATAAGGACATTTTGAGGGGAGATTGGTGTAGTTGTTTGAGCATGGTGTGATGTGTGACGCCATTAGAAATGGGGTATGTGGGGGCCACGAGATAGTTATTTTAGGTATGGGTGTAGATGGTATGTTGGGTATAGGATTGGTTGGTGGGTCATGCTTTTCTTTTCCCTTACTATGCATGTGTGTGACATGTACCATGTTGATTTGAGGAAGTTGGCAAATGGAGAAGGTGTAGGGTAAGTGGTATAATGACATGACATGAGGAAAAAAACCTACTTTGGAGGAGAAAATCCTTGTGAGGTTAGTTGGGTGCAATGACATTTGGGTGGTGGCGTGGCAAGTTCTCTGATGTGAACCATGTTAATTTCAAATTTTGGGGTGGCTCTAGGATGGTTGTGAGGTGGAGGTTGTGGTATAGGTGTAGGAGGAAGATGTGAAGAAGGTGGTGAGGGTGAAATAGGTTCATCATCCAGGAGGTCATCGTCATCAAAATTGGGGTCAGAAGGACATAATTGAATGAGGGAAGCCTTTAGACCCTTACAGTTCTCAACATCATGTCTGGCACATGATGATGGTAAGCAAATTTTAGTATCATCAAACCCTTCGGTTTAGGTTTAAGAGGGTCGTAAGGTCTAAGAGGAGGGAGGAGTGATAGAGAGCTTTCTGAGGAGGTTAGCCAAGATGGTGGCGTATGATCCCACTAGTGGATCACAAATGAAGTGAAAGTAGGTTTGGTTGGAAGATTGGGTAGTTTGTGGTGGTAGTTGAGGTGATGCGAGTCTTGGATTTGGGTTGTACTTTCTTTGGTGTAGGTGTGCAATAGAAAGAGGGGTAGGTTTAACCACCTCTTTGGAAATTAATGATTTTTTGATTTTGGTGTTTTTTCTTAGGTAGAGGTGTAGGGGAGCACGTGATGTAGATGGCAAGGTAGATGGTGGGAGAGGATGAGTGACCCAAGGGGACAATTGAGGTGCAGTGGTAGGTGTTGGTCGAGAGTCGAGAGGGAGGTCTGGTGAGGTGGAAGAAAATGTCATAGGTAGTGAAGGAGGTATAGAAGGTAATGGTGGTATAGGAGGAAAAGAAGTTATAGATGGTGATGAAGGACGTAAGGTTCACCTAGGTAGAGCTACAGGCTATGGTAAAGGGGTCAAGGAATTTTAGGTTTACCCCTGGAGAGAGTAGATTTTGTTAAGGTAGAGGGGTGAGGTCCCAAGATGGATGGTAGGGTGAAGGTGATAAAGGTGTAGTTGGTGAGGTCGGTGCATGCGGATTAGAAGGTTGGGTTTTCATTTAGGTTGAGGGATTGGTTCCAATAGGTATATGGGAAGATGTGGTCAAGTGTATCTGACTAGGAGGATGTGCAAGGTTTGATGTGGGTGTGACCCCTAGAACACTAGTGGGTTTAGATACAAGAGATGATGTTGGAACACATCGGCTAGTAGTAGAGAGGTGGGTATAGATGAGGATGATGCAATAGAAGATGTATCGAGAGTTATGTTCATGTGTGGTTTGGGTTGTTGAAACATCTTTGGATAAATGGTAGAAGTGTCAGTGGAAGATGATTGCATTTGGGTCGAGACCGGGAGTAAGAGACACCCCAAAGTAAAGACCTATCAACATAATCTAGGCGGTCGGCCAAATGTGAGAATGACACTATGGTAGATGAGGTAGATGTGGAGAGTGGGGATTCCCATAAAATGTGTCTGAGAAATAGGGAATTCATTGGCTTTGGCCTCTATAGGTAAGAGAGCCGAAAGTAGGTCGTATGATCTTGGGTAGCTGATGGAGAATGGTCACCGAGCGGTAACGGCAAATCTATTGGATCCTGAATAGGTGGAGAAGATGATGGGTACTCCTCTATGGGTGGAGGAGGTATAATTGGTAGTGGTTCACTAGGTAGGGAAGTTAAAGGGGAAATGATATCGGTGCTAATGAGAGACTCCTCCGTAGGGTGTATACGGGGAGGTGAAGGGCTTTCCTCTATGGGTAGAGGAATGGATAAAGTAGGTTCTGTGTGGGTAGAGGATTTTGGGCTAGGATTTCCTCGATGGAGGGGATAGGAGATATTTGGGAAACAAGTGGTAAGTGGTAAAGATAACATGTACCTCATGTGTATTACTTTCATTGTGTGAGGCATTACCAGTTTGATCATTAGATGGGGAATGGTTAGGGAATGGTTTCTTGAAAATATGAAGGTCTTGATTGGCGGTGCATTAGGGTTATCAGGACTAACTCGCCACTCTCGAGCATTCCCTGAACAATGTTTTTAAAGGTGATACAATTGTTGTCATTGTGACCATTTACACGGTGATAGTTATAGTAGTCATTTTCCTTGTACCAACCTAGTATGGGGTGAGAGGGGTCAAAACTAGTATGTGGTTTGATAGGAGGAAGGGTGATGGCATTAGCTTTAATAAGCTTTTCTAAAATAGATGAATATGGTTCCCCAATTGAGGTGTATTTCTTTTGTTCTCGTTTGAATTGGAAGGCTTGGACTGGTGATAGATTGGATGAAGGTTTAGCATGATTGGATGGATGGGCAGGGCCAGCCTTAAGTACCACTGTTGGCAGTTCCCTTGGCTTTGGAATAACTCATCTGAGGTTTTGAGGAAGAGGAAGTATCGTGTGATTTAAACGAGGAGTTTTTTTCGTAATTGTATCTTCTTCTCTTCGATGGCGTGAATTTCAAGCTTACGTGCCATGGTGAAAGCCTCATCGAATGTGAAAGGTTTGCACTGTAAGGTAGGTGAGATATGTCGAGTGCGAGGCTCGTGTGAAGAGCTCTATGAGTTTGTTTGTGGTAATTGGAAAGTGAGTTGGTTGATTAGGCTACGCCAACGAGTGACAAAATCTATGATAGATTCATCATCATATTGATGCGTGGAGTAAAGATTGGTCATGGTAACCTTCTTGTGACATTAATCAAAAAAATGATCCAAGAAGGCTTGGGCTATTTGGTTAAATGAGAAGATGGAATGTCTAGGTAATCCACTATACCGGTCCAATCTTTGGACGATTAGGGACATGGGAAAGGTTTATAAAAGCAAAGCATTATCATGGGAAATTAAGTAACACCCATGTTTGAAAGATCACAAATGCTATTGTGGTTCTGTTGTCGCCAAATCACTGCACCCCCCGAATGGCCAGGATGTGAATAGGACGTTCGGTGTGATTGGGACACATGGGATCACCTCTCAAGTTGTGGGACTTGGGCTCGAGGTGAACCTCCGGAGAAGGCCGGCTTCCTCTTCCTAAACTAAGTGTTGTACTACTCCTAGTGTAACAAAAATGATTATCTAGTCCTATGCTAACATTTTCATGGGGTTTTAGGGAAAGAGATTTACAGAAATGAAACTATACTAGGGATGGTGATGCACCGAATAAAGGGTGTCTTCAAATTCAGGAAGGGTTAATTTGAAGAGGGTGTGTGCACCACAGGTCAACTTCACCTACTGCAACTTAGAGAGGGTACAAGATACCACAGACTAAGAGACACGCGTTCCCTTGGTTAAAGCGTATCGATCGAGAAATATACCAGTTTCCCAGTGAAGAAGGATGAACTCAAGAAGGGTGAATAGACACCACAACTCAAGCGCATGCAATACTCCACCACTCGATAAGCCGAGAACTCCAAGAACTCGCAATAGAACTTAAACTTGCATAGTGTACTGCAAGTATGAGAAAGGCACAAAAAAGCATAGAAGGATGAAAGGACCGAGATTAGTCACAAAACACACACTTTTATTGCTGCTTCAATAACATGCACAATGCATCATACATTCGAAGAGGCAATAGTTGCCATTACGGTCTTGAAGAGGAGGCTTGAAAGTTCTCTCAACACACAAGAACAACTTGCGAGAGAGAGGATTTTTGAAAAGTATACACTCGCCTGAGATATCTAAGCTGTCAACTTATCTCGAACTGTTGGAACCCTTTGAAATGAGCTCCCAACTTACATTTATAGAAGAATATGTGAGAAAGAAGAGGAAATGGTCATAATTACATTCCTAAAATGAAGGCCCATGATGTATTTATTACAGTTAGTTGAACTACCTGAGAAGGTTCCATCATGGGTCATTAATTGCCTGATGACCAAGTCTTCTCAATTAATTAAAAGAATATTTAAATAAAATATTTAAATAATAATAATAAATATTATTATTAAAATATTTAAATAAAAATATTAATTTAATTAACATAATGTTGGGACCCCCCCGTTGACCCGTTTGACTTGAAGAGGAGGGGGGTCCATGTGGATAGAGTCTGCACAAATCTCAACTTGGTGAGCTTCGAATCCGCTAACTCGGTGTTGCAATCGATTTTTGACCCTGCACTAACTCTTTCCTTGCTTTGGTAATCGCGCTCTTTTGCATTGAGTCCTCCGAATGGTGGGCTATCAAACTTGATTCTTACCGTTTTGCTCTGTTAACTCGAGGCCATTTCAAACTTGAATCACCTCGCTCAAACTTCATGAAACATCACCACGAGCTCCCAACCACAATGATTCTGGTCGATCTCTTGAGCTATTACGTGTTTTGTATCTTCCAAACGATGAGAAAATGCCATTATTAATAAAGACCTAATGCTGCCATGATGATGACACAGTCTCATGCCCATAACATGTCTGATAGACACCCTAAGACTGATTTTTTGGCCAAAGAGCCCCTTGGTATTTTGGCAGTGCACCCGGAAATCTCAGCTCCAATCGACAATTATGCTACTATTGGAACCTATGGCATAGGTAGCCGTGAGCTATACAATATACTCATTTTCGAACTTAAAAGATCCTTCATGTTACAATTTTCAAAACATAAAAGGAGCCCTTTAAAAAATACATTGAACAACTGGGGCAGCCAAGAGGACCTTGGAAAAATGTACGAGTAACAACCATATGAATTCTTCCTTAGTCGTGGATCAAAGCTAATAGAAATAAAGCTAGATAAAATTAGCTTGAAACTACAGTATAATCGTCCCGTCCATTATAAACAAACACAGCTTTTCTGATCCTGGTAAAAGAATACTTTTGTTATGTCGATTGGACGTACATAATGGAAGGGTATAAATATTACTTACGCCGCGAGTTTTTCAAAGAGACCATTTACACGTAACAAGGATGTAGCAGGGCAAAACGGCTGACCGGGTATTTTGAGTTGACCTTCGCATTCAATTCGTTTCTAGGAAAGGAAATGTTGAGCAATGCGAATCGTTTCATTCGCACCGTAATAAACCTTCATCTCGACCGAGCAATTTCATGAAGCCTTGAAGGTCGTGACTCCAATCCATCGTGCACTGGCGGTGAATATTTGTTTCATGCATGCTTAGCTGGAAGCGCTAAAGAAGGCATTTATTGCACACGCTGCTTTGCGTGCGTGAGAGTTTTAAAAACAGCTTCTCGCGACCAACAAATGCTCGAGCGAATCGGAGTTGGAAGAAGTATCTTTGGCAAAAGAACCGATCAGATCGAGACATCCATTCGTTGCATCTTTGGAAACTTTTGTCTTCTCTAAGCTGCAATTACGGTATTCCATGAGAAGCGTTTTGTTTTTTTGTGAGCACGAAACGTCGACCCATCTTGACCATCTCGCCATCATCCTCCCTTATCGATCGGAAGATTAATCAACGCGCTCAATTTGCAGCATTGCCACTTTAATTCTCCTGGTAACTCGCAAAAAGACTCGGGATGCTCCAAATCACTGCGGGGTTTTCATGACGGATTGCCATCTTAATATTTCCTTGGTAGTTTGATCCGATTTCTCCCGGTTCCCACGGTGGCGGGATTTTCAGCTTGCCTGCCATCCACAAAAACCCACTTGGCATTCCAGCTCCGAATCCCGCATAAGCAGGTTGGCCACACCAATCCACGGGCCCGGCCTCGGCTTTGCCGCGCAACTGAGCCAGCAATTAGACCCGATTTCTCCACTCCACGGAAGTCGACCATGGCTTTCCATCCACGAAAACCCGCTTGGCATTAGGCTTCTCGGATTCCCATGATTTTTCTCTGCCGAGTTTTCCTTCCCATGGACCAGAGCTCAGCCCAAAGTTTGATTGTCTCAATGCATGACAAGCTATGGTTATGGTTCACTCAAATTCTTCTCACTGATGAATTCCTTGTATCACGCCCTATGATACAACACCGAGTTCCCATCTTGAATGTGCTCATTTAATTGCAAAGCAAATTGTGCCTCATGAATACTACGATATGAAACAGTTCCACCTCTATGAGATCCGCTTTCATGAATTGCATTGTAAAATAAATTTAATCAAGTCTTGATAGAGAGTCTTTGTAATAAATTTCCTCAGTGCATTGGTAACACTCTCACTTTGTCACTTAATTGATTTTCATAAAAATATCTTGAAGGAAAATCCGAATTTGAGGATGCATCGATCGATGATCGAGATAAACACATAGTTGGACACTTGACAACCTGCTTGTTGGAAGTTCTCAAACGAACTCTTATTATACCGCAAAATGCTTGCTTTGCTTTTGTGCACCGAATGCTCGGCCGAGGAAGGTTTGAACAACGCCAAATAAAATATATATCTTTGTATTCACTAATACCACTGCCCGACATTCTTGCTCTCTTTGCGAGCTTACCGTTGAAAAATTACCTCGAGTAGGCCTCCCGTCAATTTTTGCATTAATCAATGGGCCACGGAATTGTATCCTAGAAACCATCTTTAATGCATCCACGCGAAACGAGTTGCCTTGAATTATCCATCATGCTTGATGAGTCCCATTGATAGGGCTCCATCACGTATCTTTGTTTATGCAATGATCTCCATTCATTTTATGGCACTCTTGATGCCTTGGCTTGCGTTTGAATCACCCTAGCTCTGCAGAATGTGTCCTAAAAGAAGCTCACCACATGATCTCCAAAATGAACGAGTCACGAAGATGAGTCGAACTCCTTATCTCTGCCTTCGCTTCCGCCTGTGGCTTGAACCTTTCCAATTCATTGAGACTTTATTGATAGCTCAAACTTTGACTCTCCCTGACTTGGCCTTCACTTCCGCATGCATCGATCTCTACCGAGATCCTTATAGAGTTCCCTTCATTCGTCAATTTTCAACGAGCTATATTTTGCATTAACAAGACCTTGTCGAGCTCTTACAACTGAGAGTCTCTCTGAGATGATTTTTGAGATGATTATCAATTTGACACGGGTTCTTTATCAACTCGACCTCTGAACTCTCCACCGAGTTGAGATCAACCTGGGTGCCTTTCGATGCTTAGGTGATTTCTTCATATGCAATTTAGGAATTATTTTTAATTATTGCATCTCGATAATAACCGAAGGTGGGTTCTGGGACTATTATTTTATTTTGAACGTGATAGGACCCGTTGTCCAATCTTGCAGTGTGCAAAATTGGATAACATTTTAGCGACCTCTCGGGGATGATTACTCTGCTAAGCATGATTCCAGTAGCCTTAAGTCATCCATTGGGCATGGAGTCTGTGTTGGAATCCTGAAAGTAGTATGATTTTCTTTGACACATCCTGAAATCCCCTTGAGTATTGTTGATATCCTGGACCTCCCTGGAATGCTAAGCATGAAGTATACTGAATCTGTTGAATGCTTGACATCCATGGAACACTGCAAAAATTTGAATGAAGCAGATTTTGAACTGTTATGGAAACCTTGAACCTTTCTTCTCCTTGACACCTTCCAATGATGAAACAATGTGAGAAACTGACACAAAACACAACAACGAGGAAAGCAAAACAACAACAGACAACAATGTGCATAAGCACTTGGAGGAAAACACCTAATTTTAACTGTACAGGGGGTGGAACGCTTCTCAAAAACAAGCTTTGAGATGTATCCCATTCACATGAATGGGCAGTTCTTCTCCATTGAGCCTAGATAGACGAAATGAATTTGCCTCTTTGCAACTTGTGATGATGTATGGTCCACTCCAGAGAGCGTCAAACTTGGCATGCTTGCCTGGTTTGGCCCTGTCTTCATCCCATTTGAGAACTAAATCTCCCTCTTGAAAATGTCTGTCGGACGCCTTCTTGTCAAAAGATTTCTTAACTTGAGCCTGATGCTGCTCCAAAGTTTTCATAGCCTTATCTCGTACTTCCTCTAACTCCATGAGTTCAGCAAACCTTACTGTCAGAGGATCACTCTCTATAACTTCAAGTTGATGAGCTAACTCCAAAGAAGGTAACTCCAATGAGAGCGGGAGTTTTGCCTCTCTTCCATATACAAGAACGAAAGGAGAATTTCCAATGGCCCTTTTAGGTGTGATTCGATCTGCCCATAAGGCTGTCTTAAGCTGTGTATGCCAAGTCCTCTTGTTAGTCTCCATTGTGCGCTTAATAATCCTTATGAGGTTTTTGTTGCTAGACTCAGCCAATCCGTTTCCTTGCGGATAGTAATTGGATGAAGTTTTGAGGTATACCCCATTTTTAACAGCCCATTCACTCAGTTTCATACCAAGAAAAGCTAGCGCGTTGTCTGAAATGATTGTAAATGGAACACCAAACCTCGTCATTATACCCTCCAAAAAATCTAGAACTGCCTTTTCATTGCTCTCTTTTAATGCTACCGCCTCTGTCCATCGAGTAAAATAGTCTGTTGCGGTAAGGACCCACTTATGTCCGTCACTGGATGGAGGATTAATCATTCCGATGAAGTCCAACCCCCATTGAACAAAGGGTTGATCCACTTGAACTGGATGCAGTGGAAGAGCTGCCAGCTTCTGCTTACCTGTGAAAAAGGCACATTCCTTGCATTTCCTTACCCAGAGATGGGCATCCTTGAATAAATCCGGCCAATAGTAGCCGGCTCGCATGATCTTGGTAGCTGTTGTTCGTGCGGAATAATGTCCTCCAGATAGGCCATTATGAAATTCTTCTAGTATCTTACTTACCTGTTCCGGTCCTATGCACCGAAGGAGAACACCGTTCAAATCTTTTCGAAAGAGAATGCTATCTACCAAAACATATGGGATAGATTGAAGACGGAAAGTTCGTCTTTGGTTTTTATCCATGTTTGCTGGGTATGCTCCTGAGAAGATGAAATTCTTCATTTTGGATAACTTGATCAATAAACTCGATCAACATCCTCATCAGTATTTAGGAGTGTCACGTCCTCATTACCTTTTGATTCCATGTCTGCAGCAAGTTGCTCACATAAACCCTTACCTCTGACAAGTTTAGTGACTTTGATATGCACGTCATACTCCATTACCTTCGTGATCCATCCAGCACGCTTTTCGTTCATTTCTTTGTTCAGCAAAAACTCCTTGACACCTGGATGAGACACCATCAGATGAATCTTGTTGTTGGACAACATGTGTTTGAATTTCTTCAAAGCTCGAATAACTGCAAAGACTTGTTTTTCAATGAATGAGTATTTGAACTCGTAGTCTTTGAGGGATTGACTGAAGAAAGCGATTGGTTGCTCCATCAGGTTGTCGTTTTGTTGGGTGAGGATCCCTGAAATGCTCTCTTGACCTGCAAAAGCATAAAGGATAAAATCTTTGTCAAACCTGGGGTTCACAAGCGTGGGAGCTTGGGAAATGGCTGTTTTGATGGCTTCGAAGCTTTCTCGTCCTTCCTTTGTCCATGAGAATGGCATGTTTTTCCTTAGCATGGCTGTCAGTGGTTTAGCCAATGTCGCGAATTGGGGGATGAATCTCCGCACGAAATTTATGGTTCCCAGGAAGCTCTGGAGGCCCTTCTTGTGACTCGGGAGAGATAAGGACATAATTGAATGAATCCTGGCTGGATCGATTGATAATCCTTCCGCTGAAACAACATGCCCCAACAATTTTCCCTCGTGCACTGCGAAAATACATTTCTTGGGGTTAAGTGAAACCCCAAATTCCCTACACCTTTGGAAAACTTTCCTTAGATGTGTGATGTGATCTTCTGCATGCTTAGAGTACACAGTTATATCATCAAGGTAAACCAAAATAATATCATTGATCAGTCCCTTAAATGCCATGTCCATGGCTCTTTGGAAAGTAGCCCCGGCGTTGGACAATCCGAATGGCATTTTATTGTAGGCATATGTGCCCCACTTGGTAGTGAAAGCCGTTTTGAATTGGTCAGATTCTTGGACTAGGATTTGATTGTAACCTGAATATCCATCGAGCAAAGAAAATCTTTGAGCTCCTGCCACCGTTTGAAGGATCTGCTCCATCGATGGAAGAGGATAATGGTCTTTCAATGACGCACGATTCAAATCCCTGAAATCTACGCATAACCGGATCTCTCCGTTCTTCTTCCTCACGGGCACCAAATTGGCTACCCATGAGGAATGCTTGATGGGAAAAATTATACAAGCCTCGATGAGCTTGGTTAGCTCCTTTCTCATTAGTGGCTCAATTTTGGGATTAATTGGTCTCATTTACGATGATGCGGCTTAGCATTAGGATCCAGTTCGATGGTATGTTGCGCAAGACCTGGATCAAAACCACGCAGATCTTTATAGCTCCATGCAAAGATGTCATGATACTCTTGACAAAGTTTGATGAAAGCTTCTTTCTCCTCAGAAGTACACACTTTTCCGATCTTGAGAAATTTTTCATTTGATACTTCGACTTCCTCAAAATATTCTTCTTTGACCACCATGTTAGGGCTTTGTCTTTTGGCTTGGTCATCTGAATTGAAAATGGATTCCAAAGTGACTAAACCTTTTGGTAACTTGTTGCTTTTCAATTGAATAATTTGTTCACCATATGACTCTTGCAACTTATCTTGATTTTTTGCAGCAAACTCCGCCTCTTCTTGTAGGAAGAGGACAATTTGGTTGTCACTATCGAACACTTGCCAACTACTCACATTATCAGGGACTGCTGGTCGAACCACCATTTTAACAAATTGCTGCCCTTCTTTCATGATATCAACTGGTATGTTATATTGTGAACCAATTGTAGCAAGCCTATCTGCATCTTGATTTTGACCTCTAGGAATTGCATGGATCCCAAAAGCTTCGAAATCTTCAATTAGGTCCCAGACTCGGTTCTTGTATGATCTTAAAAGATCATTTTTGGATGCACTACGTGCTGAAACTTGATGAACAACTAACTCACTGTCTCCAAAAACAGTTAGGGCCTTGATTCCCTTCCTTTGGGCTAGCTGAATTCCTTGCACAAGAGCCTCGTATTCTGCAACATTGTTAGTGCAACTGAACTGCAACCGGAAAGACGAGAAGTACTTATCTCCCTCTGGAGAAATTAACATAACACCAGCACCGGATCCATTCTTACTTCTTGAGCCATCGAAGAACAATTTCCACAATCCTTTAGAATCACTTGGTGTTTTGACAAGTTGTGGTATGATTGTATCTTCTTCATGGATACAGTAGGTACCTAATCCTGTTTCTTCCAAGACCAGCAAACCAGCTTCTTCTTACGCAATACATCGGCGTAGGGATCGTGATCTTGATGATCTCTACTTGCTTCATCTAGCAAAAGTATCGGGACTTCTTCAACAAGGGTGGTTGGTTCATGATCGGCACCTTCCTCTTACGGATCACCGATGGTGTAATTTCCATTTGTGGGATTAGAAGTGTAGGGTTCTACATGATTATGGCAGATTGGTTTACGCCCTTATAGTTACTTTGGTTCCATATCGAGTCACGAGAATCATATGCGACCAATCGGTGATAGGTAACCACCCATCTTGGCGGTGAAATCCCGTGATAGCGAGATGGCAAAGAGGGGAGGGAGATCAATGACTGATATATCTTGGGTGAATGACAAGCTTGGGCATGCGTGGATGGTAAGTTGAAGTCCTTTGATAACCCCAACAGTCTTAACAGCTGTGCCATCCAGTTGAACAACCCCTCTTGCAACTGGCGCATATTGTATGCCTAGTACATCTGCGATTTGTTTCGGCATGACAGAGCTACTGGCACCAGAATCGATCATGCAATTATGTACCAGGTGGTCGCCAATGATCAGGGAAATGTAGAATGGTGGTGGTTTGTTTGCCGTAGGAATGATCTTCCCTTCCGGTTGACACAAATTTGTAGCATTTGTCACTCCATGGCTTGGTGATGCGCTGGTTGTGCTAAAACTGTTCAGAGCTTCTCGCAGCAGGTTTCTTTGAGAAGGAATCGAGAGTGCATCCCACATGGTAACGCTCAGATTGGTTTTCTTCATTTGTTCTACTATGCTGAAGGGAATCGCTCCAACTTTATTGACACTTTTTTGGGCATTGGGGTCCTCCTTTGGAAAATGTTTGTTGGGTACCGTGATGCCTGGAGAACCATCTTTCCCTGCGGCGTGGCTAGCCGATGTTTCTGGTGATTTCTTTCCCACATTTCTATCAACCGCTATTTGTAACCCATGTTGAGAAGTGGATGCTAGATCAGCTTCGAGAGGTTGAGGCTCCATTGCTCTCTTTTTGGAACGAGTGTTTGCTGCCACTGATGAAGAATCTATATTCAATCCGCAAAAATCTTCTTCTTGCCAGTTTAGTAACGTGGATTCTTCAGGTGCCTGCGGTTGATCTGCTGCTTCTTGCGTAGATGAATTGTTTGTTAACTCTGAAGGGGCAGATACACTTTGAACCATAAGGGCCTGGCTAAGAACCCCATTGGGACAAAGATTTTGATTGTGAGGTTGAGAGCAAGGATAGCACCATTCGTAGTCTTGAACTAGATTATTCTGAACAGGTACTATAGCTCTAGATGAGCTAGCTGCAAGAGGGTTCCGGAAGTTCAAGGGCCTGACATTTGCAACTTGACTCGTAGTTTGATTTTGGGGCTGATTGTTTCCTTGAAAGGGAGGACGGCTAGCCTGATACTGCTGATTTTGTGGCTGATACGGACGATTGTATTGAAATTGTTGCCTTTTGAGTGCAACGAGCTCATTTCCAAAATTTTGCAGTAGTGACTTGACTTCAAATAGGTCATTTGAAGAGGCAGGGGAAGATTGAGATGGTTGCTTGGAGTCCACTGGAAGAGGAGCAATGATAGGCTGATGATTCGTAAGATCTGGAGAAAAGGGCATTGGTGGTCGTGGAGCTATCTTTCCAGCCTGAATCAAAGAATTCTCTGCACTTATGGCAACTTCGTAAGCATCAGGAAGTGTAGTCCCTCCCATAGACTGGATCATAACTGCTACATCGCTATTCAAGGCTCGCAAATAGTACAAGAATGCATTATGTGCAGAAGGCTTTATGAGCGCCGGAATCCTATTCCAAGTCCTGTGGAATCGGAAGTTGAAATCACTCATGTATTCTTGGGGAGCTCTCTTTATGGTAGTAAGTTGTTCCAAAAGTGATAGGTGATCACTTTTGTCTTCAAATTGTTTACATAGCTTTTCTCCCAACTCGTCCCAAGTGGTTATAGTGCCAACACCTAGCCCGCGAAACCATTGAAGCGCTTTTCCCTTAAAAGAGGTAGCAAGAAGTCTAACTGCAACGTTGTCTTCGGTGATATTATGTACTGCACATATGCTGGCTACATCAAAGATATGCTCCACTGGAGTAACGTGAGTTTCCCCCGTGTAGAAGGGTAAACTTTTGAGTGCCGCAACAGGTATCGGGTCACGTTGAGCCAACACGAGAGGACTGCTTGCATTGAAAGGGGGAAAAACTTGGTTCCTCACCATAGCGACGAAAGGTTGATTGTTCCTGGGTGGAGGAAATCTTCCGTAAGGAGGAGTTGAATGACCCCTAGTAGGTAAATCTGCAACTGGGGATGTGGAAATGCCTCTTCTTCTTCTCTTTGGAGGAGACAAGGAAAGTTCGGTATGCTGATAATTTCCTTTCTTTGAAGAAGCTCTTGTCTGAATTCTTCGCATAAGTTCTTTGACCTGAGATTCGGAATCCAGAGATATGGAGTCGCAGTACTTTGACTCGTGTAAGTGAGAAGAGAAGTACCAACTCTGTCCCACCGGGTGTTTGTAAGCACCTGAAAAAAAACTGTTGTCGCCAAATCCAAATTGCACACCCCCGAATGGCGGGATGTGAATAGGACGTTTGGTGTGATTGGGACACATGGGATCACCTCTCAAGCTGTGGGACTTGGGCTTGAGGTGAACCTCCGGAGAAGGCCGGCTTCCTCTTCCTAAACTAAGTCTTTGACTACTCCTAGTGTAACAAAAATGATTATCTAGTCCTATGCTAACATTTTCATGGGGTTTTAGGGAAAGAGATTTACAGAAATGAAACTATACTAGGGATGGTGATGCACCGAATGAAGGGTGTCTTCAGATTCGGGGAAGGGTTAATTTGAAGAGGGTGTGTGCACCACAGTCAACTTCACCTCTGCTGACTTAGAGAGGGTACAAGATACCACGAGACTAAGAGACACGCGTTCCCTTGGTTAAAGCGTATCGGATCGAGAAATATACCGGTTTCCCAGTGAAGAAGGATGAACTCAAGAAGGGTGAATAGACACCACAACTCAACTGCATGCAATACTCCACCACTCGATAAGCACGAGAACTCCAAGAACCTGATAGAACTTAAACTTGCATAGTGTACCTGCAAGTATGAGAAAGGCACAAAAAAAGCATAGAAGGATGAAAGGACCGAGATTAGTCACAAACACACACTTTTATTGCTTCAATAACATGCACAATGCATCATACATTCGAGAAGAGGCAATAGTTGCCATTACGAGTCTTGAAGAGGAGGCTTGAAAGTTCTCTCAACACACAAGAACAACTTACGTAAGAGAGAGGATTTTTGAAAAGTATACACTCGCCGAGATATCTAACTGTCAACTTATGCAGGCTAACTTGCTGGAACCCTTTGAAATGAGCTCCCAACTTACATTTATAGAAGAATATGTGAGAAAGAAGAGGAAATGGTCATAATTACATTCCTAAAATGAAGGCCCATGATGTATTTATTACGAGTTAGTTGAACTACCCGAGAAGGTTCCATCATGGGTCATTAATTGCCTGATGACCAAGTCTTCTCAATTAATTAAAAGAATATTTAAATAAAATATTTAAATAATAATAATAAATATTATTATTAAAATATTTAAATAAAAATATTAATTTAATTAACATAATGTTAGGACCCCCCAGATTGACCCGTTTGACTTGAAGAGGAGGGGGTCCATGTGGATAGAGTCTGCGCACAAATCTCAACTTGGTGAGCTTGAATCCGCTAACTCGGTGTTGCAATCGATTTTTGACCCTGCACTAACTCTTTCCTTGCTTTGGTAATCGCGCTCTTTTGCATTGAGTCCTCCGAATGGTGGGCTATCAAACTTGATTCTTACCGTTTTGCTCTGTTAACTCGAGGCCATTCGAATTCCTCGTTCAAACTTCATGAAACATCACCACGAGCTCCCAACTGATTCGGTCGATCTCTTGAGCTATTCCCGTGTTTTGTATCTTCCAAACGATGAGAAAATGCCATTATTAATAAAGACCTAATGCTGCCATGATGATGACACGTCTCATGCCCATAACATGTCCGATAGACACCCTAAGACTGATTTTTGGCCAAAGAGCCCTTGGTATTTTGGCAAAGTGCACCCGGAAATCTCGGCTCCAATCGACAATTATGCTACTATTGGAACCTATGGCATAGGTAGCCGTGAGCTATACAATATACTCATTTTTCAGAACTTAAAAGATCCTTCATGTTACAATTTTCAAAACATAAAAGGAGCCCTTTAAAAATACATTGAACAACTGGGGCAGCAAGAGGACCTTGGAAAATGTACAGTAACAACCATATGAATTCTTCCTTAGTCGTGGATCAAAGCTAATAGAAATAAAGCTAGATAAAATTAGCTTGAAACTACTGATATAATCGTCCGTCCATTATAAACAAACACAAGCTTTTCCGATCCTGGTAAAAGAATCATTATTATGCGATTGGACGTACATAATGGAAGGGTATAAATATTACTTCGCTTACGAGAGTTTTTCAAAGAGACCATTTACACGTAACAAGGATGTAGCGAGGGCAAAGCGGTGACCGGGTATTTTCGAGTTGACCTTCGCATTCAATTCGTTTCTAGGAAAGGAAATGTTGAGCAATGCGAATCGTTTCATTCTGCACCGTAATAAACCTTCATCTCTCGACCCGAGCAAATTTCATGAAGCCTTGAAGGTCGTGACTCAATCCATCGTGCACGGCGGTGAATATTTGTTTCATGCGGCTGCTTTGCTTTGGAAGCGCTAAGAAGGCTTCGATTTGTATTGCACACGCCCGCGCTGTGCGTGAGAGTTTTAAAAATGGCTTCTCGCGACCAACAAATGCTCAGAGCCTGAATCGGAGTTGGAAGAAGTATGCTGGCAAAGGCGAACCGATCGAGATCGAGACATCCATTCGTTGCATGTTTGAAACTTTTGTCTTCTCTAAGCTGCAATTACGGTATTCCATGAGAAGGCGTTTTCTTTTTGTGAGCACAAACGTCGACCCATCTTCAACCATCTCGCCATCATCCTCCCTTATCGATCGGAAGATTAATCAACGCTCAATTTGTAAGCTTTGCCACTTTAATTCTCACGGTAACTCGCAAAAAGACTTGATCGCTCCAAAGCTGCGGGGTTTTCATGACGGATTGCCATCTTAATATTTCCTTGGTAGTTTGATCCAATTTCTCCCGAGTTCCCACCGGTAGCGGGATTTTCAGCTTGGCCTGCCATCCACAAAAACCCACTTGGCATTCCAGCTCGAATCCCCGCATAACGGGTTGGCCACACCAATCCACGGGCCCGGCCTCGGCTTGCCGCGCAGGCAAACTGGCAATTAGACCCGATTTCTCCACTCCACGGAAGTCGACCATGGCTTTCCATCCACGAAAACCCGCTTGGCATTAGGCTTCTCGGATTCCCATGATTTTTCTCTGCCGAGTTTTCCTTCCCATGACCGAGCTCAGCCCAAAGTTTCATTGTCTCTACCTGCATGACAAGCTATGGTTATGGTTCACTCAAATTCTTCTCACAGACTGAATTCCTTGTATCACGCCCTATGATACAACACTGAGCTCCCATACTGAATGTGCTCATTTAATTGCAAAGCAAATTGTGCCTCATGAATACTCGATATGAAACAGATTCCACCTCTATGAGATCCGCTTTCATGAATTGCATTGTAAAATAAATTTAATCAAGTCTTGATAGAGAGTCTTTGTAATAAATTTCCTCGAGTCTGCATTGGTAACACTCTCACTTTGTCACTTAATTGATTTTCATAAAAATATCTTGAAGGAAAATCCTGAATTTGAGGATGCATACGATGCTGATCAGATAAACACATAGTTGGACAACCTGCTTGTTGGAAGTTCTCAAATGAACTCTTATTATACCGCAAAATGCTTCTTGCCTGTGCACCGAATGCTCGGCCGAGGAAGGTTTGAACAACGCCAGCGAAAATATATATACTGTATTCACTAATACCCTGGCCCGACATTCTTGCTCTCTTTGCGAGCTTACCGTTGAAAAATTACCTCGAGTAGGCCTCCCGGTTTTGCATTAATCAATGGGCCACGGAATTGTATCCTAGAAACCATCTTTAATGCATCCACGCGAAACGAGTTGCCTTGAATTATCCATCATGCTTGATGAGTCCCATTGATAAGGCTCCATCACGTATCTTTGTTTATGATGATCTCCATTCATTTTATGGCACTCTTGATGCCTTGGCTTTGCGTTTGAATCACCCTAGCTCTGGCAGAATGTGTCCTAAAAGAAGCTCACCACATGATCTCCAAAATGAATGAGCCACGAAGATGAGTCGAACTCCTTATCTATGCCTTCGCTTCCACATGCATCGAACCTTTCCAATTCATTGAGACTTTATTGATAGCTCCTTTGACTCTCCCGACTTGGCCTTCACTTCCACATGCATCGATCTCTACCGAGATCCTTATAGAGTTCCTTCATTCGTCAATTTTCAACGAGCTATATTTTGCATTAACAAGATCTCGTCGAGCTCCTACAACTCGAGAGTCTCTCTTGAGATGATTTCGAGATGATTATCAATTTGACACGGGTTCTTTATCAACTCGACCCTGAACTCTCCACTGAGTTGAGATCAACTGGGTGCCTTTCGATGCTAGGTGATTTCTTCATATGCAATTTAGGAATTATTTTTAATTATTGCATCTCGATAATAACCGAAGGTGGGTTCCAGGACTATTATTTTATTTTGAACGTGATAGGACCCGTTGTCCAATCTTGCAGTGTGCAAAATTGGATAATGAGTTCTTCTTCTTTGTTAAAGTGGTTAAACTTAGGCATCTCCTAGTGTATGGGATAGGGGTGAATGGGAATGGATGGGTGAATAGGATCATTACAAATCTCATCATAGGTGAGAGAATTATGGGAGACGGAAACAGATGCTTCTAATGTCTGCATCTTGTCCATCATTAACTTAATAAATTCGTTTCTAGGTTGTGAAGATTGGGTATCCCTTGTAGTGAAAGGAGGTTGTTGTGGGACATATGAAGAATACAACATACCGAATATGGTGGTGTTGAATAAGGAGGTGGGAATTGAGAGACAGACATAAAGGGTATATACCCAGACTGAATGACCAATGAAACAAGAGGTGGTTGGTAGTAGGTATGTGAGGGTGGGACACTCGTAGTGACCCTGATAGAGATGGGAGGTAGAGATTGGGGAATAGAAAGGACAACGTCTTGAAATAGGGTAGAGGTTAATGACACCAAGGTGGTAGCGTTGTGGTAGTATATATGAGACAAAACAGGTGCAGAGGATGCTATGTTTTGGGTGGTGGATGAAGGTATGGTGGAGACTACGGGTGCAATAGAGGTGGCGGATGCGGCGGTCAAAGCGGCATGGGACATAGTTGGGACATAATCGGGATAAAATGGGTAAGGTCACCGTGTGGTAGGAGGTGGAGCAGAGGTGGAAGCGATCATTAGGGATGGAGATAAGGATACGGGCATGCCATAGATCAATTGACCCGAGGCATCTCAAGTGGAGGCATAGGTGAGGTAGTGGCTCAAAGTAGTGGGATTCGATCCAGAGTTGTGCGAACTCCATGTCGCTTGTAGAAATGGTGATAGGTTGATTAGGATCCATGGATGATGAGATGGAATGTGTTGAAGGACTAGGTGATGAAGGGATAGGTGGGAGCGGTAGTCTACTAGTGTGGAATATGAGGGTGCTTGCACGACTATGGGTTAGTACCATATGGATAAGAACTGATTTGGCGAGACTGTATTATGTTTGAATGGCACAAAACACAACAGAACTAGGAAAACAATCAATGATGAATGAATTAGGTCGGCTAGTGAGCTATAAAATAGCACAGGTGACCAACGTTAGTTCTAGTAAACCAATGTCGGTTAGGCTTAACCGGTGCCGGTCACTATGAAAAACCAATAGTCTATTAAATGATAGTCCCAGAGTGACAATTTTTACACAGGATGAGACGTAAGGTGACTGTGATTGAAGTAACGACAATATGGAAGGTGATAGGAGCCTTTTACAGCTCAGAAAGTGAAATAGGTGTCTTTTGGATAGGTATCCAAGAAGACTTAGACCGATGCCGGTTGGGTTAAACCAATGCCGGTTAAAGGTAACCGTAGCTGGTTACTATGAAATTGAAATAGAGAATAAGAAAGATGGTTTTGATTTAAAATCTGTGTTGAATCAAACCCAGAAGTCTAAGAATGATGTAGATGTGGTCCAGGAACACTCAAACGAAGTCATAATAGACCGATATGATTGATAGTGTGCAAGGAAAGACAAAATGATGATTGAAAGCTCTCACCTCAAAACGTAAATCAAGCAGAACACTAAGAAAGAATGTTCTAGAGTGCCTATTCTATTACGTTTGTTCGAAACTTATGCTATTTGCATGGATGACTGTTATGAACAGAACAATAGAAATTCTTGGTGAGGAAGGATTCTTACAAAGAAAGAATTCTAATGGGTGAGGTTTCAGGAATGTTATGGCAGGGGCAGGCTTCACTTTGAAGTATGACTCGACAGAGCAGTGAGTTGGGTACCCACTGTACTATGATTGTGTGATCACCTACAACTTCTTCCAGGTAGGATGTTGTTTAAGAATGTATGTATTTTGAATTTTTGTGTGGTTTGATAAGACTCAGAGAAAGAGAAAAGGATAGAAGTGATTTTCTATGATTCGTTTGTCAGCCATTAGCTGGTCATGACTTCTAGCGTATAGGTTGCCCTCAATTAATGTGAGCTAATGAATTAAATCAGAATGCAGTGCACTTGTTTTAAACCCAAATCGAAAGTATGATATTCGATGATAGCAATAGATGAATAGGAAGAGGGATGCTCTTTCACTAAAATGCAAGAAAACAAAGGGGAAGAAGGTTCTTTTTAAATACACCAAAATAAATGTGTCTTTCTGGAGCAAATAGAAAGAAGAGAATGTTACAAGGAGAAAGTGTTAAATGTGAATGCTACTAGAAGGGAAACAAACACACACAATTTTTCACCTAGGAATGAAGAAAGATGTGAGGAAGCCCTGAATGGGTCACACAGGGCATGCCAAAATGTTTCACCCGATTTCTTATTTTTTTCGAGAATTACTTGACGAAATAGATAAGGTAAAGGTGGTAAGAGGAATACTTGGTTTGAGATTGTTGAAGGTTGTATATCCGAATTCCAAATCGAAGTGATTATGAGACCTTCCTTTTGCTAGGAGGAACTACTTGTATAAGAATCAAAACAAGGCCACCAAAGAGAGTTAAATGATATATGCAAAGTGGACTACCTAGCATATGTTAGATCCTGGAAGTACGATACTTCCTAAATTGTCATTCCACCGTTTAAAAAAATTCAATGCTAGAACAAAGTAAATATTGTCCTATTATAGTTTAATATGATTTAGGTATCTCATACAAACGTAATAGGCTAGATCTAATCTAACAGGCTAGGCTAGAAGGAGATCTAAAGGTCAAATAGGTTGGTTATAGGTGAATCGAGCTAACAAAGCTAGGTTAGATATGAGATCTAAAGGTCAAATAGGTGTCTAGGTAGGTATATGTAGAAATGAGTTATTATTCGGCAGAAATTAGATGACACAGAGACCGAACATGGTTTTATGGAATCGATGATGGTTTTACTGTAACCGGTGATGGTTAGAGATGATTGACGACGGTTAAGTCAGGGCAAGTGGAATCACACAATCTAGGTTTTTGGAGTTTTAGGGTGAAAGTGGAGTGGATAGCAGATAGGAATTGATCATAGAGGGGGTGTAGATATGTTGCGAAGGTTTGAGATTACTGAGGAGGTCAAAATATGAAATTGGGCCAAGTATTAGGATGATTGGGTATGGAAGGTGGCTGCAACCGGAGAGAGGGAATGGACAGAGGAAAAAGACTAAGTTCCTTTTACCACAAAGACTACAGCTGATGATAAGAAAATGAAACATATGGAAGGAGGATACTTACTCTTTTGTGAGGTACAGGTTTGAAGAATAATGAAGTTGTTGCGTTAGAGGGTGCTAGGAAGAAAGTTTCACTGTTGTGCTAGTGTATTTGGTTGCCTTTGTTGATCCCAAATCAATCTTCATTCTGCTATCACATCTAAAGAGATTGAACTCGAGATCAGAAGTTTTCTCACAAAACCAACCCATATTACAAAGCTGTAGATGGGTCTAAATAGGCCATTTGGTCCATTCTGGTATAACCAACGTCGGTTTAGGGAACCGACATTGGTTTAGGTAAACCAACGTCGATTTGGGCGAGATATCTCGGGTTGTTCAAAAGTTTCCTGGGAAGTTGTTCTGCCATTTGATGAGGGTCTCTTCTTTTTCTCGGGGCAAAAACCGACCTTAGGAGGCTTTTAATGTGAGGTGAGGGGATGGGTCTAATGTTAGGTTTTATTTAGGATATTGGTTTAGGGTTTAGGTTAATGGGTCAAATGATGGGGGTGGTTAGGTGAGGTGCATTTAATAAAGGCAAATATATTAAATAGATGTGTGATGGTAGTGAATTAATTTAATGTAATTAATTAAATTAATATGTGTGTGGGTAAAAGGTCATTAACTCGAATTAAAATAATTAAATTAATATGTATGGAGATAAATTGCATTAATTTAATTAAAGTAATTAAATTAAAATGTGTGGGGTGTGGGGGTAGGTGCTAAGGTGTTGAGGATGAGGAAGTGATTATAGGGCTACGGTAGGGGACTAAGGTGATCACGACATGATTTCGATGTCTCACGGCTTTGACACGACCTCGGGGTTGAGTTCCGTTGAAGATCACATGTTCATTTTCATCAAGCATACAATTTCCTAAATGAACTAACACACTTATATATTTATATACTTATTGAATTTAATTTTGGATCTTATTGGCATATATGTCAACATACAATGTGTGAAAAAATGACAAAGAATGGCCAAAAATCGGGGGACCCAAAATAAGGGTCAAAAGGGATAACAAACAAAGTTACCATAAGTGTATTATATGTATCTGAAAAAATAAAACCCTACCTATATGGGTATAAGGAACCATTATCATACTATAAGATTAAAAGAACACTACAAAGATTTGAAGCATGCCAAGGTTAAAAAATATGCCCTTACTAGACACGAAGATAACACAAACCACTCTATGTGCATGGACACAACAAAATTAATCACTGTGGAAATATTTTGTGCTGATAGGAAGTTCCAGGAAGTAGTGGAGACTGAAACACATTCGAATAATCTAAATTACGACGATGGATGGAAGTTAAGTTAGAATTGGAAACTAATTTCGCATCAACTACACTTATAATAATCCTTTCCTTTCCTCTCTCATCCACAAGAATTCATTTCCATCACTCCATTTTATGTTATTACTTAATTAATTCACCTATTTCTAATGATTTAATTGTTATCCAATTTTACACCCCTTGCAAATTGGCTAACTTCATAAATGTGGACTTGTGAAATTTCACAGGACCTGATGAAGAAACTAGAGAATAACATGTATTTTTCATGTTTAGGAACTTACATTTTTCTTGGGGCACTTTCATTCATTTTGGAACATTTTTTCCTTCTCTCCAAGCTTTAAAAACTCTAAAAACTTAGAAAAAATGGAAAATTTTGAGAAATTTGGGCCTTTTCAAAGTGTATTGTGGGTTTTGGGGTGTGGGTGGAACTAGTTCCTTGGGGCTTAAGGTTCCCCACATTTCCTTTCGAGCCGTGTTGGGTTTTAAAATTGTACCTTAACAAACCACAATAAGGGGATAACAAGTCCCTCCTCTTTAATGGGAGAGGTTCCCTTATTGAAAGCAAGCAACAAAACTTATATACAAATGTACAACTTTCAAAGTGTGGATTCTGATACTTTGAAACATTTTATGCCCAAAGATCATCAATACGAAAGAATGGAAGAAATAAGGAGATGAGAGAGGAAGAACATAACAATACTTTCAAGAAATATAGATAGCAGAGTATAACCTTATACATATTGATCAAAGGAGATGCAGAATGTAATCATTTGTGTTTATAACATATATAATTTTCACACAAACACAGAACACAAAGTTTATTATCATGCGAATATGGATGATTCACAAATTTGAACAAGGAAAGAAGGAAAAGCTGAGGAAGAAAGGGAAAAATTATGTATTGATTACTTTTGAATCTATTACATCTACAAAGTACCAAACATCCAACCATGAACAATGGTGTAGAGAACCCACTAAATAGCTTCTAAAAACAATTACATTTAGTTACAACTTATTTTAATCAAAATATTAAGAACCATTTAAGAATTACAATAAGTGTTTCAAGATCTCGAAGAAGAAATGCTCGATTGAAGTTCAGAGGTGCCAACTGGCTCAAGAATTTGACGTTTTAAATTCTTCAATGCCTCTGCTATTTCCATGCATGGCAGAAAAACCAGACGCATTGAATCACAACCGTTAACCCACTTTTACAACTTTAAAAATGGGTCGTCCATGTGGAAGAGATTTCTTTGAAGCAGGCCTAGGGGCACCTTTTATATTTTGTGCCTTTTAGAGAAATAACACTTTGAAACATTTCAGCCCTCCATCCGCTTTTGATACGGGCTCTCCACGTGACTACTCCCGGGCATCGGTGTGGTCGAGGTCACTTTATAACTTTTATGCCTTTCCTCAACAAAACAAAAATTCCAAAAGTGACCCGATGATCCATCTCCCACTTTGAATTTTGATGTGGGCTTATTATTTGATTTTTTCCCATCTCGGTGAAGTCATGACTCATTTTACAACTTTAATCCCTTTTGGAAATAAAACCAAATTTCTAAAAGTTCTCCAATGACCCGCCTCTACTTTGACTTTTGAAAATAGCCACATGTCCTTTGCGGGGCCAAAGTCATAATTTTCTCTGCTACTTCATAATTTGAAAAGCCAATCAGATCCAATAGAGACATGGGAGTAATTCAGCATTTTTGCAAATGTAACAAAATTCACAAGTTCACAAAAAGACCTGTCACACCACATCCATTTAGAGGTGATCACGTATCACAGATCTTTGAAAAATAATTTGACGGGAAGACGACTCAGTAGAAAAATTCAGAGAAGGGGAAAATGCCACCATTCGTACTTGAATCAAAAAATTTTCTTACTGTAAAGATAAATACAAGGAATACAAGGCTCAAAATGGTCCACATCCATAGAAAAAGATTGATAAATTCCATGCATCCATGAAAGGAGATAGAAAAATGTTTCAAAACTTATGATCGAGGAATTTTAAATGGAATGGCGGGATTAAACACCGAGTACCAACACTTGGGATTTGAAAATTTGTCTTTCAAAAGAGGGAATTTTAGGGAGACAACATGCCACAAAAAGGAAAGTAAAGCACGGGAGGAATATTCTAGTGTAGGGAAAATGGGAATTGGACGAACTAAGTCCGAGGAGAACAAGTTCCACAGAACGTTATTTCCCCACATAGGCACTTGGGATGATTACCAAAGTGAGGAGAAGGAAGTTGGAGATGGGAGACGTTGAATTCGAGAGAATGAGGGTATGCGGGAAATTATGCCTTGGATAGAACAATTCCCAAGTTCCACCTGTGGGCCGATGATCCACTCAACACACAACACCAAAACAATGTAGATAAAGTGGTGTAATATCCCTTCCTATTCGAAGACCCTTAGCCTATTTTGTCTACCCGACGGCTAAGGGATGAACACAAGGGTGACTTAAGTTATGATATTTTATTATAAAGTGCAAAAATAAAAATAAAACATTATAAAAGCACTTATAATAAATTATTATGAACTTAATAATAAATTAAAAATAGAAAAAGGCAAAAAAGGAAAAAGGCATTAAGCAAAAATGATTTAACCAAGGGAAAATGCAACTTGCCTAGGGAGAGAAAGCAAGTGGGAAAAAACATTAAATGAGGAAAAATCTGATTGGTTGTTGGAGGTGGCCATTAGGCCCAATTCTTCTATTTAAGCAATGGGACTTGCTTGGAGAGGCATCACTTGCTATTTTATAAATTTTTGATTTTTTTTCTGAGCCAAGGGATTTACAAAATATTTTCTAAGGATGAAAAACCCTCCAAGAGGACAAGGATTCTCCACCTTGGGTTTTCCATTGTACTTCATCGAATTTGTAATCATTTTCAGTTTATTTCCAGCAGTTGAATAAAGGATATTTGCAGATTTTTGTCTAATGTTTTAAAAGGAAGATTCTAGCTATGTTTTTCTTATTTATCCCATGTGGAGCAACCCATTGCCATGCAAATATAGGATTTTTCAAGGTTGTTTTGGATTTGATTTGGAGAGCTATCAATAAAGCTCATTTTTAGAGATTGAATCAATTTATTTTCAAAAAAATTGGTGTGCAAAAAGGTACCATTTTTTATTATTTTCAAAGGCGATCATCTTCCGATTTATAAAATTAATTCAGCCTTGTTATACCTCATAAATATGGATTTTATTTCATAATTTTTCCTTATAAATTCAGTAAATCAGATTTGGGTGAAAATATTCTAATATAAGTGTTGATTTGTATGGATTTTATAATTAACCCTAGTCGCAATTTTCATAGATGATCTTCTCAGAGAGGTTAATATAGAACTCGGTGACCTTTTGAAAGAGCTGAATAACACCCACATTGTGCTTGCTCCAAAAAAATGGATGCTTAAGGACTTCAAAGATTTCAGACCCATCAGCCTTGTGAATATTATCTATAGAATTTTTACCAAAATCATTACTACCAAGCTTCAATTTAGTATGAATGATTTAATCTCAAGGTAGCAGAGTGGATTCATTAAAGGTAGGATTATCCAAGATGGAGTGATTATGGTACATGAAACCATACACTCTATTTAAAATAAAAAAAAAGTGAATATGGTCCTTAAGCTTGATATGAATAAAGCCTTTGATAAGGTCTCTTGGGTTTTTTAGACAAAGTGCTAATTAAATTTGGCTTCCCTACTAAATTCAGAAAAATTATTAAGGCTTGCATTACCACAATCAGATTCTCAGTAGTGGTTAACGGTGAGCCGGTGGGATTTTTCACAAGTAGCAGAGGGCTAAGACAAGGGGACCCCATATCCCCCCTGCTCTTCATTCTTATGGCAGACAGTCTTAGTAGATCAATTGGTCAAGCAATTATTGACGGTCTTCTGAAAGGCTCAAAGCCCACTTCCATTAGCCATGCAACTTCTCATCAGCAATTTGTGGATGATACAATTCTTCTCTTAATGGCATCCATCCTTGAAGCTAAGGCTACCAAAGCTATTCTGCAACTCTATGAAGCTGCTTCTAGGCAAGAGATCAATTATGATAAAAGCTCCATTTTCTTCTTCAATACGCCTGAGGAAAGATAGCTTAAAATTGTAAAAATTGCAGGATGTAAAATAAGTGCACTTCCAGCCACTTACTTAGGACTCCCTCTGGGCACTAAAAAGTTTTTACCAAGGTGTGGAATGACTGTTGAGAGATTTCAAAAAAAAAAATGGTTGGATGGAAAGGATCCATTCTTTCTAGTGCTGGTAAATGCCTACTCATTAAAAGTACTCTTCAAAACCTGCCCATCTATATAATCTCTTTTAAGATCCTGTTGCCTTCAGGGAAAAAAATTGAGAGGATTCAAAAACTTCTTATGGCGGGGCATGGAGGAGAAATTTAAATATCACTTAGTTGCTTGGGATAAGGTTTTACTCCAAAATCTATAGGAGGCCTAGGCATAAAAGACATCAAGAAAATGAATGAGGATCTTATTATGAAAATGGGGAGAATGCTAATCGAGAAGTAACCTGGATAGAATTAATTAAGGCTAAATACCTTAATCAACAAGTCTGTATCTTCTTTTCTTCAAGATGAGCATCTTCCTTATGGTTCCATTTTTGGAATAACTTAGTAAAGAGCAGAAATTTCATAAAAAAGGAGTAAGTAAGTGGAAAGTGGGAGATGGTTGTGATATAAAATTCTGGGATGATAACTGGTTTAATGGCAGCCTCATGGATAAATTTGGAGCAGTCAAAGACAACCTTGAAAGCAAGTATGGCACTAGAATCAAGGATTATATTGTAAGAAAGGGCAACAAGAAGAAATGGAAAAAACTTACTGTGGATAGAGATGATCTGACCCAAACTATTTCCTCCCTACAAGATCAGTTGGACCTTATCCCCTTAAGTCAGCTTGAAGTTAAGGATGAGTTGGTCTGGAGCAGTTCTATTGATGGGAACTACTCTGTTAAAACTGGCTATAATACTTTCTTTGACAATAGTCAAACTGAGTTTAATTGGAGTAGAATTTGGATGAAGGAGCTAACACCTAAAATTAACTTTTTCTTTTGGCTTGCTCTCAAAGCGTAATTCTTACCACCGATAACCTGATAAGAAAAGGTTTTATAATGCCTAATAGGTGTCATCTGTGTAAAAAGACTATGAGGATATCAGTCATTTGCTTATCCATTGTCAATATGCTACCAATATGTGGAGTTTTTCCCTTTCTAATTTTAAAGCTTCCTGGGTGGTTCCGAGGATTTCGATCAGCTCTGGACACAATGGAGCCCACCCTACAAACATTGTGTTGTGAGAAGGCTCTGGAATTTGGTAATGCCTCATATTATTTAGAGGATATGGAAAGATAGAAATGATATCATATTTAGAAACAATAAACAAAATTATAAGCTCAAGTATTGAGAAAATTTCTAATGTTATTAAAGAGAATATTGCTAGATTTAAACCCCCAAGAACAAGAGTTATCCAGAAAATGAAGAGCATATCTTGTCCCAATGGCAGATTAGAGCTGACAATATCCGAAATAATTTAGGTAATAATATTGATAGATCTTTGATACACTGGCATCCTCTTGATCTTAATTGGTATAAGTTGAAATTTGATGGGGCCTCTAAGGGTAACCCTGGAATTGCAGCGGGGGAGGATTGATCACGGATCATTAAGGTAGTTTGGTAGCTGCTTATGCCGGTAAAATGGGAATACAAACTAATCATTTTGTTGAAGCATTATCTGATTTATGGGGCCTTAGAATTGCTCAGACTCATAATATCCAAAATCTCATTCTGGAAGGAGACTCGCTCAATATAATCAATCATCTTAATCAGTTGTTCGCTCAACACTGGAACATCAAAGACTTTATCTTGGAGTCCATAAGTATTTGCCAAACCTTCAATAATATCCAGATCAAGCATACTTACCGGGAGGGTAACAAGGTGGTAGATGCATTGGCTAACTATGGCATAAATGTTAATCACATTATTTGGGATAATAGTGATCACATTCCTGAGTAGATTCAAAACAACATACAAGCGGATACTTATGGGCATACAAATTTGGGATAAGATTAATGAGCATTTGGAGTGGGTCTTTATGAATAAGACTTTCACACACGTGGATAAGTTTAAAACAATGCTTAAACAGATATTGATGGGCAATCAAGGTTATATAAAGTATAATGATGATTTAAAGTGGATTTATCTAAAGATTAAAGCCACACATGCGGGAAATATTATGCCTATAACAGCTATTAAATAGTTTTTTATGGATTTTCAAGTCTGTGGTAAGGCTGATGATGATCTGGAGTGGATTTCAAAGGGGACTGATGCTCACGCATGCGGGATCTCATAGGTACAGAGCAGCAATAAAGCAGGCATTCGTGGGAAGTGCTATGACAACAACAGATACACTATTCATCATTACCATAGCGTGAGAAAAAATAGAGAAAGGCGGGTTGGAAACTGTGGCTATTGTCAAATTACTCATAGGGATTTTGAAGCTTACACTATCAATCACTTAAGCCCAGTGAAAATGGGAGGAGCCCCTTGTCAGATCGAGCCCAGCGTGGACCCAGAGTGGAAAAATAATGAAGAGCTTTGGAATCTTCTCAACCAGGGAGGCATCACTAATTTCATTGAGAAGATACAGGGTCATGACCAAAGCATCTCCGTGTAATTTGCAAAGGACTGGAAAGACCGCAAAGTTGAATATGGAGGACAGAAAATTTTGATCAATGAAGAGTTAATCACCGAAGCTACTGGCCTTGGAATGGATGGGTACCGATTTTTCAATAAAAGGATTGACAGGCCGGCTGAGGAGAGAAAATTTGTGGAGGGCAATGAGAAACTAGTTTTTGTCATGGTGGGTCTGCAAGTCAGTTCTATCCCTCTGCCTTTTGACGAGGTCACCCGTATGATGGTGAGATACATCTCTTTAGAGGGAAGATTTGTCACAGTGCCCTTAAAGCATCTTGTGTTCCTCAATCACTTCCACGTAAAATTACACGGTATGCTTCCCTCATTATTTACTTAATTCTCTTGAGCACTCCATCTTGGAGTTTCAAAAACATGCTCGTGTGGTCCCTTTGCATCAAGGTCTCATTTTCTTGTTGCATAAACTGTGTCTTCTTAAGCTTCCCGACATTCTAACCTCCCCCATCTCTGTTCCTTCTTTTCCCACCACCACTGCCGATACCACTCCTTCTATCCCCATCACCACGGCTGCTACCCCTTTGACTTCCTTCTCAGCTCCCCTATCATCCCCCACCTCTTCTCCCACCCCTTTCGCCTCCACCTTGAACAGGCCTATAACTAGATCTTCTAAAAGGCTGAACCTGGATACCCCTGTTTTAGGGAACGTGCCTCAGGACTTGGAGGTTGCCCATAATCTCCTACACATTAGCAGCATGGGTTCTCAGGAGACACACGCTGAGAGCTCCACTAAAAGGCTGGAAGCTTTAGAAATCGATATGTTTCTTTGAAAAAGAAGAAGTAAAAAACTTGTCTAAGCAAAAAGGTAAGAGAATGAAGGAGGAGGAGGCTGATATTGACAACAATCAGGTTGAAGATATCTACAAAAAAATTTACTCCCTGGAAAACCAACTTGGAAAAACCAAGACTCACCATGATCATAATATGGCTATATTTAGTGCAATTGAGGATTTTATTGAGCAAACATGTCCGCTGCATCTCTAATCTCAACGGCATACCAACTACTCTTTGGGTCACGGAAAAGAAATCAAACAAACCATTCAACATTGGATACTCACCCTTCTCACATGACGGCACCGCTATGTTCACCTCCTGGAAAACTATCAAATCTAGAATTGCCAAAGCCGCCAAGAAGTAATTGTGGATCTGCGTTGTTCTTGCTGACTTCTGTCGTGTTTTTGCTGTTTTGTTGTTGTTTTTTGGCTGCTCTTCTGCAGTGTTCGAACTGGTTAGATGTTTTGAGGTAACTACTCTTTGGATTTTTATGTCTTATCTGGATCTTGATCCTTCTTATAATGTTTTTCACTCCTATTCTAGCTTCTAGGCCCCTTTTTGTATACAAGGGTATAGTCCCTTTCAAAAAACTATTTACCAATAATAAAAAAAAATTCATAGATAAATTTAGATATGAAAAAATAAATTTGATCTACGTTTTCTAAATTTGATTTGAGGTTTGGATTTGCCAAAATACAAGTCGAGTCAATAGTGTCCTTTTGAGGACATTACAAGCGGAGATAAAAGACAAAGATAAAACTAGTTTCTAAGTTTCCCAAGTTCTAGAAAACCTAAAATATCTCGCACAAAAGGAGAAAAGGGAAAAATGAGTTTAATGCGGATTGGGAAAATGCTAAAAGAACTTGTGTTCCTCCGAACACCCCCGAATCTGCATGGGCATATATTTTTCCCATATTATCCAAATGTGGCAAATTTTATATCATTGGAAAGGTATTTTCATGCTCTTCACCATGAAAATAGAAAATATTGAGTTAGGTGAGAGTAGGTGGGGAAAAGAGGAAAACATATAAAAATTGAAATGAGTAGTTCTAGATTGCTGAACAACCTGGTATTAATGAGGTATGGTGCCCATTATGCAAGCAATGTACCATGGGGAATGGTGATGTAAGAGTTCCATACCTATTTTCAGATATTTAATGCATGTTGTTGGTTAGTGAAGGTGGAAATTTGAGTTCCTTCTATCCCCCTCTCTCTCTTTCCCATTTTCTATAAAATGTAAAAGAGACTCATTTGTAATGTTGGATACTTTTAGAATGCAAGGGCATCATTGAAAAGTGTTGCACAAGTGTTCTTGAGTTGTAGGCCTTAGATTGTGATTTTGCAATGTGTTTATACCTTCTTCCTCCATTATAATGATATGTACATCATCTTAAAGCAATAAAATACTTGTTTTGTGGCTATTATTCTTCTCTAGTAGGTGGTTAATATGCATTTTATTTCCTCTTAGTCTACTTGCAGGTATGTTATGTATGTTTCTTCATATTGCAGGGTTTATTTCTATTGTGCATTGTATGAAAATGAGATTTTAAATGCTGCTCTAGACTATGGATTTCATTTCTGCCCTCTCCACCTTTATTTTCCTCCATTTTCTCTCTTTTAAAAGTGTCTTTCCCCTTATTTTTGGTGTTATCACCTCCCTTAGTGTAGGATTTCCTTTTATGCATCTCCCTAGTCCTTTGGAATCATAGATTAGTGTTAGGTAGTTGCATTTCCCTTCCCATGAGTAGTTTAACAATAGGAACAAGAAGAGGAAGTCGGCCTCTCGAAGGTCCTGTCTTAGTTTGTAAGGTCCCACAAATTGGAGATAGTCCCATGTTGCCTTAAAATCCTAGGTTGTCCATGACTTAGGGATGGGTGAAATTTTGAGCTCCAACAGTTTTGGCACACTCGGTAGGAGCAATGATAGGTTGATATTTCAATTTTTCCAAGTTTTAGTGTGTATCTTGGTAAATTTCAGCCTTTAGAGGATCTGTAGCAACACATCTCGACAACTCCAATCATTATATCAACTAGTTTTCAGTAGTGTTAGTGCCTTAGTTTCATGAGAAGGGTTTATAAAAGGTCAAGAACAACAAAATAAGGATAATTTGACTACTTGCAGCTGTCACCAAGGAGAAGAAGAAGAGGTAGATCAGTTCAAAGATCACCATCACCACCAAATAGAAATATTTCTACACCACCTCTTGGTAGGCCTTTCTTGCTATCATCTAGAGTTTTAAGACCTATTTCATTCATGGAAGCATAGAGGAATTTACCATTTGTCAAATTCATGGGTGGAAGCCCTCTTACACTTAATGCACAACATGACATACTAGTAGCTACACTAAAAATATTCCATAATTTATTGGTGAGAATCAAGTTACCCCTGTTGAACACATTCAGGATGTTACAAATGTATGCTCCATTCATGTAGTTACAAAAATGATATAGTAGTTAGGTTGCTAACATCTTCACCTAAAGGAAATACACTTCAATGGTATACAAGCTTGAGACCTACATCCATTTCCAACTAAGATGATATGGGGAAAATTTTTTGCAATCAATTTGAGGAAAAGGTAGACAATATTTCTTTTTTAGAAAAGATAATTTTTTTAAAGAGGGGTCCTAATGAGCTCATGGACAGATTTCAATTCCATATTTTAGAGGACATGGGATAGAATTCCAACACTCTTGAGACCGACTCCACAAGGTGCATTCTTTATTTGTTAAGAGAATTGAATTTTGATATTGTTGTTATGATATAATCTATGGGTGCTATTCAGTTACTTGATGCCTATCCAATAGCCATTAGGGTTGAGAATTGTTTGGTATAAGATAGAAAATATCCCCTAGGATGCCTATTCATGTATACCCTGAATTACCTCAAGCTTTGACCTACCATTTGTCCCATTCGTGAGAAAATTTCCCAACACACTCCCTCCACATCCTATTCTCCTAAAAATAAAAATGATAATGATGAAATGAAAGCCTTGTTTCATAAATTTGTTGAACAAAGTTATATCTTTACAAAAATAACTAGCTCAACATTATAGAAATTATCCTAACTAGGGGAAATATTCTAACCTGTGGTTACCGACCCTATAAAAACCAATAATCTAAGAAAATATATGGAAAAATAAACAAAATGATATGTGGCAAGGTAAAAATGCACCTCTTCCACTTCAAACAACTATTCCTACTCAGCCACTTCCTACTATTGGTTCTAGTACAACATTGGTTCCAGTGTAAAACAATGTGATACAAGAAACATAATGATGTTTCCCATGCAAGAAACCACATAATCAATTTGTTTGTGCAAACACATTACAAGCTTGGGATTTTATGGTTTAAAAGTATTCCAATCAACATGAACTATTTATAGAAGTAACCAAGCCTAATTTGGAAGGAACTCAAGAGGTCAATCCAGATACTAATTATGTGTTCTTTGGGGCTGATGATTTCTATGAAATGAATCAAGTAGTGAGTAGTTCCAACATGCCTCAAAGTCATATTGCTGATAACATAAGGCTTAAGAAGAGAACTTTGGATTCACAACCTTCATCTTATTCTAATCAAGGCAACATTATCAATAAGGAAAAGGAAGTTGGCATATGTGCAAGTAAAAACAAATTTCTTGAAGTTCCCAGTAGACTTGTTTTAGACAAAGAGGTTGCTTCCCAATCAAAGATTCATATCCCAATGTTGCATCAATCAAGGAAGGAGAATGGTGTACCTAAAATGCACAAGTACATTGGCCTTCCTTTCAACATTGTTGAGAATATGAATAAAAAAGTTAATGTGACAATGTGACATGCTCTAGCTATTCCATCACAACTAGATCTCTTACATGAAGCTCTCAAACAACTTCCTCAAACTGATCCGATTGTTCAAAAGAATCATGTTGTTGTCAACTTGTCCCAAGCAAATTAAGAACATGTAAGAAAAATTTTCAAGACCCTACCCTTTTATATGTCCTTAATTGTGGGAAAACATCTAGTTCATAATTGCATGATTGATTCAGGGGCTAGTACTTTTGTGATGCCCAAAAATATTGTTGATATCCTAGGTCTTAAGTACAACCCTATTTCTAAAGGTGTTCTAAAACTTGATGGTTCAACCATTGGTGTCTTAGGAGTGATAAAATATCTTGATTTAACCCTTCATACTTGTCCAAGCTTAACCATAACTCATGATATATCAAGTAATTGACTTTCCTCCCATGTTTTCCATTTTCTTATCAAGAGATTTCATGGCCAAAGTAGGTGGATACTTGTCTTTAGATTGGACTCATATGCTCCTAAGGACTAGATATGGTACAAGATTTACAATACAATTTGAACCTATATTTTCCTATCATATTGAGTCTTATGATCCTACCCCCCAATCAAATTTCCTAATATAAGAAGAACATGAACAAGAGTCGGTTTCAGAAGAGAAACCTATTCCTCCTTCAATTCCTAATATTTTATTAGATGAATGGGACAAAGAATGCTATGAGTTTTATCCTTATGAAACAAATTTGGAAATTAGACTTGGAACCTACTACATTCTTGAAGAAGGATTTACTCTACCTGCACCACTTAAACAAGAAAAGGATAGTGATTTTGGATTGTGGAAGATGTTATTTGATGGTTCTAGAAGTAGAAATGGAGTTGGGGCAGGTGTTGTACTAATTTCTCCAATCAATGAGAAGTTATTCTTTTCTCATAGATTGCACTTTGCATGTTATAACAATGTAGCAAAGTATGAGTCATTGGTGCATGGTCTTTAAATTGCTGAAAAGAAAGGAATCAAAACATTGCAAATATTTGGGGACATTGAATTGGTCATCCACCAATTTAGAGGGAAGCGTGACATAAATAATAATCTTTTGAAATATTATAAACATAGAGTTTGGGATCTTTCGGGAGTTTTTATGAACTTGACCTACAAGTGCTTGCCTAGGAAATTGAATAAAGAAGCGAGACTCAAATGGTAGCCCCGGTTCACAATTGTCACCCACCGAGGATCTTGTAAAAGGTAGCATGCAACACATTAAGGTGGTGTTTAGGCCATCAATTCTAGACAATGAAACCAACTGACAAGTATTTGACAGTGATGAAAAAATTGTTCAATTCATTTAGAATGAAGTTGAGTTTTCTTCAAGAATGCAATCTAATTTACATGATAGCTATGGTGACCAAATCATTCATCTAAAGAAAAATAAAATACCAAAAGGATTAGTCACCTTGGAGCATATTTTCAGTCCTGATGATGAATTCAGAGGTGAAGAGAAGAACATAACAACAAGGTAAGAAGATCTGTCAACTAGTCATAATTGCACAAGGAAAGGAACTTCTGCTTGGAAAGGTATGTGATGAGAATGAGAAGCAAGATTTTATATCCTTGTGTAAAAATTTCAATGATGTATTCTCATGGGATTATGAAGACCTTAAGGGTTTGATCCAAACATTTTTCAACATTCCATTAATCTTGATCCTAACGTGAAGCCAATTAGACAAAAATAAAGACCAGTTAACCCTAAGATAGATAACCCCTCATGAGGAAGGAATTATCAAAACTAATTGAGGTAAAAATAATTTTTCCTATTAAATACTCTACTTGGGTGGAAAATCTTGTCCCGGTGAGAAACAAGAATGGAGAAATCAGACTTTGTGTTGATTTTAGAGATTTGAACAAAGCTTCCCTAAAGGATCACTATCCTCTACCTTCTATGGAGAAAATTTTACAGACTATGACAAGAGCTGAAAGGTTCTCTATGCTTGATGGATACTCAGGTTTCAATTAGATCAAGGTTAAGGAGGAAGATCAATATAAGATTGCATTTACAAATAAATGGGGAACATATGCATATCAAAAATTTCTTTTTTTTTTTTTTTTATCAAATGTAGGTGCCACAATCCAAAGAAAAATGGATATTTATTTTAAAGGGTATATCAATTAATTCATCATTGTCTATCTTGATGATATTACTATTTTCTCAAAGTAGAGTAAAGATAATATCAATCATCTTGAGAAGGTATTTGAGAGATGTCGGGAATTTGGGGTGTCTCTTAACCCCAAGAAATGTAAATTTGTAGTCCCTAGGGGTAATTTTTGGGTATATTGTTTCAAAGGATGAAATTTCCATTGATCCAAACCAAATCTCAGCCAATCTCTCTCTCTCTCTCTATCTCTCTCTCCTTGCCAACTCACAAAAAAAGCATTATAATAATTCCTTGAAATATTTAATTTTTATGAGATTCATTCCTAATTTTGTAAGATTACTCATGCCTATCACCTTGATGTTAAATAAGGATTCAACTTTCAAATGGAAAGTAGAAGGGAATGAGAGTTTTACCAAGATTATAAAGGAAAATTCTCAATATCCTACACTTATCAACTTCGATTACTCCAGGATTTAATATTATATGCATATGGGGCCTGAATCTAGCATCGTTGTTATTTTGACTTAGCAAAATGATCAAGGATTAGAGCAACCAATGGATTTCTTCAATTAAACACTCAAGGATTATGAATTGAGGTACAATCAAAATTAAAAAGTCTTTGTTATCATAAGGGCTCTGAAAAAATTTAAAACTATGATTTCCAATAATCATATCAAATTTCTAGTCTCACATTCTAATGTGAGAGACTTCATTATGGCAGAAAAAATCAATGAGAAAAGAGCTAGATGGGTGAACAAAATCATGGAATATGATGTGACTAATCCACAAAATTGGTAATAGGTAGAGAACTTTGTGAGAAGATTTCTTTGGATGCTCAAAATGACCAAGAAGCCTCCTTCATGAAAGAAGAACCTCCATGTGATGGTGAAATTCAACATAATGATGGTAATGCAGTTGATAATCATAGTTGGATTGGTGATATGACTACCTTCTTATCTACTAGTACATATCCTCTTGGCCTAAAAAAACAAAAAGGAGACATTTAAGGCTGCAATCCATTCCTTATGCATTAATTGATGAGATTTTATTCAAATGAAACATTGATGTGGTTTTTCTACGATGTATTGAAGGTGAACAAGTGGACAATATTTTGACATAATTCCATGATGGTCTCTCTGGTGGACATTTCTAAGCTAAATTCACTGCAATGAAAATCTGAAAGGCAAGTTATTTTGGCCTACATTATTTGCAGATGCTTATAAATGGGTCGGGAAAATGCAAGGAATGTGCTTTCTTCACTGGTAAGAAGAGGTTGGTTTCCCTTCTACTTCATCCAATTCAAGAAAATCAACCATTTTCCCAATGGGGCCTTGATTTCATTGGCATGATCATTCTTCCATCAAGTTTTGGTCACAAATGGGTCTTAATAAAAAAAATTACTTTACTAGGTGGACAGAGGCTATGCCATTCAAGGAAGCATTTGAATCAATCATCCTCGACTTCCTTGAGGACATTGTGACAAGGTTTGGCATCTAGCAAACTATCATATCTAATAATGCAAAAATTCTAAGGATCTAAAATATTTGATTGGGCACTTGGACTTGGGATTCATTTGAAGACTTATTCCAACTACTACCCTCAAAGTAATGGTTTGATAGAATGTACTACAAAGAACTTGATTAGAATCATGAAGATAACAATGAATATCAATCAAAGACAATGGCATACAAAGGTGAGAAACACTCTTTTGGATGACATGATCACAATGAAGAAGGAAATTGGTACTTCTCCTTACAAAATTTTCTATGGAAAAGAAGCTAGGATTCCTTTATCACTTGAATTTCCTTCACTAGAATTAGCTCAACAATTGAAATTTAAAGGTGTATATCAAAGAGAAATTATAATGGTAGAACTGGTTGATCTCAAAGAATTAAGAAATTCTACCATGATCAAGTTGGAACAACATCATAAATTAACCAAATAGTGGTTTGATAAAAGGGCTAGAGATCAGACATTCAAGGTTGGTGATTTGGTCTTGAAATGGGATGCTAACAAAGCTAAACTAGGGAGACACTCCAAGTTTGATGCAATTTGGAGTGGGCCTTATGTCATCAATTCTTGCAAAGAAGCTAACTCTTTTGAGTTGTTAGACCTTGATGGAGATGCATTACAAATCCCAGTCAATGGGATTTATCTCAAACATTCCCATTAAGTTGTTTCATTGCATCTTGTACATAGTAGATTAGTTTTTAATTCCTCCAAGTGCTTTCAACACATTGTCTTGTTGGTAGTATAGTCTCAATTTCCCTAAGTTATTTTCATAGTTTTGTTGTTTTTGGATGGTCTCATTGCACAATTTTCATGATGGTTTTCGGAGAAAGTGTAGAGAAGAAGAGTTTCAAGGTGTCAAGGATCAACTGCAATACTTCATAGAGACAAATGTAGAGTAACTAAAATCATATTTTGGGCAGTTTTTAGATCTTATTCATTCAACCCCAATGGATTAGTTACATGATCAAAGTGGTATGCATCTAATATTGGGGTTGATTATGCTTATTTTATTCACAACTTACAAGGGAAACATGGTGAAAATATCAATTCAAAATAATTTTCCACTCTCATAACACTTAATCCAAAAACTCTTATGATAATAATGGTCAATTCAAGCTTCAAATCAGCTCTAAGTCTAGGTAATACTTTAGGTGGATTCATGGGTAAGATTTAAGTTTCACTCAATTTTCAATTTATCAATTTGAATCCATACCAAATGGATGCTTCAAGGCAAATGATCTCTTCAAAATCCACATCGCCATACCGCCACCTCACCTCATTTCGCCACCTCATCATGACCTAGTCTTAACCCTAAACTAACCTAATTAAGACCTATAACTTGGTCCACATCCACACCCATGACTAATTACTCCTCACCCGCACCTAAAACTAACCTCATAATGACTTGACCAAGCCCGCGACTAATCCCTCGGGAGAAAAGGAGGGAAAGCTGGCCATTTTACCAAAAATAGCCCGCTTTGACCTGACCGATACCGGTTCCTACTCGACCACCGTCGGTTGCGTAACCGCCATCGGTTCCCTGTAAATGACCACTCCCAACCAAAAACAAAGGGTTGGATTTTCGTGGATCCAAAATCAGAAGTCATTGGAAGGATCCGGATTTTTACTTGGCTGAACAGAGACAAGTGAAAAAGAAACAAGAAGAGTTTGCAGAGAAGGACATCAAGCCCAAAAACGCAATCGAGTAACCAGAGCCTGTGACACTCATATTCGCTCGGGAGGGAAGATAGCTCATCTCCCGATTGTCGTGTCATCCTACCTAAGTTCTCGCCATCGCATCATCACAGCTTCTTGACTCGCATCCTCATCAATAATCAGTAAGTAATATCTTGTATGTCCTTTTAATAACATTTCTTGAACTTCTGAATCACAGCCATCATAAGTCTATTCCTAGATCTACTACCCAGCAACACACTACATCTAACTGTCATTCCTCCACCCTTACGTTACCCCAAGAACACCCCCCGTATTCTCTGAGTCCTTCTCATCACCCCATTACCTAACCCCACCCATTTATCAGCCTTATAAAACAACACAACCACCTTACAACCAACCTTCACCAAAAGCCCCTAAAACATTGCCCCTACCGATATCGGTTACCAACAACCGGTACCAGTTACAGTGACCGGCATCGGTCACCGTGATTCTAAACCAAGACCAGCCCTTTCTCTATTGTTCTAACAAGGTAAACAAATTTTAATTGGACAATAGCTTATTTGTTAGAATTTGTGTTAATTCATATTAGCAGGGGAACTGACCACCTTCGAAAGGAAGTTTTATATTTCCTGGGCCCAAGGCAGTTCCCTCATTTATTGTCTAATTAAAATCTGGTGGTGTCTTGTATTCTTACTGCAGTAGTCCTTCCTGCATAAAAAGGAGTTCTTCGCAGTCGATCTGATCTTTCTCTACGGTACGCGCACACCCTCTCGACATTCAACAGGTATTCCTCCTAGCCCTAACCCTTATCTGTTTCTCAAAGGAATGAAAGGATAGAAGCAACTCTATTCCCAAAAGCTGAAACATTCTGTGAAACATTTTGGCACACCCGGTGGGACCCATTTCGGGTTTCTTTTTTTCTTGCTTGCTTTCACATAGGGAGCATACTTGCTGTTTTCTTCTTCTAAAAATTTCACATGGTATTTTGTTATATTTAGTAAAAGAATTTGTCTTGCTTTCCCAGTTTTGCATTAGTGAAAGTCATCTTCTTTGCTTCATCGAATATCATTTTCGATTTGGGTTTAAAACACGTGCATTACATTCTTGCTTGTTGTTTTCAATTCTAGTGAACGAGACTAAGTAATGTGTCGTACACGTGGGGTGATTTCCATGGTATTGACAGGGAAATTAATCTTACTTTCACCGCACAACACATACCGAATCACTTCATAATTAACACAACACCAAAACATCCCCCCTTTTCCGTGGTATTCTCCACCCGATTGAGGTAACCTTATAAGCCAAAACAAACTTGACATTTCCCTAAGTCTTTTGTTTAGGATTTGACATCATTCTACGCATCTAAAGGCATAAGCTCAAATTGATAAAACTAATCCTAGGGTTAGTCTGTTAATTTGTTTGTATCTTGTTTGTTTTCAGCTTTCTGTTTCTCTATCATACATCGCTTTTTTCGCTTATCACTTCGTAACAATTTGATAGATGTACTAAGCATTGTTAAAAACTCAAATCAACAACTTCTTATATTTTCTTACTACCATTTTATTATACCGACATCGGTTAGCTCGACCGACGTCGGGCATATAGTCTAACCGACATCTAAGTTAGCATCGATATCGATATCGTTATTTTCTTTCAAAGTTTCCCGACAAACCAAGAACCTACCAATTTCAACATTGAGGTCAAGTTTCTGCTCTCGATAGATTCAAACCCTACGTGTACTTTTGTCCATGGTTGTTATCACTGAAGCAAGCCACCGCCATGGTTTCACATGCCTGCTCTGTGCCTTTGCCTGAATCACCCCCTTCACATTCTATAGGGAATCCTACGGATACCAGCGAGGTTCCTAAAATTCCTGTAGGAGATAAGGAATTTGCCAAATTTCTGGATGCTAATCCTAGCACTGTACAATACTATTTGTCTCATGCCCCTGACCGTACACCCGACGGTCAACTCCTTGTTGGCATGCCTATTAGTATAGCTGCTCATTTAGCTCCTTCTCCGCCCGATACTCCTTTTGCTCGCCGCATCCTTAGCCCCGCCTCCCAATCCAAATGGCTTCACAGGTTCATACGACATGATTGGCTTTCCTTTGGTTAATCTTGGGCCCACATGTCATTACCGCCGATCGCTCCTACCTCATCTCTCTGCAGACTGCTCCATTCATGACTTGCTCTCGCCACCTATCCACACGAGTTTTCCTTCTCAAGCTCCGCCACATTTTCATTCCCACACACGTATCCCGTGACCTCAACGTCTTATATAGGACATCCCTATTCGGTCACCTCAACACATTCATCCTCCATACCTTATCAACATTTAACGCCACCATTGTCTAGTGGAGGCCCTTGGCCCAATTTGCCTCCATTTGCCGCAACCGCACCATCAGCTCATCCAACCATGGATTTCATCAAACAAATGATGGACAAAATGCAAAACTGAGGCTTCTTTCAGAAGTCGTAGCGCCTGACATACGAGCAAGTTTTTCAGAGCCTATCCACCCTTCTCGTCTCCCCTTCATTCATATCCTCCTCAATGGGAATTACCAAAATTTACTCGTTTTAATAGTAAGGAGGATCCTCAACAACACTTGCGCTCATTTAGACATGCCTGCTATCTAATTGCTCACGACGATGCCTTACTACTCCGCACCTTTCCCATGTCCTTATCAGGACCCGCCTTGGAGTGGTACAGTGCTTTAACCCAGCACTCAATCTTCTCTTTTAACCAACTAGCCCAATCTTTCTTGGATCATTTCTCCATTAACATTGCCAAGAAAGTATCTATCACCGACCTCTATGCCATCCGACAATTTGAAGACGAATCTATCGCAGATTTCGTTGGACGATGGCGGGGCCTTATCAACCAACTTACGTATGCCTTGCCTCAAGCCGAACTTATCAAACTTTTTACGCGGGCCTGCGCTAAACACATCTCCCCTACCCTCCAAATTCAAACTTTCCGCACATTTGACGAAGCCTTTACTATGGCTCGAAAACTAGAGATTCGAGCCTTAGAGGAAGAGAAATTATGGTTGCGCAACAAAAACCCCACTTTCCGAACTCAAGATTCCACCAACAAACCTAACACCACCAATCCTCACCCATCGACTGCTTCGAAATCAAAAGGAGCTGTGCACGCGGTGATGGTCAAATCCCAACCACCGTCTAATACCCCGCCAAAAACCACCTATAAGTATAAAGCTGAGCCCATCAATTACACCCCCTTGGGAGAAACTTATGGTGTGATATTGGAAAAATTGCTTAAAGCAGGAGCCATTACCTTACCTCCTGTTAAACCTCACTCCGGGTTTGATTCCACTCGCGCCATACCTTCTTGGTACAAAGAAAATGACTTTCAGAATTTCCACCGCGTGAAGGGACACAGCCATGAAAATCGCAAGATGTTGAAAAACATAGCAGCAGAAATGGTTGATGCAGGGATATAGCCCTCGATAATCCTAACGCTCCTGCTAACCGAAATTTGAAAATTTTCAACAAACCATTCCCGAATCACTCTCCTAACAGTAATATAAACCAAGATATCTTAGCCGAGGAGAGTGTTCATGAGATCCATGCAGTCTTCGACTCCCAGCCAAAAGCCTCTATCGAAAAAATTCTGAATCAAGCTTCTTCACTAACGCAGGAACCCGAACCCCCTTCATCACCATCAAGACAAGACAAAATCCTTGCCGTTCCTTTACCCATCAAAGAATTAACCGCCCAGAGTTCCCTTCTCACAAATGAGCCTTCTTACACCACATCCTTGCAAGACTGTGAGCGGATGTTATCTAATTTATCTATTTCCCAAACGTCTCCTTCTACCATTCTTGCTGTACAAGAGGAAGGTTCACCACTTCTTTTGTCATCCTTAGACGAGAAACCTCTTACACCGACATCACCACATTCTTTAAACATGACGGATCCTCTCAAACACGCCCTCCTACCTATTAGTTCTTCATCGCCTAAATCTTTTCAGCAACCGGTTAACCTCTTAACGCCCATTGATATAAAGGCCTCATCTTCCCTCGTATCACACCCACAAGTGGACCGGAATCACAACCCACCTTTCTTCCATACAAAAGTTCCTATTCACACGTGAGGACTGTCATTCCCCAGAAGATAGAAAGGTCCTACGGGAACGTTTGAGTACGCCATATTCTACTCAAATGCAGATGACCAACCCAGATGCCTCTACCATATACCCGAAGTGTTTACAGAAGCTTAAAATGCCTATGTCCTCATCTTCACCCCCCTCATCTCTACCAAATACCTCATCCACCTCTATTAACCTAACCCAATCTTCCCTACGCTGGGACCTCACCAATACCTAGTCTAACACACCCACCTAAGCGGCTTGATTTATCTAAAAATAAAGCCATTCATCCACTTAGGAGACAGACTCAATCTCCTCAACCTATGTCTCTATTACAACTAAAACCATCGTCGTCACACCTACCTTCCATATTGGGACCTCATCCCTCCACCTTGCATCAATATATCATACCTCCTGCATTTTCTTTAAAATGACCTACGCCTTCTGCACCCATACAGAGATCCAAGGGTACATCAACACCATCACCCCGCGTATCCTGTCCACCTACCAACCCTAAACAAATTCCATCATCAAAAGATTTGTTTGTTGTCACTCCTATTTCTCCGTGGTTGTTTTCTGATACCACATCATCTGTGGCCTCATCATCTAACCAGCTAAACATAGCTTCTGCGCCAAAGAAGCCACGTTTAGTTAAAACCCATTATCAAAACTCCTTGGCTAAACCACCACCCATACAAACCAACCATACCCCGTCATTACCAGAAACTACCCAGTCAATAGCCTCATCTTCCTCTGACTTTGACCCACTCAAAGGGTCTTACGCCAAAATCCTTGCTATGTTGGTGGAGAATGCGACCATTTCCCTACCCCCACTTAGACCTTATGATCCATCTAAACCTCGACCTATAGGTTATGATGAGTCTAAAATCTGCGCTTACCACCGCACACCAGGACATGACGTAGAGGGATGCAAAGTTGTCAAAGCCATACTTGTCACCACCTCTCTCGATAGAAAAGTTAAGAAAGACAACTTACGAAGAGAGAGACCTTTAGCTTCAATTCCCTCTCCTATACCACCTGTCCCCGCCTCACCAAGATCTATCATTATTACAGCCCCACCTCTCGAAGACCATGACTTATCCCTACCGTCTTCCTCCTCTCGTATTCACGAGATCAATATGATTAGTGTTGCTACTCGAGGGTAAAAACAATGGGAAAGCGAAAGAAAGCACACCTGCGGCCTCCCTTTCTCCGTCCACCATCCCGATCGCACCACCACCTAAAGTGGTTATTCGTGGACCCACCTACCCCGTCTCTAATGGAGTTGCCCACCGAACCATGATCAAACAACTTCACCAATCACCTGTAAAAATGACACTGTATGAGCTCATTCAGACTTCTGAATCTCATCGACAAGCTCTCGTTGAAATCCTTCAAGGGATAGAGGTCTTACCTAATGAAACCTTGCCTGTTACCTCCATTCTCACACCCAATCACGTTGCTTCGCTCACCAAACAACCCATCTCCCCAACCACTGCTCTCTCGTACAAAGAAGCCGCCGCCGCTCCAAGACGAAATTATCGACTTTGGTGTCAAGATCCCGACCTCGCTTCTTTTCATCTCGCCTACGCCGGGACATTCGGTACGTCATGTTATGATTGATGGGGGCGCTAGCCTAAACATCATCTCTTCAAAAGCCTTCCAACAAATGAATATCCCTTCTAGTTGCATGTGTGCCAACCCCATCATGTTGTGGTCATTCAATGATGCTATTACTTCTACCTTAGGCACCGTGATCCTTAACATTCGTGTAGGGCCACGCACTTTACCCGAACTCTTCTATGTCCTCGAGGGAGAGTTCCAATACAATATGTTGTTAGGCCGCCTCGATCCGGCTATGGGATGCGTTCCTCCACCTTACATAGATGCATAAAATTTGAGTACGAAGGGAAGTCCTACACCGTAAAAGCTGATCCTCCCCCCTTCAAAACCTGTAATATGTTATATCGCCCTAATGATGTGCTTGTACCAGTCAAGACACCCATTCATCTAACCCAACCATCCACTCCAACCACACCTCTATCATCCACTTCAACCGCACCTACACCTTCAACCAATGAAACCGCCATCGCAAATACCACTTCCTTTCCCGCAGCTAACATCCCAACCTCAGACCCCTTAGTAGATGTTTTTCAACGCCTTACGCTGGGGGAGTATCACCTATATAACGTTAGTTCTTTCCATACCCCACAGGAGTATGGACAGTTACATACACATCCTACCTATGACCGTCATGTGGGGGAAGTAATCCCCTACGGACCACCTCATTGCCGCACCAACCTAACGTATGGGGGTGTCGACGCATCCTCCGTTACCCCTGAACCTCCTCTTGGTGTGGTTCCTTTCCAATCTGATTTTCAATACCTGACAAATCGTCATTTCGCCCTCACCTTCTTGACTCGCTGTGCTTGGAAAGGCTTTGGTTTTGGTCTTTATGAACAAGGCCGACATACAATCATTCCCGTAACTACACGCAAGCACAATGATCGTAGTGGTCTCGGATTTCCTGGAACACTTACACCAAAGGAACCTCGTGTCAGTTGTCTCCTGGAAGATGACGACATCACCCCTACCGAACCATCATCACCCATTTTGCCATCATCACCCACAGAGTCGATAGATCCTGAATCTATCCCTCCTAACTTTTTTTTTTCATAAATGCTATCTTCCTAGGTCCTCTCACTTATCAACGTGATAATGAGGACCCATCTTCTCTTCCCTTTCTATATCCAGACATGATCGAAGAGGATTCACCTTCAATTAATGTTGTTGAGTGCCAAGATGACGACTCCATCCTCACTTACCTTGGTGCGGATGACTCCTATATTCAACGCGCCTTACCATCTGAAACTCAAACCATGTTGAATGAGTCTACTATAGAAATTAACATCCACACAGAGGAGGATCCTCACATTGTGAAGATCGACAATCCCTTAACGCATCGTAACAAGTCACCTTTACTACCTTTCTCCGTACTCCGCAACCAAGCTTTCGCTGTCCTACGCCGACATGCCAGAATTGATCCCGACATTGCTGTCCATAACATCACCCTAAAACCCGATTCCAAACCAGTCAAAAACAAAAAACCGAGAAAATGCATCCACGCATTGCCCTCTTGGTCAAAGAAGAGCTTCAACGACTTCTTTCGTTTCCTTCATCTTGCCTATTGACTATCCTCAATGGATTTCTAACATCGCACTGCTCACTAAAGCGACGGGGGACTTTTGATATGCACGGATTTTCGAGACCTTAACCTCGCTTGCCCCAAGGATGACTTCCTCCCAAGTATTGATCAACTTGTTGATCTCACGCGGGCCATGAGATGCTTTTCTCATGGATGGCTTTTCGGGATACAATCAAATTTTGTAGCCCTACCGATCAACATAAAACGCCTTCATCACTCCTCGGGAACCTTTTGTTATCGTGTCATGCCGCTTTGGCCTTAAGAATGCTGGTGTGACCTATCGCTGGGCTATGACTTACATTTTTCATGACATTATGCACACTATCCTCGAGGATTATGTCGATGATCTTCTTGGCAAATCTAAACATCGCAGTTGAACATCTCGATGTTTTAACCATTATTATTTTCGATCACCTGTTACAATATTCGTCCGCTTCAACCAAAGAAATGTGTCTTTGGTGTTCTTTCGGGAAAACTTCTTGGCTTTATCATCTCTTTGCATGGCATTGAGGTCGATCCATCTAAAGTCAAAGCTATCCTAGAAATGCCCCCACCCAAAAACCTCAAACAATTGCGTAGTTTGCAAGGTAAACTTCAATCCATCCGGCGTTTCATCTCCCAACTCTCAGATCGATGTCAACCTTTCCATCACCTTCTTAAAAAGGACATTGCCTTTCAATGGAGCGAAGAGTGTCACCAAGCCTTTGAAGCTCTCAAAGCCTATCTCTCGCAGCCACCCGTGCTTATCCCACCTCAGATGATCGCCTTTCTACCTTTACCTTTCTCGCCACCGACCATGCTATAGAGCCATGCTCACACATCGGGACTCGCACGCCGAGAACAAGCCATTTATTATATAAGTCATACTCGTGGATTACGAGACTAGGTATACACATGTAGAAAATTGTGCCTAGCCCTATCATTCGTAGCCACCAAACTCCGACACTACCTCCCGAATCACAAAACTTTGTCATCACCAACACGGACCCCATCCATTATATGTATGCCAAACCACATCTAAACCAACGCATCGCCCGATGGCTTATGCTCCTCGCCGACCTCGACCTTGAATTTATACACCGTAAGTCAATCAAAGGACAAACTATTGCAGACCAACTCGCTGGAGGCCCCTTTACCTCCGGGAACAATTTACCAATTTTAATTTCCCGACGAACTCATCGCCACTCTTTCACTCAGTGGAAGAGTCGTATCCAATGACCTCTTCTTCGATGGATCCAAATGCCAGCCGCGGTGGAGGGGCCTGGCGTTGTTCTCATTCCTCTCGACGCCGAGCCTATGCTCTCTTTCATTCTCGCTCGATTTCCCCCGCACTAATAATACAAATGGAATACGAGGCCCTTGTTTTGGGTCTCCGTGTGTCGTTACACTTAGGTGTCAAATCTATTAATATTTTCGGTGACTCTCAATTGGTAGTCAATCAAGTTATGGGCATCTACCAATGTAAAAATGAGGAACTTCAAAAGTACAAACATTACGTGGATTCACTTTTGACCTCATTTACTCGTTATTCTATCCAGACCATTCCCCGCTCCACTAACAAATTTGCCGATACTATGGCTTGCTTAGCCTCGCAAATTCCTGCTTCATCAACTGACTCTGACATTTTCATCTTGGTCCAACAACTCTTTGCCCCATCTTACTCAGCCCCGGTTATTTGTATGATAAATAATGTGTCTGCTCATTCACAGGATACCTGGTATCACCAATTTCACGACTACCTTACAACCTCCGTTCTCCCACCTGACCTTACTAGTACCGGAAAACGTGCTTTTCTTAAACGTGTTTCTCGTTATGTCATCATGGGGGGACTCCTTTATAAACGTGGCTTTGATGGCATCCTCCTTCGATGTCTAACCGGCGCGGAGGTCACCTATACCATCCAACAGATCCATGACGGTATTTGTGGTGGACATTTTAGTGGCCTTGCCATGGCCAAACGGATCCTTCGCCTAGGCTATTATTGGCCTACTCTTAATAACGACTGCTATGAATATGTTAAGCGTTGTGTTATGTGTCAACAACATGCCAACCTTCAACATACTCCTAGTCATCCGCTACAGGTCGCACGAGATCTTTGGCCTTTCTCACAATGGGGTTTAGACCTTATTGGTGAGATTCACCCGCCCTCTTCGCAACGTCACCGTTGGATAATCACAGCAACCGAATATTACACAAAATGGGTGGAGGCCATTCCACTCATTTCAACCAAAAAAAAAAAAAATCGAATTCGTTAACCATCACATTATCTGTCGCTTTTGGTGTTCCTCATCGCCCGATAAATGATAATGGAAAATCTTTCAAAAATAAGTTGTTACAAGACCTTTGTGACAACTTTGGTATCAAACTTAGTTTCTCATCACCTTACTATCCACAAAGCCACGGTCAGCCGAATCTTCTAATAAAACCCTAACCAAAATCCTCATGAAAGTTGTTAATGATTCTCGAAGAAATTGGCATGATCACATTCCCTTTGCCCTTTGGGCTTATCGTACTAGCATTCGTACTCCACTAATGCCACACCATTTTCTTTTTGGTATATGGTACCGAGGCTGTCTTGCCTCTCGAAATACAAATACCCTCCTCGTAATATCTCTTCAGATATTCTCACCAACGATGATTTCCGCCAAGAGCGGTTAGCCCAATTAGAGCTTGACGAGCGACGCCTTATGGCTCTTGACCACCTTCAAATCTACCAAAAATGCATCAAGCGTGCTTATGATAAGTGACTTCATGAGCGTACCTTTAAGGTTGGTGATCTTGTCCTCAAAGAGAATCAACATGTAACCAAACTAGAAAAGAGCAAACGTGGAAAATTTGCTCCTAATTGGATTGGGCCTTACATTATCACTCACACTTATGGATCAGGCACTTATCGTTTAGCTTCGCTTAATGGTAAACCTGAGCCTGAACCCCTTAATGCCTTGCATCTTCGACCATTCTACTGTTGAATTCAGTGTTATATCACTTCTTATCTACCTTGCGCTCGTCCCTTGAGCTCATTTACCACCGCATACACTTTGTTTCCTACATCTCAAAATCAAAATCAAGCTCACATGGTTTGATTATCACCTCCCCTTAAAGATGCCTTCCCCTTTTTAGTCTAGTCCATGACTTCAAAGTATCAAAATGACACATTCTTAATTAAACACTTATGGGATTTTCTTGAGTCAAACTTCCTACAAAACTAGATGCTTCATGCCAAACGGACATCTAGACCTCTAAAGTTATACATAGACTGCTCCCTCGAAGGACAGCTATGTGCAAAGCTACTTCTACTATTATAAATAGACTGCTCCCCCGAAGGACAGCTATACAAATCACCGCATTCGCTACTATAAATAGATCGCTCCTCAAGGACAAGCTATATACACAAATTCTTTTTATCGAAGCTTTCGCATTGATCAGCTTCGTGAAGACCTCAAGAGTAACAAAATACATATCCCTTGTAGACTTCCCGCATCGATCAGTCTATATCCAGAAAAATAAAATAAAAATAAAAGCAGTATTTCAAAGCACTTTTGAGTCATGGACTTGTCTATTTAGGTTTGGTTCTCTTTCATCAGAATAATCATCTTATAATAAGTTCTCTGCACCCCAACTATACCGGCCACCTCACCTCACCATTCGTCAAAACAACAAAACTCAAGGGACGTGACGTATATCCGATATATTGTGATTATACAACTCTTTTCACCTATCGACTTCTCGCCTATGCAAGGTACCTAGGGATTCAAGCTCATCCTACATTAATATGTGGTTTGTTTAGCTCTTCTCAACTACGGGACACTCTAGCCTCTTTTGCTCGACTCTAGGATTGTGTGTTGACCTTAATCAGGACACGATTCCCTACTACTTGGGTATGCTAACTTTCGCTTCACCTATACCTACACCAACAACATTACCCTACCAACATCAAATTTTTACCAACCGACAAATTGCCTAACCACAACCAAATTGCCTGAATTCACCTCTCCCTGGTCCTAAGGGAGAACTACATCGGTCTGAGGCCCCTCCTTGCTTTGTGCAATGGGCTATGTAGGCAGCACTTAGGAGACATGGGGTCTCCCAAGGTTAGCTCGACCATCCCCTACCATACCCTATCATGTGTTGTAAATATAAATAGTTTTTGTGTATTTCTATTTGCCAACATTCATCTTTATCCTTTTTCAAAACAAACAAAAACAACATCCAAAACACAACCATTCTTATTATTATCATCACTCAAAACAACATACATATTTAGTTTTATTTTAGATGATAAACAAATACACCTTCTCTATCATCGACTCGCAGGTCGGCATCCTTATTTATTCTTATATTCCTATGAAATTCACTTAGACCCTTGCGCCTCCTCCCGAATCAGGTGGTGATCGTGATCGTCGATGCCCTCACCTGGCCTCTCCATCCTCAAAGGTGCCACTGCCATTGGTTCCTCCCACTGATCCGCCAACATCTCCTGTAACATACGAATACGTCCTCTCGCGTGGAGGAATCTTGCCTCCAGTCTCTCCACTCGTAACTGTGAAACCTCTAACAATCCCGTTGTCTCATTCACCTGTGTTTGAAGCTGGTGAACTAAATCCTGCAGATGATCTCTCTCCGCTGTAATCACAGCTATGTCAGGGCGCTCACGTGCACCTCGCAGCTCTGCTACCCACCATACTCTATAGGCCTCTGTCGTTCCCGCATCCATTACCCTACGATCGGCTAGCTATCTCTTCTGGCCCTTCTGGAGGTGTAGGCCGGGAGGTGAGAATGCTGCCTCGGTGTCGATCCTCATGTATGGTCTATATGTCATAGGTATATCCTGAACGAACCCAAATTGTCACCGCACGCGATCTAGAGGAATCCTCTCGTACTCACCCGGCCTGTGCCCTGCGATCCACCTCAATCGCTCCACACCCCTTAACTCCTCAGCTATGTTCTCTGTCACCATATAGTTCCCGTAAGGCCTCCAACAAATATCCGCAATCGTCACCATCTCCCATACCTGTCTATAATACTCGATGTCATCTATCACGGCCTCGGGATCTCGCTTGTTCTGTCTCTGACCCATCATCTCAATCCCAACCTCGCACTCCCGCTCTCCCGACTGGGATGGGTCGGCCTATTGACGCACACAAACAATGTGCTCATAGGCCCAACAATGTAATAAGTACGAACAATCCCAGTGTCGCCCCGTGTTTTCGCTTGCAGCCCATAAACCCCTATATAACTCTCCAGAGATACATGGGTGCCCATGCGAAAGTCACGCTCATTTCTATCATTTCCCAAATAACACTCATCAATGCTTTTGGAAATCTTCCACCCTCCACCCTCGGTAATGCATAATACCCCACCGCTATCATTAATAGCACGGCCAACCTTGTTTCCTCAGGGTGTGTTGCATACATTGTACCATACGTAAATGTTAAACCTCGCTGTGTCAAATCTCGTGCAGCTGAACCAAATACTGTTGTTATCGCTGCCCGCCCGCGCTAGGCAACGCCTGATACACTATTTTTCCTATCATTGGGAGTCTCAAAATATGGAACACATCTTCCAATGTCACTGTCATCTCCCCTGTTGGCAGATAGAAGGTATTCTTTTCTGGATTCCATCTCTCAATCAACGCCTGCAACATAGCATGGTTACGCGCGATTCGTGAATAATAGTGGATTCCACTTAACCCCAAATGATTTATCAATGCCCATTCAGCTGGTGTTACATCCGCTCGGATTCGTGACAACAACGCTGGCACAGTATCATTCATCCTTAACCTCGCTCCACCGCATACATCAAAACGACACATAATTATTCAATAAAACAAATCTCCATGGGTTTTTTCTCAAATTCTGGAAACTCCTACAGTAACCGATATCGGTTATAGATAACCGATACCGGTTTGCTAACCGATACCAGTTATCTCTAAACGATACCGGTCACTATCAAAAATATACACCCTGCTTAAAAACATACACCTACGATAATTATTTTGCCCGTTTACTCCTATCTATACCTAAAAACATACGTGACCACCCTGCTTACCTACCCCATAGCACTCACCCCATCCCAAACCCTTGCCTATCACCTTTTCTTTCTCATCTTTACCCACTTACTCTCTCTCATCCTATTCACACAAAACATGCAAGAATCAAATTACAACCAAACAGTTTACCTCTCGGGATGCAGCAGCTTGAGGTGGAACTTGTCTTCCCCCTCGTCCCTGCCTGCTGGATGCTTCTCCTCGTTCAGCCATGTTCACCACCCTCTTCAAATATAACTTGTCTTTCTGCCTTCTGAATCTCAGTCCACGCTCACTTCACCGGTCTCTTTCCTCCTTATCACTCAAATTCTTTCATGCAATTACTCAGATCGCCGTCAAACAAACGCCGCATTCCGTATTTAACTTGTTGCATGACTCTAAAAATAAGAATGCTAAAAATAAGAACTTAAGTTGCACAACCAAGCAGTTCTATTTTTAGGAAATATAATTTCAAAATAACCGATATCGGTTACATAACCGTTATCGGTCATATAGCTACCGACATCGGTTACATAACCGATATCGGTCATGTGTCCCCTTTTTTGCTTAAACCTAAGCCGTTTCTTTGTTTTTGCAAATTTTTGTGGCGCCCGCCTCTTTTTCCTGCATAACAACACCATTATCAATATTTGTCATCCAAATCACATATATATATCCTCATAATTTCAGCAACATCATCCATCTACATTATAACAACCATCGACAACATACATACGACATCATATATACATCAAACCCATCAGCATACACAACATGTGAATTAAACTCATCATCTATATATACATACATTCCATTTCAAAAAGCCATCAACAAAAGACATCAACACCATCAATATATAAACCATGTGGATCAAACTCATCATACATTCAATTTCACAAACCATCAACAAAATACTTAAAACATTTTAAACACAGCATATGGATCAAAATCATCATATATATCTATATATCAAAGGTTTCAAATATACAACTTACCCTGCATAGGGGCCTCTGTGATCTCATAATAATACAAAGCCGCACGCAGCCGCAATAATCACAAAATCTCGACTCGCTCGCAGCCGGTCTCTCATATCAAAATATACTGCTCGCAGCAGTCAGATCAACTATACAACCTGCATTTCGCTCAGCAGCCAGTATATACAATAAATGAATAAATGAATGAATACATCATATGTGGGCACGCAGGCCTCTATAAACATAACCGGTTCGCAGACCAGTGCCTATATCCAATATACAAACAAAAACATCTAACTCTGACCTAGGGATGTCTCAACTCTCCCCACCGCCCTCAGCACCTCTCCCTGCGGGTCCTGGCCCTGGCTCCCGCCTCCTCCCTATCACCGACCCACCGGCTGTAGCTGCACCACCCTGGGATCTCTGACTCCGCGAGGTCTCCGCTCTATGCGCCGCATACGGCTGATAGTCAGCCCCGGTACCATCAAGGACGTCCTGATAGTACGGCCTCCGCTCGCTCCATATAACGGGCCCGTGCCACCATAGCTGCCGGGGCTGGTCCCGACTCCTAATAATAATGGGCCCCTGCCTGTGCGGTGGTGGTGGCGGTCGTGCTCGTGGTGTGCGGCTGTGGCGTGGTGGCGGTGGTGTACTACTCGTGTGGTGGTGGTGGCTGGTGGTGCTGGTGTGGTGGTGCGCTGGTGGTGCTCGTGCTCGTGCTCGTACTCGCGCCAGGCTAACCGCCTCGTAGGACACCTATTCGTGCTCGTGCAGCAGCAAGTAAGCCCCCTCGTAATAACTGTATTCTGCCCCCGAGCTGGTCCCTCTCTCGCTCTAATAGCCCGCTAAGTCTGGCTGTGTGCGGGGTCAGTGTTCTCTCGGCTCTCTCCCCCGCCCACCATACCAAAAATGCTCTGCTGTGCAAAGCTGCCATCTATAAGATTATCCGCTGCCTCTCGGCTACCCAACTGGGTCCATGGGCCGTGGTGCAGCAAGGGGGCTCTACATCATCCCTCCAGACGAGGGAAGGGAGGTGGCTCATCTGTCGTAGCCCCATCTCGCCGCCGTACTCTCCAAGTGGGTATCCGCCATGCTCTCCGGCCTCCGCCCCGCTATCCGTAATGTATACTGGATCCACCGCAACCGTGATCGGGCTCCTCCGCGGGGCCGATGACCTCGTAAGGCCTCCATACAATATCAAGGAAGTCACGCCTCTAATACATGCCGGTAATACGCTACATCCCGCTCCGGTGAGAACGCCGTGGCTGGCCCACGACCCCACCACCACCTCTCGAAAGCCATATCTATAGATCACTGTGGCCCCGGGCCGCTGGGCAGCCCTATCGGGTCGAATGCATATGATATGCTCATATGCCCAAAGAATGTAACAAGAATGTAGAACAAATCCCGAATCCGCTCATCCCGCTGTAGCCCCACAGCTCTTCTCGTATAATCGCACTGTATACCGGTGCCCAAGCATAACACGTATGCTCCTCCACCATCTCGTAGTACTCCATCGCCGCCCATGGAAAGCGGCCTCCCTCTGAGTCCGGGAGGGCGAAGCATGTGATGCCGATCATCATCAACACGGCAAGCCGTGTCTCATGTCTATGGGCACGATACATGTCCCCATAGGCAATGCTCGCCGTGATAAGTCAATAAGTGGCCGCATCCTCGAATACCTGTAAAATGCTGTCCATGGCTGTCTCTCGCATCACCGGGAAGACTACCTCTCCATCGATCGGTAGTCTAAGGATGCGATACACATCCTCCAGTGTAATCGTCATCTCTCCATCGGGAGATGGAACACATTGGTCGCCGGATCCCATCTCTCGATGAGGGCAACCATCAGACTGTGATCCCTATCTATCACCCTATAACGCTGGACTCCGCCGAGTCCCACCTCGCGCATGATGGCCCACTGCGCTGCATGGACACGTGTGGCCGCATCCGTCTCAACAATGGGGGCATCCTATCCCGCATCGTCAGCTGCTGACGTGCCTGCAAAACCAACTCACTGCATTAGCCCTACTCTTTATCACAACAACTCCTTTAACCTTCTATACCCCCTTTTACCCACCCGACCACACAACCACCCCATTTCCCCCCCCACCCACCAACCAACCTTCCTATCAACCTCTACCCCTTCCCTCTTCACCCCCATAAACAATAAACACTCCCAAACAATAACCACAACTCCCAAACAATAACCAAAACACCCAAATAACAACCAAACACCCAAAACCACAACAAAACCAAGCAACAAAATAGAAAATCCTAACTAGGGACCGGTACCGGTCACCCATGACCGCCACCGGTCCCCTCTCCACCGACGCCGGTCGACGTACGACCGACACCGGTCCACCACAAACCCACCTTGCCCGAAAACTTTGTGACCGACGCCGGTCGCTTAGTGACCGGCATCGGTCACTGTAAAATCGTGGAGCCGAACCCGACGCGGCCCCCCAAACCCTTCTTTGACCTATTACTCCCATTTTACCCATTAAAAAATCCTAAAAACCTACCCACCCTACCGTTTTAGCCTAACTAACCTACCTACCCTCTCCCTTTTCCAAACCACTTCCATTTATTAATTCTTTTATTAAAAACATGGATTCCTACCCCAAACCCCAATATAGTTTAACAACATCAAATTCACACAATGAGAGGTTTCGAACCTACCGGTACGATGACACGTCGTCGTGGTGGGATAGGTGGTGGTGGTCCAGCTGGTCCAGCACCTCCAGCTCCTCCTGGCTGTGCCATGGCTCTCAAACTCCTCTGCTGGGTCCTCCACCAATCAAATGCTGCCTCCTCCTCGCTAGGGCCTACCAATCACTCACTTCTCCACTCAAATAGTGCCACCTCAGCCGACAAACTCAACAATCTCACCAAAAGACCTCAGACAACTAAAATTGGTTTTCAAATTGACAATATGACAATGACAGGCCGTATTTTTCTTTTTATAGGTTTTCGACCTATAACCGATATCGGTTATATTATGCCCTAAGGAACCGGTATCGGTCACCTAACCGATATCGGTCATAGACAATCGATATCGGTTTAATACCTACCTTCACCAAATTTCTGCCCTTATTTACTAATCGCCCTTTCTCACAACATCGCCTATATCCACCTTCGCTGAAAACCCTTTGTTGACTTCATTGGCCCGACCCAAGGCCGCAACCAACCATTTGGCCCGACCCAAGGCCGCAACCAACCATTTGGCCCGACCCAAGGCCAACCAGGCCCAACCCAAGGCCGCAACCAACCATTTGGCCCGACCCAAGGCCACAACCAACCATTTGGCCCGACCCAAGGCCCAACCATTTGGCCCGACCCAAGGCCGCAACCAACCATTTGGCCCGACCCAAGGCCGCAACCAACCATTTGGCCCGACCCAAGGCCAAGGCTTCACCCAAGGCCCAACCCATTTGGCCCCACCAAGGCCGCAACCAACCATTTGGCCCGACCCAAGGCCGCACCCAACCATTTGGCCCGACCCAAGGCCGCACCAATTAAATACCTCACCCAAAATCAACAAATTACAATTTTATCCACCCATCATGTAGCTTTTTGTTCAATCGAGCTCACCTGTTCGTGTTTTAGCATGATTAGGGTCCTTGACTTGATCAGTCGACCAACTTTGCCTAGACCAAGACCGTGACGTTTATCTCAACCAAACCAACCATTTGGTACGCCGAACATGCCTAACCATTCCTGTACCTTACCCGTTATATCCCCTGGAGCTACTTCCTATGCCTTGGATACCAGGATTATATCACCCTTGTTTGGATAAACTATCGACCTTTGCCTATGAATTGCTTGTTTGCTCTTCAAATCATGTACCCTGGTCGCACTACTGCATTTCAACGTGCGTCTGCTTCCTTGGACCTACCCCACCATCTTACCATCATCTCAACACCATTTCCCTTTATCAACCCTATCCCTGATTTCACGCTACCTCAATCTGTGATAGATTTGAGGGGGATTACCTATACCCTTAACAGGGGTAACCACTTCTTATTATTGTCCGTGCAGCTTTAACAAAGACAAGCTACACGACAACAAGGGGCTAATGTAGACACCAAATTTGTGTCTTACGACCCCCTGTGCCCCGCATCTCATTTCGCAACCTAACCTCATCACCTAAACCTTACACAATTATTTATTAATTACCTTATAATTAATAAATCCACATCGCCATACCTGCCACCTCATTTCGCCACCTCATCATGACCTAGTCTTAACCCTAAACTAACCTAATTAAGACCTATAACTTGGTCCACATCCACACCCATGACTAATTACTCCTCACCCGCACCTAAAACTAACCTCATAATGACTTGACCAAGCCCGCGACTAATCCCTCGGGAGAAAAGGAGGGAAAGCTGGCCATTTTACCAAAAATAGCCCGCTTTGACCTGACCGATACCGGTTCCTACTCGACCGCCGTCGGTTGCACAGTAACCGCCGCCATCGCCTCCCGTAAATGACCACTCCCAACCAAAAACAAAGGGTTGGATTTTCGTGGATCAAAATCAGAAGTCATTGGAAGGATCCGATTTTTACTTGGCTGAACAGAGACAAGTGAAAAAGAAACAAGAAGAGTTTGCAGAGAAGGACATCAAGCCCAAAACTGCAACTGAGTAACCAGAGCCTTGTGACACTCATCTGTTCGTCGGGAGGGAAGATAGCTCATCTCCTGATTGTCAGGTCATCCTACCTAAGTTCTGCCATCATCATCACAGTTCTTGGACCTGCATCCTCATCAATAATCAGTAAGTAATATCTTGTATGTCCTTTTAATAACATTTCTTGAACTTCTGAATCACAGCCATCATAAGTCTATTCCTAGATCTACTACCCAGCAACACACTACATCTAACTGTCATTCCTCCACACTTACGTTACCCCAAGAACACCCCCCGTATTCTCTGAGTCCTTCTCATCACCCCATTACCTAACCCCACCCATTTATCAGCCTTATAAAACAACACAACCACCTTACAACCAACCTTCACCAAAAGCCCCTAAAACATTGCCCCTACCGATATCGGTTACAACAACCGTACGTATCGCATACAAGTGACCTAAAGCATCGGTCACCGTGATTCTAAACCAAGACCAGCCCTTTCTCTATTGTTCTAACAAGGTAAACAAATTTTAATTGGACAATAGCTTATTTGTTAGAATTTGTGTTAATTCATATTAGCAGGGGAACTGACCACCTTCGAAAGGAAGTTTTATATTTCCTCGGCCCAAGGTAGTTCCCTCATTTATTGTCTAATTAAAATCTGGTGGTCTTGTATTCTTACTGCAGTAGTCCTTCCTGACAAAAAGGAGTTCTTCGCAATGATCTGATCTTTCTCTACGGTACGCGCACACCCTCTCGACATTCAAATGTATTCCTCCTAGCCCTAACCCTTATCTCTTCTCAAAGGAATGAAAGGATGTTGGATACTTTTAAAATGTAATAAACATCATTGAAAAGTAATGCACAAGTGTTCTTGAGTTTTAGTCCTTGGATTGTGATTCTCGAATTGTTTTTATACCTTCTTCCTCCATTAGAATGTTCTATTCATCATCTTAAAGAAATTAAGTACTTTTGTGGCTATTATTCTACCCTAGCTAGTGATTTGTTGCATTTTCTTACCTCTTGATTTTCTTGCATATATGTTTTGTATGTTTATTTATATTATAGGGTTTATTTCTATTATGCATAATAAGCAATTGGGAGTTTAAATGTGGCTCTAGACTATGGCTTTCATTTCTTCCCTCTCCACCTTTATTTTCCTCCATTTTTCCTCACTTAAAAGTGTCTTTTCCTTAAGTTTGGTGTTATCACCTCCTTTTGTGTAGGATTTCCATTTTATGCATCTCCCTCTCTCCCTGGTCCCTTGGAATCATAGATTAGTGCTAGGTAGCTACATTTCCCTTCCTAGGAGTAGTTATTTTTATGTCCTTAGAAACAATAGTCTAATCCCATGCGTGTCGGCCTATCCCCAGTGAATCGGGTGCTCACCCAAGGCACGTGCAAGTGTCAAGCCCCTCCTTTATGTTAGTTTTGTGAGAATACATCCCCTACTGACATAAGCTTAGATGCAAGAAGGGAAAGAACCATGCATTCATTTAGATAATAAGGAAAATATCAAATAGATAATAGATCTGATAATACAAAGAAAAGGCACTAGGGTTTATACCCATGAACAATGTATATATTTTAAAAGAAATCCATATATTCATATTAATCTCTTGTTTAGTAACCACATTACATTCCTCAAGGTCATTATAGACCAAATGTCTTAATGCTAGATAAGACTTATACATCAGAATCCTAAACTATGCTTTCCAGATTACAAAGATGTTCATAGACCCATCCCTCTAGATATGCCATCTCTCCTATTGTCCTCCTAATGAGAACCTTAACCCATAGAATCTACTACTATTTCTATAGAGCTTCACCTCTCCTCTTCTTCTTCTCTACCTCTCTTGATATCTCTCTTGACACCCTTTTCTTCTACCCGAGCATCTCTATATATAGCTTTAGCATCCACCGCCATGCCTTCTTGAAGTAATAGATCAGTTGTCAAGTGTCCATGTGGTCCTTTAATGGAGCATGCTTCTTCCCATCTGAGCTCTCCACTTTCTACAATGATGTCTTTCTGGATCCTTCCATCGCATGGAATATTCCTTCCTTGACCATCGAGTTTCAGGTGGCACCTTATCCACTCGCATGCTAATTGGGCCATGCTTTTCTCGTGTGCTTCCTTAAATGCCGAATATGGCTAAGTCTGAAACCATTTCCTTTTTCCTTACATGCATGCCTTGGGTTCTGATAAACCCTTCTAAAACCCTATCCCATGTGCCTTTACTTTGTGTGCCCTTCTTCATATAGGCCCGCACGCCCACGCGCCTTCTTGTACTTAGCCAATATTTTGAGGCCCAACATCACCCCACACTAAGCTTGTTCTCCATCCTCGAAACACTTCTCTTCAATGAATAAAGAATGGTGGGATCTGAATAGTTGGAAAAATAATGAAGGAATGAATAATTGGGAGAAATAATGAAAGAATGGGAAATGAAGGAGAACATGTTCATTGTTGAAGGAGGAGAGGGAAATCCTTCCCTATATCTACCTCTAGCTTCTCCCAGGCATTAACCTCACTTTGCGCTTGCTGATAGAGGTCACCTACTAGGAACTTACCTCCTCAAATCTTAGCCCTTCCCCTTTGTGCTCATCATTTCAACAATTCCTTCTAGTTGTTTTCCCAAATCCTCGAGGGTGTCCATCTTGTGGGTGATGCGGGGTATAATTCCTTCAGCCAGTTTTTGATCAAGCCCCTGCAAGGTCTCGATAGCCTCTGATTTCTTCTCCACCTGGCCAAAGGATCCTATCCCACTCTGCTTTGTTCCCCTTATTCTTCTCCTAGAACTCCTTGAGTTTCATCTCATGTGTAGCAACCAAGATGCTTTGCTACTCTATCTCTATTAACACAATTATCATAGGCAACTTCAACAACTGTCACGATGGCCTTCACATCAGCAAGGAGTTTGGTATACTAAGAAACAATCCCTATGACCTTCATCTTGTCTTCTCTCTCTTGGTGCACCAACGCTTCTTCTATAGACTCTAAGGTGAGTGGCCACCTCTCCATAGTGAGGATGTGAGTCAAATCCTCCAGGCACTGCAAGGTTGATTCATATTTTTTCTCGGGGTGGTGCTAGGTCGGGATGCTTTAAAACAATAACATCCGTAATCATTCAATTTTCTTGTGTAATTCATGCACCCTTTCCTTCTCCTATTTCAATTCATGCCTTAACTACGTGTTGATCAGTTCTTCTTGTTTCAAGTCCTTTCTTTTCTTGAGAAGCTCCTCCTCCTTCTTCTCAACTCTGCCTCTAGGAATCTCACCCTATCATTCCTTCCAAAGAGTTTGGCCTCAACCTCAACCTGAAACTTTTTGAGTGCATTAAAACTTTCTCATCTAAAAATTGTTGAGCATTAACCAAGGGTTTATCCCTTTTTCTCTCGACATCTTCATTAGTGCCCCTTGGCTTACCTCGAACTCAGGTTCATCGACATGGGATTCAAATGCCTAAGATAGCATTTTCTTGGTTCATGGGTATGCACCTTCTACATCAAATGAGGGCATGGATAGAGTTTTTATGTTGGCATGATGCTCTGGAAGCACATGCATGCATAACACCTTTCTTAGATCATTGATGTAACCCATTCCTTTCCCTTGTTTGCCACCACACTCTTCCTCCTTTGTAGCCTTTGGAAAGCTCACGAACCAGTGGGATCTCCACCCCATCTTGCCATACTCCTTTCAATGCTTTCTTCCTCAATCTCCTTCATCACTTCATCTGCGTTGTACTCTACTTCCTGTTCCACTAATTTTTCAATGATTCCTACCACTTCTCTCTCCTTGAATTCTTCTATTTTTCCTTGGTGAGGCTTGGGGTCCTTTGATCTCTTGTGTTTACTTCTTTGGCTCACCCCTTTTCCTTGAGCATTTACTTCTTCCTCGCCATTCTTCCCTTTGCTTCCTTCTTCTTCTTGAATCATGTATATCATACACAGGATGATTATGAACTTCTTCATCCTCATCATCATCCTTCTCACCCCCTGTAGGCCTCTAAGTCCTTTGTTTCTTCTGAGTCTTCCCTTCTGCATCACCTTTTGTTTCTTCCTAACTGGTGATTCTAGTATAGGAGACTCTTCCCTCTCTTTCTCTTCAGTGGGTGACTCCTTCCTTGGTGACTCTTCTCTTGTGAGGGGCTCCTCTTTCTCTGGCACCTCTTCTTCTGGGGTCTTCTCCTTGATTGGGGACTTCTTCCTATGTGCATGTAAGTTCTTGGCTTAGCGCTTGTTTTAGTGCACCCATAGATTGTGTTGTCTACACACTTGGTGCCTTCTTCTCTGCACCTCTTCTCTCTCCCTCTTCTTTGGTGTGGCCTTATTTCTTCATGTGGGGTCTTCTGGAATGGAGACATCATTTTCTAGGTAGGTTCCCTTCTCAAAATTTGGCCTTATGTGTAAATATACCCTTCTTTAGACCAGCTCCTTCCGGTGATCGGACAGTGTTATTGGTTTTATCATCTACACTTCGTGGGAGACATATTTCTCCACATATGCATGCTTCTTTGGATATATGAGCTTTCGATGCATAGCTCATGGTGGTCTTGATCTACCTCACTAAGGTCAAACCTTAGTCTCTTGGCCTCCTTAAAATGGTTGACCCCTACTTGGAAGTATTGCGTGGTGAAAGAAAATGGTAGCTTGCACCATGGACTCTTAGTCCCATCTGTTAAGGTGAATTGGCCAATACAAAAATGTTGATATACAGAAAACTCCACTTCCCCATCTATGAGTGTGGGAAACTACTCAGGTATCCTCCACTCTACCCCAAATGCATCGTGCACATCCACTTGTACCATTTTTCAAGCATGCCTTGTGAGTGGTGTCATGGTCTCACAAGTATATTTCTCAAACCTTTTCATGGGTGAGGGATTTTCTTCTGGATACTCCCATATGAACTTCTCTGGCCCATCGGGCACTCCAATCTCCGAGAAGATGATGGTGAGGAGAATGTTTCCAAATAATATCTTCTCTCCTTCTACACATTGCTAATGATCTCATCTCGTAATGTAGGTGGATAAGTTGTAAATGGTGCCTTTAGAAATCTTTTAGCATACATTCAACCATGCCTTGTTCACTTGTGTCCACCTTTCTTGATCATTCAGCTTGGTAACCAAGTGCATGACCATTCTCATAACAGGGTTGGGGATATCTGTGATATCAAAATAGCGTGAACCCTTTTGTAGTCATAAGCCTCCATAGTTTTCTTGATGGCCTCCTTATCATCCAAGTTGTCATCTATGGAGTCTCCTTCACAAATCAGGCTAGTGAAATTTGATATGAGTTGAGGAGTTATGCACATTTTGTGGCCTGCAAAATAGAAGTGGTCTTGTGTACACATGTGACATCAACCACTGGTATAACGCTTAGGCTTGCCAAAATAGGGAAACTCATATAGTTGCAGCAACTGACCCAACCTTCTCAACTTCACCTTCACTTCATCATTGTAGATTGGCATTCCTTCTAGTGTCCTCTTGTTAGTTGGATGAACTAGTTCCAATGCCATCTCTTTTTCTGTAGTGCTCATGTGATGATTGTAGTCACTTACGACCATCTTCCTCAAGTGTGATTCCCACTCTTTCCTAGCAACACTCCATTTGGGTACTACATCTTTGCATACCACTCTTCATTGGAACTAGTGATGATAGTGGTTTTTTTCCTTTTCCCTTGCCCTTCTATTTCTTTGGTGAGATGGTTTCCTTCTTTGGTGTCATTCTACTTGTTGGGTTAAAACTTAAATTCCTCCTTTCTCTGCTCTACTACTCTTCTCAACTCTAAGGCTCAACTCCATGAAGAATCCTCCTACCTCCATGCCCTAGCTACTCAAACCCTAACTAGGAAAACCCTTCCACAAGATGGTGTACTCCAAAAGAACTCTCCCCACGCCCATGTACTCCTTCCACTCTGGTTCACAAATCAACCTAGTCACACACTTAGATATCTATGATTCTTCTTCCTTCACAAAAATCTCTCTGGATGCCCTAGTTTTGCAAGAGCTCTTCCACTTCATAATCATAAGGTAAAATAATGATTCACCTGACCTCATACTTATAGATTTTTCCTCCTTTCCAACAATAAATTTATGCCACCTACTAATGTACTTAGCATTAAATATGGATTTTCCACTAAATCTGACCTTAAGCACCCTTACCCATGCCCAATCCTATGAAAAACTTCTTTACAACCTTCTTTCCGTGTAAAAATCCTTACGATCGAAGACTCTTATGTGTGTGCACATCTGCGGCACTGAAGGCACCTCTTTTATCCTTTACATGATTTTTTCCCTCGCCTACCTCATGTTGTTCCTACGCTTTTCCTTCTTTGTATGTATGTGGTCTTTATAAAGCCTTATCCTGACACCAACCATTCTCATCCACCATTTTCCCATGCACGATTTCTATCCTTCAACTGGGCCATTTAACTTTTACTACCAACTTATACTTCACTTTGCACTACTCTACCCCACACTAAAATAGATGTGTGGTCCTCTGCACATACACAACCTTTTGAAAATAATGTGGTTACTAAGCACACAAGGTGCAAAACAAAACAATGGAAAGGAACAAGCAACGAGAAAGGGAAACACAAAGAAAAGAAAAAAATGCATAAAGGGAAATTCTAATCTAACTGGAAATACTACCTTATTTACAAACACAAGGAAGGATTATTTATAGTAGGGCTTTAGCCTACTCCCATTGAAATGGCTAGGTAGCTTTGTCCCATCCAGCACTTGTAACTAACATGTGCCTGAATCAAGGATGTATGAGATGATGTAAGGGCCCAACCAATGGAATTTCAATTTCCTAGGATGGTGTAGAAACTTGGAATCATACAACAAAACCATCTACCCGACCTCAAAATTTTTGTTCTTGATATGATGATCATGCCATGCCTTTTGTCTATCCTTTTCAATCTTGACTCCATCTAGAAAGTGATCATTTTGTCTAACTACATCAATTTTTCAATCCTTTCCTCAAGCGCTTGTTCATCATCTAAAACTATTGTGCACATATACACAATGATGGTAACATGAATTTAATGGAAAAACAACCTCTGCACCAAACACCAACTGAAATGGTGTGGCCTTGTTCAATATTTTGTAGGTTGTCCTGTATGCCCATAGAATGGCTGATACTTTTTCATCCCAATCTTATCTTCCTTGACATCACAAATCTTGGTCAACATGTGACTTAGTATCTTGTTAAATGCCTTAGCAGTTCCATTCACTTGAGGGTGATAAGGGGTAGTCTTGTGATGGGCCACCATAAATTCTGCTAACAAAATCCTGACCGTTTCATTGAGAAAATGTGTACCCCTATCACTAGTCAAGATCAAAGGACATCCATACATGCTAATTATGTTTTCCCATAAAAATATATTAGTTTTCACTATAGTGAAATCCTTTGTAGGCATTGCTTCTACCCATCTTGTCAAGTAATCAGTGTAAGTAATGATGTAGCGTGAACTAGTCCTTCACGCGGTAGGTGAAATTGGCCCTACAAAGTTGATTGCCCATTTTTCAAATGGCTCTACGTTGGATATCGGCCTTAATGGAATCTCATCCCTCTTTCTAGGTTTTCCTAGGTGATGACAATGGTCACAGGCCTTGAAAAATTCAATACAATCCTGGTAGATGGTTTCCCACTAGAGCCCGATGAGTAGAATATTTCACATGGTTGCATTTCCTACATAGTTCCCTCCTGTAATCCCACCATGCGCTTCCTCCATAATCACTACGCACTCATGTTCTAATACGCATCAACGTAGAACCTCATTACGGCATAATTTGTATAGATCTCCACTAATCAACATGTAGGGCGTGACGCATATTGCTAACTATTTTCTCTCCAAAGCCTTCATCCTTTTGGTGCCAAACCTATTTTAAGGAATACCACAATATTTCCTAAATTCAAGGGTGCACGTTCTAACCTAAATAGTTACGCATCGGCATTATATCCTCAATAATCTCGCATCCTCTCTTGATTCAATTATCGATAAGTGATCGGTCTTGAATTACTTTTTCCTAGTTTTACAACCATCGTGAACTTAAAATCTTGAAATAATAGGACCTAACGACATATACGCCCTTGTAAAATGAGCTTATTTATGAAATACCTCAATACCATGTGGTCTGTGTAGAATATAAAAGGTGTTGCCAGTAGATACTACTGAACTTATGCAAATGCGTAGACCATTAACCTCATCCTGGCTCACGCTCGGTAGTAATATAATTTTTTTCTGTTGGTGTCAACTTCTTACTTACAAAAACACAAAGGGTGATCAATAATCCCTCATCGATGTCAGGTTGTGCTTAGTACTACTACTCTAATGGTTGTTCTGAGGCATCAACATGCACATGGAAAGGCTTATCCCAAGAAGGAAAACATAGTATGGGTGTAGTGACAAGTCTATCCTTCAAAGTGTCAAATGCCTTTCGCATTGCCTCTCCCCAATGAAAATAACTCTTGTGATTTAGCAATTCTTCCAAGGGTGCAACAATCTTGGCATATAATTTAATGAACTTTATGTAGTACCCCATATGCCCAAAAATCATGCACTACGCCTAACTAGTAGGCTCTCCCAATTCTACAATAACAACAAATTTTGTAGGATCTACTAACAACCCCTCCTCACATATAATATGTCCCACAAGGGCTCCAAATGGAGTACTAAAAACACATTTCTTAATGTTGAGGATATCCTCAATTGCTGATATCTCTCAAACATCAACCTCAAATTGTCATAATGGTCTTTTACCGGCCCATACATAGTCCAGTCATCTAGGTAGACTTGAAGAAACTTGTGGATGAAGTCTGAAATACTTGTACCACAATGTGTGAGTTTTTTGATAATTGCATACTGGTTCTAAATACATAATTTAGAACTCACAATTCAAATAACCATTTATATAACAGACAACCATATGCAGCTGTAATGACTCGGAGTACCTCCGATCTATTCATTCCATGACTCGGTAATCTACCGATCTATTCATGCGTAAAAAGAGTTAGTGTTTTTATTTAACACCACACTCTTGCGGTTCTCTTCCCTAATCTGGGATTCAGAATGCTCTATCCAAGGAATCTAACTGAATAACTGTTACCATTATTCATCGGCATCTCATCCCTTAGACTAGGTGAATTAGGACAACGCAATCAAGACTTGCGATACTTTGGCCAAAGATTTGAAACATACTGTTCATGTCTAGTATTCCTTAACGGCATACTCGTCAATCTGGAATACGTCCTTCACCCCATTCATATGTTATATAGAATGTCTTATACTGACTACTGTCAGTCCTTCCTTTCACAACTGAATCACTCGGAGATAGATTAACAAGGTGATAATGTTATATGGATATCCAGAGGATTAGGGATACGGTGACATACTGGTTTAACCTTACAGTTAGACCAATGTGTCAAGATACCCCGAACCTCCTAGGCAGCCTTATAACCTGACCACATTCCTAATCAATCCCTGAGTAACTAATCCAGTCACAAATGTAAATCTTAGCGATCAATGCAAAGGGTGTCGTCATAAGTCACCTGCATTGTTGTAACTTCGAGAAGATCCTAATCTTCTCGGAGGTACAACCCTGCAGTTGTCTTGTGCCGTCATCCTTTAAATCCGCCTCGAAAAGATCTACTCGTCAATATGCGTTAAGCACTTGAGTACAAATTACTTTAAAGACGTTTACCCTAAGGTTAGCCTTTCCGATCCCTGGATTCTTCGTCTTAAGACGACCCTCCTCTAAAAGACTCATTACTTGGTAGAGGTATTACGGTCAAGCTCTCATCAAGGAGTCATTAGAATACACCTGAATCTAAAGCAACAGAATCGGACAATATCTCATAACCTTTGCTTGAGATTGTCATCTGAACTCCATTTGATTGCCTATCAGTTCTCTTAACTGATTTTATATCATACTTTTTAGTTTAAAGATATAAGTGATTAAGAATCCAACTTACTGTTGTCCTTTCATACTTAGGACTAGGGATTAGTAATTTAATCCAGATTGTTTAGCGTTCTCTTTAGGCTCGTTTTTAACCTATCTTCTAGAAAGACAATTATTTAATTCCACTATTGCTTTTGCTAGAACAAATTAGAACTGCTAAACACTCATAAGAATTTAATCTCATTTACTTACAAGCTTTCATTGTTAATCACAAAAGCATCCATATTATACAATGATAACGATGCCCCTTCGTTACATAAACCGAAGGAGGTCATCTTTCAGAAATAGAATACAACACATAAGTATCAAACACTTATTTCCATTTCTTTCAAAACTATACAATTACATTTTATGCAACAGCATACTTGACACAATGCTATCGGAAAAGAAACATCTTTTCCCACTTAGTACATCTATAAAATCAAGCTGTAATTCATTACAAATCAAATAAACAATCTGATCAGCTTGTCAGATCTGCATTACTTTTACCTCTTACGGTAGCCATCTGCAAAAATAGTCAACATGAGTCAGTTCAATGAACTGAGCATGATAAGCACTAACTTTTAAAACAGTTGCAATCCATCAATTGTTTTCATTAAACACCCTGTTTAAATGAGTTTAGATATTCACATAAGTAAACATAATCAGACTAAGCCCTTGTAATACAAAATGATTACAAATATGTAACTCTATCATTGTTACAGAATAGTCTTAATCACTTTCTAATATTTCATCAAATATTAAGAAACAAGGAACGAATGTACACAAACAATCATTGAATCCAAATTCACAACATTGGTCAGATTGTTTCATTCTCCAAAAAGGAAATTACATAACAATTCGGGATTCCACCAATTTGTTACAAACAATTTCCCACTAATAGTCAAATATCAATAATATTAAATAAAGGAAGAGAAAGAACCAAACCATTCATCCTTCCTTTCACATAAGTTCATCACTGTACCATCTTCACATATGAAAACATTCAACCAGTATAAAAATGAACAAGTTAGACAAGCCGCAAGCAAGATCGCTGTACTAAATCAAGAAATAGAAACACAGCAACATTCCTGTACAGCAACTAACACATCAACAATTCATATATCAACCCTAAGCCCAAAGCTACTTCATTTAAAACACAGCAAGGCTTTAGAATCAAGTCCGAAATCAGAAACCTCTAAAGTATCGTTGTCAACAACAGACTTATTTACAATAAGCGATTGACGCATCTACAAGACAATACAGAGATTTCCTTACCAATGCCATGATATACACTATCGCCTCCTATAAGAAATCAGAAAGGAACACAACACACTGTATATACATCTGTACTAATCGAAGATAGTCACAAGTACTTACGATTAACTTATACAGGGTCGCGTTACCTGATACAGACCATTATTCTGACAAAATGTCCAATATCAACAACAGTATATCAAGTCAAGTTTCAACTGAAACAATAGAAGATACAAGTTAACTCCCTCAATCCTCTAAACCTGAACTACAGTGAAATGGTAAACAATTGTCACTGTTTCCCTTTGGACAGTAAAGAATGTACATGCTAAAAACTCAGGCAGAACTTTTTAATTAACGATTCAAATCAAGAACCCGACTAAGTCTTGCCCCTTTTTCGCACAAGATTTCAAGGAACGAACATAAAAATATATCCAAGAAACGTGCTGACAAAATCCATGCAACACAAGGGTAATTCCGGGAAATACTGAGAGGTCTTAGTACGTGTCATTCCTTCCAACCCTTTGGTTCATCATTAAACATATTCAAATTGAGCAATGCCCAAATAGAAATATAAATCATTGAATCGTCTCTCTCGAGTCGTTCAGAATATATCCATTATAAATCTATAATTACCCATTACATGCAGAAAACGGGTTTACGCCCAAAATCGCAGAACCCAACAACAGTATAAGATGGCATTAATTAATAAATTCTTCTATACCCTTCATGGCAAACATTCAGAATGAAACAAGTGAAGCAAAACAAATACCCTTTTCGAGCAAGGAAAACAACTGAGCCGCCTTAAAACTTTCAAACAGCTTTCAAAAGGAAATGCAATGCATATCCAAGAAATCTATACTCCTTATTTATTTCAAATAACCGAGGTCAGAAAGCCTGTTCCTTTCTCTACAAAGCTTCCACGAAATCAAATAACAAAACACCAGGATGAATTTACATCCACAGAATAGATAGTAATATTCGATTCAATCATGGACTCCATTTGAGTCGATAAAATAAAGTATAGATGTTTCAATATTATACATAGCCAACAAATAATCCCGTTTCCACAATAACAAGGAAAAACAACTTCCGCTAGGTCGTATAAACTACGGTAACACAACAGTTACCCGTTCCTAACAAAATTAGGAAACAATGAAAACCCAAAAGGTATCATTAAACACAGTCAACAAAACCAACGACAGAGTTTCCAAAGAAGCGATAATACTGATCAATCTTACAGTATTCATCAAATCATTCCATACAGTTTCCATAACAAGAAACAGCGACCACTAAACAAAAACATACAGTGGTTTTATACTACACACAGGTATATTCTGAAGGCTCACGCCAAACAGGCCGAATACCCAAACTTTTATAAATAAAAACCTCACAAGTATAAGCCAAAATGAATACTCAAAGCAAATAGAGTCGAAGTTCGATTTCAACAAACACCCATCAAGAGGAAATTGAAAAATCGAACCAGAAGAGATACAGTGCCGAAAATCAAACAAGATCTCCATAGAAAATTCATCTAATCTTCACAAAACATTTGAACAGAGTTGTTCTAATGAAAGCACTTGAAAGACAACAAGATATTTAAAGGTTAGGGCCTAACATGCCTGTATTTTGATCAAATTTCCGAAGCAGACCACAGGAAGAGCTCAAACTTCCTTTTCTTTTTCCACGATAAAGCGACCAACCAAATTTCATTTGTCTCCATCACATATATATCCTCCATGACAGAAAAGAGCCGAGAGAATTTCATTCTTGCCATGCTGACTCAAAGAGAAGCAGTGCGAAGAACCGGTAAAACAAGCGAGCAAAACCGAAAATCGCGATAAGCCAAACAAACCCACAAACTTCCGTTTGCATGCCTTCTCGCGAGTTCCGTGCTCGCTTTCCGAGAAAATTAAATGCCATTAAACCAATTTTCCCGCTTAAACTCAACTTCCACCGACCGCCAGAATTGGCGACAGTCCAACTAAAACTCAAGTTCATTTCCAAACTTAGCAATTGCCAAGTCTGCACAGATTAGCCGCCGCTTAAGCCTCCGCCATGACCTGTCCCTCATCCTTATCCCTTACATTTATTGCCATAGAAAACACCGCCCATGGTTCGCCACCCTTCATAGGCCCCTTCATAATCTCCTCATAAGTTAGGTTAGTATCTTAGGTTAGAGTTTAGGGTAATACCCACACTAACAAATTTACACAAAGATACTAACTTAGGATATTAACAAATAGCCTAGGTCTAGGTTAGACTAACAATAATCTAACCCCTAGGTTAGGTTTTAGTTTTAGGTTACTAACCCTTAATAATTCGGTTTGGTCCTTGTCTGAAAACTCGAAAAGACACTGTATCATACCTTCTAGAGCGAGTTAGCTCTGTTCTTATTGCAGAATTGTATGTCAACGAATTATTACGGTCTAAAATCGAGACCTTCCGGATATACTTTGATATCGGGAACCATTTCATTTCCCAAGATCAGCTGGGTCATACTCGACTGCTTAATCAATGCTTCCAAACCTTGCGGCTGTTCAAGTGCGTGATCTAATTCATCACAAAGCAGATTTAAAGCATTACTTGGATCAATTCCACTGATCCAAGTCTAGATATTATAGATGAATATCTCTATAATTCATTCCGTGATCAGATTAATATTCAGACACAAAATGAAATAAATAAAAGAGTCTATTCATATTTTGACTCAGTCAAGATCTGCAATCTGCAAGAAATTCAGTACATATCAAGCATGATTTCTGAATCGAGGAACACATCCTTTTACTAGAAATCACATATCAACACTTGAATGCTTAGGAGAAAGTAACAACAGTTCAGGGTGTTACATGCTTCCCTCCTAAAAGGATTCATCGTCCCGATGAATTACATATTAAATTAACCTTCAGGTCAATCAATTTGTTAGTACACAAACAATGTGACTACTTCCATATTAAATAGTTTCAGAAATCAATGTCACAACTCATTTATTCAACCTGAATAAGGTCTGCCTTAATCTGGCTTTCATAAATACTTAAAACAATAAGTTCATAACAGTATTTTATCAACAGATTTCATTCTGTTTGAAAAAGAGAAGGAAAAGCAATTTTCATCTCTTCCAGATTTTCCCAAGTTGCACTTTCTTCGCTAAACTGGTCCCCTTTGGACCTTACATTGCTGAATTTCACGATTTCTCAAATGCACGATTGGCGAGTTTCCAGCACTCTTGTGGGTTTAACCACGATTATTCTGGGTCTTGGACCTGCAAGGAATTCAATTTAAAACATGTGTGAGATCTGAAACGTATTTCTTAAGCAAAGAAATATGGAAAACATCATGCATGCGAGATAAAGCAGGTGGCAATGCTAAACGATAAGCTACAGGATTGATTATTTCGACAATTTCGAAAGGTCCCACAAATCGTGGTGACAACTTGGCAGCCTTGCCAAAAGTTATAGAACTCTTTCTGGGTTTGACACGCAGAAAAACCTTATCACCAAGCTCAAACTTTCTATCAACCCGCTTAAGGTCAGCATAGCTCTTCTGTCTATCCGCTGCTTCCTTTAATCGTTCACGAATCAGCTTAACTTGCTGTTCCATCTCTGTGAGAATCTCTGGTCCAATTACCACTCTATCCTCTACCTTTGTCCCAACTTACGGGGTTACGCACTTTCTTCCATAAAGTGCTTCAAAAGGTGCCATCTTAAGAGATGAGTGATAAGTGTTGTTGTATGCGAACTCAACTAATGGAAGATATTCTTCCCATTTATACTGTTGATCCATGCAATACATTCGCAACATGTCCTCCAACACTTGATTTACCCTCTCGGTTTGCCCATCCGTTTCGGATGATATGCGAAGCGAAGTTTAGTTTTGTTCCTAGGCTGCGTTAGCGTTTGCCAAAACCTTGACGTCATTCTAGGATCCCTGTCGAGAAATAATCAGTTACGGTACACCATGCAATCTGAAAATTTAGGTACGAACCTCTTGGCCAGACTTTGGTGAATCATCCTTTAGATTTCAGCGATGAAATGAGCTACCTTAGTCAGTTTATCCACAACTACCAGGATAACATCATGTTTATTCTGGACATAGGTAGTCCTTGTACAAAATCCATGGTTATTACTTGCCATTTATCTTTGCGGTATCTATGAGGATATGATCCGGCGAGAGGTGCATATGCTCTGCCTTCACCCGTGACATTCCGTGCAATGAGTCACAAAATTTATCACATCCTTTTTCATACCTTTCCAGAAGTATTGCTGTTTCAAATCAGCTAGCATTTTTGTGATACCTGGGTGTCCAGAGAAAGGTGAATTATGAAATTCAACTAACAACTTCTTTCTCAAATCATTCAGCACAGGTACATATACTCTATTTTCATAACGCAAGATTCCTTCATTATCAAGATGAAAACCTTCATACCTTTTATCTTTAGGTTCTGCAGCAAGCGCTGCTTTTACTTGCTGAAAATATGCATCTGATTCTGAGGCACTTTTTACCTCGTCTTTAAACTGAGTTCTCAAGGTTATAAGAGCAGAAATGTGCCTCCTACGACTTAGAGCATCAGCTACTCTATTCTCCTTCCCTTTGATATAGCTAATATCAAAGTCATATTGTGATAAAAATTCTAACCACCTTCTTTGTCTGGCATTCAGATTGGGCTGAGTAAAAATATATTTCAGTCCCAAGTGATCAGTTTTCAACTCAAAAGGTTTCCCTAGTAAGTAGTGTCTCCAGACTTGAAGCGCATGAACAATGGCAGCAAGTTCCAAATCATGAGGGGCATAATTCAGCTCATGAATCTTAAGTTTTCTACTCTCATAAGCAATGACTTGATCATTTTGTAGCAAAACACCTCCAAGGCCTTCCCCAGAAGCATCAGTTACAACAGTAAAATTCCCATTAGGGTCTGGTACAGCCAATATAGGTGCAGAAGTCAACTGGTCTTTCAGACTTTTGAAAGCCACTTCGCACTTGTCATTCCACATGAATTTCTTATCCTTCTTCTGCAATGAAGTTATTGGTGCAGCTACCTTAGAAAAATCCTTTACAAATTTTCTATAGTAACCTGCAAGACCCATGAAGCTTCTTACTTCATGCACATTCTTTGGTGCAGGCCACTCAGTTATTGCCACTATTTTTGAAGGATCTACAGCGATTCCTTCCTTACTTATGACATGACCCAAATAGTGAACTTCTGAATCATAGAAAGAACATTTGGATAACTTACCATACAACTTTCTCTTTCTCAAAATTCCCAAAACTATCTTCAAATGCTCATTGTGCTCCTCAACGCTCTTAGAATAAATGAGAATATCGTCCAAGAATACAAGTACAAACTTGTCCAGGTATTCTTGAAAAATATTGTTCATTAAATTCATAAAGGCTGCAGGTGCATTAGTTAACCCAAAGGCTAGAACTGTGAATTCATAATGTCCGTACCTTGTTCGGAAAGCTGTTTTATGAATATCTTCTTCTTTAATTCTTAGCTGATGATAACCAGATCGAAGGTCTATCTTAGAATAAACCGCTGCTCCACGCATCTGATCAAACAGATCATCGATCCTAGGAAGTGGATATCGGTTCTTGATTGTTGCTTTGTTCAACATCCGATAATCGATACACAGCCTTAGTGTTCCATCCTTCTTTTTCACAAATATCACAGGTGCTCCCCAAGGTGAAACACTTGGTCTAATCAATCCTTTAGACAAAAGCTCTTGTAACTGTGCCTTAAGCTCGACTAACTCTGTAGTAGTCATCCGATAAGGCGCCTTGGAAATAGGTTCAGTTCCAGGCTTGATTTCAATAGTGAAGTCAAATTCTCTCTTGGGTGGTAACCCTGGTAATTCCTCAGGAAAAACATCCCTGAAACTTTGTAACAGTGGGAATTGCTTCATGTAATCACTATCTTCTTCTGAAGATTCAGATATCTTTACTGCATAAAGAGTACATCCTTTATTCTTAGCCTTTTTAAGCTGCATGGTGATGTTTTCTAAGCTGAAATTTCTCGTTTCACACCTTGAATCTCTCTTGATTCAGGTGATCATCTAAACATTTTATGTTCTTCTCATAGCAATCTACCTTTGCTTTATGGTCGGATAACCAATTGACACCAATAATAATGTCATACGATCCCAAAGGTGTAACATAGAGATCAACTTCCGTGGAGAAATTAGGTAAATCAAGGACTGCTCCAAAGAGACACATACTCACTGTATGAACAGAATTATTACCATACTCTACAGTCCAAGATTTATCCATTTTCCCAGCTTTTCTTTTAAGTTTAGAAGCAAGTTTATTAGAAATAAAACATTCAGTAGCTCCTGTATCAAAAAGAATAGTGACAGGTATGCCGAATAACTTACCCGGAACTTCTATAGGTGTTGCTTGCTTTTCAGCTTGCTTGTCTGCTACTGCAGCATGTATCTTATGCTGCTGATTACGATCATCCTTCTTTAAAGGACATTGATTTGCGTAATGATCTTTACCACAAGTGTAGCAGCCTCCTACAGGTCCCTTCTTAGGCTCAGCATTACCTCCAGCCTTGTAATTGTCACGCTGTCCTCCATAGGACTTCTGTCCATTATTATAGTTTTTAACAAAATTATCCCTTATATTTCCAGCAGGCTTATTTACTGCTGCTTTCTTATTGTTATCTCCTGGAAACTTACTCTTGTTTCCAAACTTTTTCCACGGTCCTTTTCTGGGTGCAAGAGAGGTTGAAGAAGGGTTTGCAGTCTTCTTCCGCACTTCCTCCTTATGCGCAGAAATAGCCTTTAATTTCTGTTCTTGCCTTATGGCCTTTTCAACAACTCCTTCCATAGTGGTTGGACTGTGAACATCGACCTCTCCCCCTATCACAGGATTCAATCCCATGATGAATTTCCGTATCCACGAACTTTTCGTCGGTTTGATCTTTGCGGTACATACTTGAGGAGTTTTGTAAACCGCCCGAGAATTCGATTCTTGTTAACTTCCCTTGAGTTAAGTTCTGAAATTCTGTCATTTTCTGATCATAGAAAAGTTGTGGCAGCCAACGTTGCCTAAAATAGCCTTTAAATTGATCCCAAGTAATATTGGTCTCATCAATGTTTAGCTCAGCTTTTCGGCTATCCCACCACGAAGATGCTTCGTGAGAAAGCTGATAGGCTCCCCATATAGCCTTGGTTTCTTCTGAGAAGTTCCTTATTGCAAAGTACTTCTCCATTTCGCTGAGCCAGTTCTCAGCTCCATCTCCTAATGTGGTGCCATCATACTTAGGTGGACTTATCCTTTTTATATCATTAGTGAGTTCTGCTGCCAATCTGGCCTTTTTGTTTTCTGGTTGCACAGGTGCATTCACAGCATTAACATCAACACCCGTGTCGGGATTGCCCTCAGGAGGTTGCTGATTATTATTATCAGCTTCTTCATCCTCCTCATTTCCCGTCACCTGCTGTTCAAGTACAGCCAAGCGATCTCTTGTGTCCAACAGGGCAGCAAGGATCTCATCCAGTTTCTGGGTTGTCGCCGCTCCTCCTTCAGGTGGAGCATTACTCGCAACGTTTCCCCTTGTTCTAACCATTTTCTGTTACAAGAAAATTCAGGTTTTTATCAGATTATGGACTCAATAGGTCCAAGAGCTGCAACCTTCAGCTCTGATACCAAGATGTAACATCCTCATTTTAGACAATAGAACAAGTCAATTTTTTTTTTTTTGATAATTGCATACTGGTTCTAAATACATAATTTAGAACTCACAATTCAAATAACCATTTATATAACAGACAACCATATGCAGCTGTAATGACTCGGAGTACCTCCGATCTATTCATTCCATGACTCGGTAATCTACCGATCTATTCATGCGTAAAAAGAGTTAGTGTTTTTATTTAACACAACACTCTTGCGGTTCTCTTCCCTAATCTGGGATTCAGAATGCTCTGTCCAAGGAATCTAACTGAATAACTGTTACCATTATTCATCGGCATCTCATCCCTTAGACTAGGTGAATTAGGACAACGCAATCAGCAGCTTGCGATACTTTGGCCAAAGATTTGAAACATACTGTTCATGTCTAGTATTCCTTAACGGCATACTCGTCAATCTGGAATACGTCCTTCACCCCATTCATATGTTATATAGAATGTCTTATCTACCGTCGGTCCTTCCTTTCACAACTGAATCACTCGGAGATAGATTAACAAGGTGATAATGTTATATGGATATCCAGAAGATTAGGGATACGGTGACATACTGGTTTAACCTTACAGTTAGACCAATGTGTCAAGATACCCCGAACCTCCTAGGCAGCCTTATAACCTGACCACATTCCTAATCAATCCCTGAGTAACTAATCCAGTCACAAATGTAAATCTTAGCGATCAATGCAAAGGGTGTCGTCATAAGTCACTGCATTGTTGTAACTTCGAGAAGATCCTAATCTTCTCGGAGGTACAAACTGCCGATTGTCTTGTGCCGTCATCCTTTAAATCCGCCTCGAAAAGATCTACTCGTCAATATGCGTTAAGCACTTGAGTACAAATTACTTTAAAGACGTTTACCCTAAGGTTAGCCTTTCCGATCCCTGGATTCTTCGTCTTAAGACGACCCTCCTCTAAAAGACTCATTACTTGGTAGAGGTATTACGGTCAAGCTCTCATCAAGGAGTCATTAGAATACACACGAATCTAAAGCAATGAGAATCGGACAATATCTCATAACCTTTGCTTGAGATTGTCATCGAACTCCATTTGATTGCCTATCAGTTCTCTTAAGCGATTTTATATCATACTTTTAGTTTAAAGATATAAGTGATTAAGAATCCAACTTCTTGTTGTCCTTTCATACTTAGGACTAGGGATTAGTAATTTAATCCAGATTGTTTAGCGTTCTCTTTAGGCTCGTTTTTAACCTATCTTCTAGAAAGACAATTATTTAATTCCACTATTGCTTTTGCTAGAACAAATTAGAACCGCTAAACACTCATAAGAATTTAATCTCATTTACTTACAAGCTTTCATTGTTAATCACAAAAGCATCCATATTATACAATGATAACGATGCCCCTTCGTTACATAAACCAAAGGAGGTCATCTTTCGAAATAGAATACAACACATAAGTATCAAACACTTATTTCCATTTCTTTCAAAACTATACAATTACATTTTATGCAACGTGACATACTTGACACAATGCTATCGGAAAAGAAACATCTTTTCCCACTTAGTACATCTATAAAATCAAGCTGTAATTCATTACAAATCAAATAAACAATCTGATCAGCTTGTCAGATCTGCATTACTTTTACCTCTTACGGTAGCCATCTGCAAAAATAGTCAACATGAGTCGGTTGATGGCCGAGGCATGATAAGCACTAACTTTTAAAACAAGTTGCAATCCATCAATTGTTTTCATTAAACACCCTGTTTAAATGAGTTTAGATATTCACATAAGTAAACATAATCAGACTAAGCCCTTGTAATACAAAATGATTACAAATATGTAACTCTATCATTGTTACAGAATAGTCTTAATCACTTTCTAATATTTCATCAAATATTAAGAAACAAGGAACGAATGTACACAAACAATCATTGAATCCAAATTCACAACATTGGTCAGATTGTTTCATTCTCCAAAAAGGAAATTACATAACAATTCGGGATTCCACCAATATGTTACAAACAATTTCCCACTAATAGTCAAATATCAATAATATTAAATAAAGGAAGAGAAAGAACCAAACCATTCATCCTTCCTTTCACATAAGTTCATCACTGTACCGTCTTCACATATGAAAACATTCAACCAGTATAAAAATGAACAAGTTAGACAAGCCGCAAGCAAGATCGCTGTACTAAATCAAGAAATAGAAACACAGCAACATTCCTGTACAGCAACTAACACATCAACAATTCATATATCAACCCTATGCCCAAAGCTACTTCATTTAAAACACAGCAAGGCTTTAGAATCAAGTCTGAAATCAGAAACCTCTAAAGTATCGTTGTCAACAACAGACTTATTTACAATAAGCGATTGACGCATCTACAAGACAATACAGAGATTTCCTTACCAATGCCATGATATACACTATCGCCTCCTATAAGAAATCAGAAAGGAACACAACACACTGTATATACATCTGTACTAATCGAAGATAGTCACAAGTACTTACGATTAACTTATACAGGGTCGCGTTACCTGATACAGACCATTATTCTGACAAAATGTCCAATATCAACAACAGTATATCAAGTCAAGTTTCAACTGAAACAATAGAAGATACAAGTTAACTCCCTCAATCCTCTAAACCTGAACTACAGTGAAATGGTAAACAATTGTCACTGTTTCCCTTTGGACAGTAAAGAGTGTACATGCTAAAAACTCAGGCAGAACTTTTTAATTAACGATTCAAATCAAGAACCCGACTAAGTCTTGCCCCTTTTTCGCACAAGATTTCAAGGAACGAACATAAAAATATATCCAAGAAACTGTGCAACAAAATCCATGCAACACAAGGGTAATTCCAGGAAATACAGAGGTCTTAGTACGTGTCATTCCTTCCAACCACTGGTTCATCATTAAACATATTCAAATTGAACAGCGGCCCAAATAGAAATATAAATCATTGAATCGTCTCCTCTGAGTCGTTCAGAATATATCCATTATAAATCTATAATTACCCATTACATGCAGAAAACGGGTTTACGCCCAAAATCGCAGAACCCAACAACAGTATAAGATGGCATTAATTAATTTAATTCTTCTATACCCTTCATGGCAAACATTCCGAATGAAACAAGTGAAGCAAAACAAATACCCTTTTCGAGCAAGGAAAACAACTGAGCCGCCTTAAAACTTTCAAACAGCTTTCAAAAGGAAATGCAATGCATATCCAAGAAATCTATACTCCTTATTTATTTCAAATAACCGAGATCAGAAAGCCTGTTCCTTTCTCTACAAAGCTTCCACGAAATCAAATAACAAAACACCAGGATGAATTTACATCCACAGCAATAGATAGTAATATTCGATTCAATCATGGACTCCACTGAGTCGATAAAATAAAGTATAGATGTTTCAATATTATACATAGCCAACAAATAATCCCGTTTCCACAATAACAAGGAAAAACAACTTCCGCTAGGTCGTATAAACTACGGTAACACAACAGTTACCCGTTCCTAACAAAATTAGGAAACAATGAAAACCCAAAAGGTATCATTAAACACTGAGTCAACAAAACCAACGACAGAGTTTCCAAAGAAGCGATAATACTGATCAATCTTACAGTATTCATCAAATCATTCCATACAGTTTCCATAACAAGAAACAGCGACCACTAAACAAAAACATACAGTGGTTTTATACTACACACAGGTATATTCTGAAGGCTCACGCCAAACAGGCCGAATACCCAAACTTTTATAAATAAAAACCTCACAAGTATAAGCCAAAATGAATACTCAAAGCAAATAGAGTCGAAGTTCGATTTCAACAAACACCCATCAAGAGGAAATTGAAAAATCGAACCAGAAGAGATACAGTGCCGAAAATCAAACAAGATCTCCATAGAAAATTCATCTAATCTTCACAAAACATTTGAACAGAGTTGTTCTAATGAAAGCACTTGAAAGACAGCAAGATATTTAAAGGTTAGGGCCTAACATGCCTGTATTTTGATCAAATTTCCGAAGCAGACCACAGGAAGAGCTCAAACTTCCTTTTCTTTTTCCACGATAAAGCGACCAACCAAATTTCGCTGTCTCCATCACATATATATCCTCCATGACAGAGAAAAGAGCCAGAGAATTTCATTCTTGCCATGCAACTCAAAGAGAGCAAAGTGCGAAGAACCAGTAAACAAGCAGAGCAAAAACCGAAAATCGCGATAAGCCAAACAAACCCACAAACTTCCCGTTTGCATGCCTTCTCGCGAGTTCCGTGCTCGCTTTCCGAGAAAATTAAATGCCATTAAACCAATTTTCCCGCTTAAACTCAACTTCCACCGACCGCCAGATTTGGTGACAGTCCAACTAAAACTCAAGTTCATTTCCAAACTTAGCAATTGCCAAGTCTGCACAGATTAGCCGCCGCTTAAGCCTCCGCCATGACCTGTCCCTCATCCTTATCCCTTACATTTATTGCCATAGAAAACACCGCCCATGGTTCGCCACCCTTCATAGGCCCCTTCATAATCTCCTCATAAGTTAGGTTAGTATCTTAGGTTAGAGTTTAGGGTAATACCCACACTAACAAATTTACACAAAGATACTAACTTAGGATATTAACAAATAGCCTAGGTCTAGGTTAGACTAACAATAATCTAACCCCTAGGTTAGGTTTTAGTTTTAGGTTACTAACCCTTAATAATTCAGTTTGGTCCTTGTCCTGAAAACTCGGAAAGACCTGTATCATACCTTCTAGAACAGAGTTAGCTCCTGTTCTTATTGCAGAATTGTATGTCAACGAATTATTACCTGGTCTAAAATCGAGACCTTCCAGATATACTTTGATATCGGGAACCATTTCATTTCCCAAGATCAGCCTGGGTCATACTCCTGACCTGCTTAATCAATGCTTCCAAACCTTGCAGCCTGTTCAAGGTCTGTGATCTAATTCATCACAAACAGATTTAAAGCATTACTTGGATCAATTCCACTGATCCAAGTCTAGATATTATAGATGAATATCTCTATAATTCATTCCGTGATCAGATTAATATTCAGACACAAAATGAAATAAATAAAAGAGTCTATTCATATTTTGACTCAGTCAAGATCTGCAATCTGCAAGAAATTCAGTACATATCAAGCATGATTTCTGAATCGAGGAACACATCCTTTTACTAGAAATCACATATCAACACTTGAATGCTTAGAGAAAGTAACAACAGTTCAGGGGTGTTACAGGTCCTCATTCTTCCATACTTCTTGATCTTTGATGACCATTGGGCTTATCCATTCTAATTCTTTCATAGTCTCATTGATTCTTGAAGTGATCATCTTATCTATTTCCTCCTTGACCCATACACGCAAGTTTGGATTCATCCATTAAGGCCTCTTCCAAATTGGGTGCGCACCTTCCTTCAACTTTATCCTCATCTTCCCCAAGGAATGGTGGATGCCTTTGAGTTCATGGTACCCACATGGGAACAAATCAATGATCTTTGAAAATTCTTTCTCCGACCAATAGTCCCCAATGATAGCTTCCTTAGGTTATACCTCTAAGCCAATGTTAACCTTCTTCATTTTCAAGGGCTCATGGTAGGCACGTGCTCACTCATTAGTGCTATTTATGACTTCACATGTACCTACAGAATGGTTAACATCCAGACTTTCCATCTCTTCACCATCTACTACATAGACCATTTTCCTTTTTCCTTTTCCATACATGCGTGCTCAAGTTGTATCTCTTCTGATTCCTCTTCATCAAAGCGCATCTCCAAACTAGGTTCACCCAAAAATTTAGTAGCCTATCTTTTTCCATGGCACTATCTCCTATTGTAAGGTGCTTGACAACATGCAATGCCTTATCCACTAATGGCTTGGTAATTCAATACTCAAATGATTGAATGAGATCAGCCGTTAACTCCTACCAATTCCTTGTCTGACGGTGTGTCTCTGAGTGAATATACCATGTACGTGCATAACCTTGTAAGGTGGAATATAACTTATGCACCCATAACAAAGGTGGTAAATATTTTTGCCCTCCATCTAGGCCTTCTCACATGCTTAGATATGGGAAGAGGTGGGTTATTTTCCATGGTAGTCTTTGATAACAGTGGGTGCATTGCTTCCAGCAGAATCTTATAGAGAATGTGACTCTTACCTCATGCCACTCTAGGAGAATCTCGTGATGTGTTTTCCACCAATGCATTGTAGTCTTGAGAAAGTTATAACTGAGCATACTCCTCCTTCGTCCTCATTTTTCCATGAGCTTCCATTTCTTGTAAAAAATCATTAGGTTTACTCCTCTTAAGTAACTTAGTAGCTTCTTTCTTCCTGGGTGCTTGACTAAGCATGCATTTGTCACCCAATCAACTCATACATCTCATGCACCCAATTTTCACATGCTATGCTAGTCATATCACTCATTGACTAAGAATCTTTAAATTGGATAACCTGTTCTATAGGATGAATTATTTTAGGGTCCTTATGGAGTGCACATAGATTACGTCTAAGGACTTCCTCTCCTAAGGGCTCGGTATAGGGTGATGATTTTCCATCTCATCAAGGGATGTTGACCCATTCTTCCTTGATATCAAAATTTATATACGCCTTATTAGACCACGAGCCAACATTATTTTTATAACACCAAGGGTACCCAAGTAATACTAGGAAATTATCCACCTTAGTGAGCACCAAGACTTCAAATTCCCCAGTGAACTTGGCCCCTTGAATAGTGATAAACACATCTTTCAAGACTCTAATGGGAATTTCCTTTGTCTTGTTTGCCATATACAACACATTCGAAGATGGCTGTAATGTGGGCCTTCCCATTTGATGCCATGCATCCAAGGTGATAACATTAACCTCTACTTACGTGTTGATGGGGATATTGCTTAGAAGCCACCCATCAACAACTACATTTAATGTAATCTCTTGATCATATTCAAGGTTGCGAGGAGGAAGGTTGGCATATAGAACCTTCGTTTCCCACTCTCTCCCGATGTGTGGTACATTCTCCGTAACCATTATCCTAGTAGGGGAATGATATTATCTTGCCTTAACATTTTACACACTTCCCTGACCTCATCCAGATCCTTTTGTGGAGCCTTAACATTCTTCCTTTTCTCTAACTACCTTGACTACTCCTTCAAACACTAGATCTCTCCTTGTAATCCCCAAAGACATCCATAGTCTCTTGTTACACTTCCTTCGATGAGTAGGATCTAAATACTTCCCGTGGACCACTTCTTCCCTAACAACCAAATTTTTCCTTAGGCATCTCCCTTACACGCATAACCTTTGCTCACGTTGTCACTAGTATAGGTTCTAATCCTGACTCACATGCCACTCTTGGCATCCATTGTGGGTTGGCCTTTTTATGCTCACCATCCCAACACCTTTTTCCTTCCAAAGTGTTGTTGGCTCATGTGCTCAAACAACTCGGGGCACTCCTCATACTTATGTTTTTTTCCACACCATGAGCACTACAATAGATCAGGACACTCACACTTATAATGCTATGTAGACCCACAATTATAATAGGTTCCTCATGGGAACTCACCTCTTCCTCCACTATGGTTATTGTGACCATAAAATCCTCTTCCATGCGCTCCTCCCTCTGCATGCCCTTCATGCGATGATCATAATCCTTGGAACTACATGTAAGGCTAGTGTGGCACACAACAAGATCAATAGCATCATGAATCTGGTCAATCATCTTGCAATCCATGGTATCATGGGTCGTAGAGGTACAAATCTTGTAATAGAAAGAAACATTATTGTGGATTGTAGGCTATAGTAGAGGACATCTATTTACATCATGATCCCCGAGGAAAATCTCACAAGTATATTGCTACGATGCTTATTGATTTCTAAGGGAAATTGTCTTTTCCATGCCCCTCCACTCCAAAATATGTGCACCAAATCCCACTACAAACCTCATGCATTGAATTTACATAAAGCTTCTTTGCTTGGACATTACAACAATTTGAGCCTCCGTAAAAGGGATAACACTAGTATCAACGCTCCTAACAACCTTATTGTGCAAGGCAACTTCTAAGGCCTCACGCGGGTCTGCAAAAGTCTTGTGCGAAAAATGCTCTTCTAAATGGTGTTATTAACTCTCCAATGAACCATTGAGCATGCTTTGAGAAGGGTGAATGTCATATGATAGTTTTGAAGTGTGCATCATACTCCCACACACTCTCTGCCGATCCTTGTTAAATGTCCTTGAGGGCATTGATTATTTTTCTCAAACTTAGGGATATGGAACTATGATAGGAAGACATTCTTGAATGCAGTGTAGTCCACAACCGTCTGGTGTGGGTCATACTCCAGTACCAGCTATGTGCACACCCTTGCAATGTCATGGTGGCCCGACTTGATTTTATCTGGGGTAGTGATTCCCTTCACACACCATATAAATTCACACTTGTGCACATGTTACGTAGCCACACTTATGGGGGTGGCTAAGGCCCTTGTCCACTTGACCTAGAACCTTGGTTTCCTCCCATGTTTCCTCTACTACCAGATCCACTAGACCCACCAGGTATTATCCTCTTGACCCACCAAATCCCCAGCTCTTACACCACTAGATCCACCTCCGCAGTTAGAAAATGGCACGAAGTTGTCACACATAGTGTCCCCAACGTCTCACTTGAACTACACATCGATGGTTTTGATATTTTCCCAATGCCGGTTGTGTGTCCCATGCCACTTCTAGATGTGATACCCAAACCTTGTGTATTTGCACCTTGTCCAAAAATTCCTCCAAATACAGGGATGGTTTACGCAGCCATGGATGTCCCAAAAATAAATTATATCTCCTAGGTGTAAATCGATTACTTCACCGATACTAAGCTGTATTAGTAATAATTGTTCCTTGATGTAGAAAACCAAATGCCATGGGTTGGTCACTAGGTGGGTTCGGATATGTTTCGATGGATCTCCTTTCTCCATGTGACGAAATCTCATCGAGAAGCTAAAGGGCTTTCTCCCTACGCTTAATAAGATGGGGTAACACAACATTCTTAGGTTCCACATCCTCTGCATGAACCTCAACTCCTTACGGTAAATTTTTCCTCCATAGATCCATCACACTCTGCAACCTCGCATTGTTTAGACATCTCCCTTTCACGAGATTTACTATACTTGAGTCATCTCTCTTACCTTTCCCTTTCAACCTGCAATGTCTTCCATCTTCCTCTACCCTATCTTCCTCACCTAGTTCTCGAGAAGCATATTCGGCCATAGGAAATGCCTCTAGACTTTGGGTAATGACCAAGATCTTCATAGCCAAAGTGATAACACAAAAATGATCCTATCGGTTCCCTCGAAACTCAAGCTCGTAACCTTGGGAAAGAATACGTAGAAATGGTGTATTCTAGATTATAACTGGTCAACACCCCTTTCCATAGTGATCTACATCATACGTCCAAATTAGATCCACATCCTGTAGCTTCCGGTAATAATCTTGGGTCCATACGCGTGATCTATAGCATTAGCTCGATTTGGATGCATATGCTAAAAACCATTCATACAATTCTCCCATAAACCAAAAAAATAAATTTTCATACAACTCATGGTACAAGTGCTCTTCTTCTCATCTACATGCATCAAACTCAAGTCCTGCACTAAATCTTTGAGAAAACTCATCATCCGTGCTCCTAAACCACGTTTCATCATTCTCCAAGGTCGAAGTTCTATCATCATGCATCACGGGAACCAAGTATGTATGCCATGTCTCACAATAAATTCAAAAGGAGGTCCGAAAATGTAACCAAGATGTAGTCATTTTTATGTCCTTAGAAACAATAGCCTAATCCCATGCACGTTGGCCTATCACCCAACGGGCATTGTGATCTCACCCGAGGCACATGTGGGTGTCGAGCCCCTCCTTTATGTTCGTTTTATGAGAATACATCCCCTCTTGATAGAAGCTTATATGCAAGAAGGGAAAGAACCACACATTCATTTAGATAACAAAGAAAATATCCAACGAGATAACATATCTAATGATACAAAGAAAATGCAATAGGGTTTATACCCACGAATAATGTATATATTTTAAAACAAAGCCATATATTTGTATTACTCTCTATTCGGTAACCACATTACATTCCTCAAGGTCATTACAAACCAAATGTCTTAATGCGAGATAAAACTTATACATCAAAATCCTAAACTATGTTTCAGTTACAAAGATGTTCATGGAACCATCCCTCTAGATATACCATCTCTCCTACTATCCTCCTAATGAGAACCTTAACCCATTGAATCTACTACTATTTTCGTAGAGCTTAGCCTCTCCTCTCCCTCTTCTTAGCCTCTCTTGATATCTCCCTTGACGCCCTTTTCTTCTACTCCGAGCATCTCTATATATAGCAACACTTCTAATTTTCGTAGAGAACACGATAAGGACCATAATATTTAGGAGCAATTTTTTGTCCTTTTTCTATTGGCTCAAACACATCTTCTTGTAAGGTTGTAGACGTACAAAAACCCAGTCACCAATTTCAAAATGTCTTTCACTACGGTGTTGATCTTCTTGTTGTTTCATCATGTTTTGTGCTAACACCAAATTCTCCCTCAAACCAGCCAAAACCTATTGTTGATGTTGAATGTGTTCCTCAACATCTCTAACCTTAGTTTTCACCCTCAAGGAAGAAGTGATAGATGGTGGATGGTAACCATATAATGCTAAAAATGGGGTCATTTGAGAAGAGGTATGAAAAGATGTGTTATACCACCATTCTACAAGTGGTAGCCATTTAACCCAACGTTCTTACTTATCTAATACAAAACAACGTAGATACCCCTCTAAGAATTTGTTGACCACTTCCTTTTGCCCATCAATTTGAGGATGGTAATATGAACTATGAGATAATGAGTATACAAACATGCAAATAATCTTGTCTAAAAATTACTCATGAAAATAGGATCACGATCACTTACAATTATCTTTGGGGTTCTATGTAGCTTTTGAACTATCTTCAAAGAAATAGTTGTGACTATCTGATTTGCAAATGGGTGTGACATGGCACAAAATGGGCATATTTTTTAGGCTATCCACATTCACCAAAATAACATTCTTACCCTCTAAACAAGGAAACCCCTGTAATGAAATCCTTGGAGACCTCCTCCCACCTTTAGATATGAATTGGTAATGGTTCTGATAGACTTGATGTCTTAATGGTTTCACCTTTGTTCTGTTGGTACACCAAACACTTTGATACAAAATTTTGTACATCACCCTTGATTCCTTCCCAAAATAATTCTCTCTTTATTATATGACATGTCTTCAAAAACCAGAGTGTCCTCCGATAGGCGATGCATGTAGCTATGCAAGAATATTATGCTTGACTCGAATCTTTGCACAAGTATAACCTGTCCTTATACCATAGGGCATTACCTTTCCACTCAATTTTTTAGATTTTATAGAAATTTGCTTGATATTCTATATTAGAGATTGTGTATCCTCATTTTGATTCCATTTCAATCTTGCTTCATCTACCGAACCAACCTTCAACATGGATATTGCACATAGTAATGCGTCGTGGATTTATCCTTGCGACAACGCATCAAATACTACATTTTTCTGTACCCTTTTTGTATATGATTTCAAAATCATAACCCAAAAATTTTTTACCCACTTTTGTTGTCCTCGGATGATAATATTTGCTCCAAAAATTATTTGAGACTATCATGATCAGTTTTCACCTTGAAGTTTCTACCCATTAGGTAGAGCCTCCATTTCTTGACCACATGAAGAATAGCCTTCATTTCTTTCTCATAGACAGGTTTGAGAAGATATTTTCTTTTAATTAGTGACTCTCAAATGCAATTTGTCTTCCTTCCTACATTAGAACTACTCCCAATCCTAATCCTGAAGTGTCACACTCCACAATGAAGGTTTTTAAGAACTCGGGAGTAGCCAAAACTGGGGTGGTGCACATGGCTTCCTTCAACTACTCAAAGGATTTAGTGGCTGCGTCTATCCAATGGAAGGCATCCTTCTTTAGCAATGTAGTGAGTGGAGTTGTGATTCTACCATATCCCCTCACAAATCTTCTGTAGTACCTGTTAGTCCTAGGAACCCTCAAATATTTTTGAGAGTTTTGGGCCTTGGCCATTCCACCATAGTTTTGATCTTCCGAGGATCAACTTTGACACCTTCATGAGATACATGTGACCCAAATAATCTACCTCTCAGTACACCAAAAGAACATTTGGATGGCTTTACATAAAGCTTATGTTTCTCGAAATCTTCTAACACTTTATCTACATGTTGTAAGTGTTCTTCCCATGTCTTACTACAAATCAATATGTCATCAAAGAAAACTAATACAAATTTCCTCTAAAATGGCCTAAAAATAGTGTTCATCAAGATTTGAAACATTGAGGAGCATTTGTAAGACCAAAGGCCTTACCAAAACTCATAATAGCCCTCATGATTTCTAAAATCAATTTTATGAACATATTCCTCTTTATTCTAATTTGATGGTACCCCTAAATGAAGATCCAATTTTGTGAAATAAATAACACCATCACAATTCATCAAATAAATAATCAATTACTAGAATAGGGAACTTATCTTTGATGGTTTACTTATTGAGTTCTCGTGTAATCTGGACACATCCTCCATGTTTCATCCTTCTTACGTACCATGACCACTAGAAAATAATATGCGCTCTGGCTATTCTGATGATACCTTCCTTCAACATTTCCTACACAATTTTCTCGATCTCACTTTTCTAGGAATATGGGTATCTCGTATGGTCTAATGTTAGGTGGTTGGATCCACTGGAATCAGTCAAATGACATGATCATGATCCTAACTAGTGGTATTCCCTTTGGAATTACATCAAAAATAGATGAGTAAGCATCAACAATCTCTAAAGATCGAGTGGAATTGAAGACTCGTATTTTGTACCTCTATGGAAAATAGCTTTTCTACAAATCCATCTACTCCTTTTCGAGAACCTTCTACATCTAATGAGAGCTAATAATATGTGGAGACTTAGCTACCATCACTTTTAATTACATTGTTCCTTCTTAATGAAATTGAATGAACTATTCTTGGAAATTCATCTCTAAGGTACCCAAGGTTGTGAGCCATTGGACACCCAAAACAATAGCTTCCTCTCCTATAGAAATAGAAAACATAGGCGAGTATAACATGTAATCCCCCATGGAAATCTTGATACTATGAAACTTTCGTGTGCACTTGACTATCCCACCATTTTGCAATCATAACTTGCATTTATGGATCTGTGTAAATAAAAAAATTGAGGTAGGAAACTAAATTACTATTTATGAAGTTATGAGTACTCCTTGAGTCAATCAACACTTTGTCACCTTCTATTTTTGAGATAGCCAACAACTTTTAGTGTTTGAAGAGTACTAATACTTGATAACACATGGAAATAAATTATAGGTAGGTGATCCTCTATTTCATCTTCTCTTTGGTTCCTTAGCATCTCTTATAATTTCAACTTCCTCTTCATCCTCATTTCCTCCTTCAATATAGAACAACTTCTTCTCGTCACATTTTGTTCGGTCCATATTTAGTGTCATAGTTAAAACATAATAATTTTTCACTCTTTTCTTCAATTTGTTGAGGAATTAGTCTAATTGGCGAGAAAATGATGGGGAAGAGGTACTATGGTCTCGGTGTTAGTGAAAGGTTGCCTCGCTGCAATTTTTTTCCTTTTCCCTACGTGTCATGATAATAGAATTAGAAATCTTGAGTGGATTAAACATACATACCTTGTGATCAATGTGGTCCTTAAGACTCCCAAGAAACATGTCATTCAAATTCCCTTACGTAATATTCTCCACCCTTACGGATAGGTTTTGGAATTGATGCACATAATATTTGACTACCCATTTTTCGTAACTTTGCCAATTGACTAAAGTAGTTATCTGAAAACTGGAACTATAGAGAAATTACAAATCCTCGGTAAAAATTGTCCAAGTGACACTTTGAGACCATTATTATGCCTCACGAGCACATAACCATCGATACAAATGAATTGGTATGGTTCAAGATATAGGGATGCCAAGGTCACCTTTTTTCTTGATGGGGTTTAATGTAACTCAAATAAGTTCTCCATTTGATTTATCCAATTCAGTGGATCCTTCCCATCAAATTTGCACATCTCCACTTTCGGCATCATGTTCATGGTTGTGAATAAGTTGGAATTTGATTAGGTTGGAAAAGTGATCTAACTTGGTTATTTTTCCCATTATTTTGAACTGAAGATCCTCCTTAGTTGAGTTGGGGCTGATTTGGGAGAGAGTTTTACCCTTTAAATGATGCATGATATCATCCAATCATTTGATTGATTTGGTTTATGTCTCCTTTAAGGGCCACCTTATATTGTAGATTTCTGCGGATCATACTCGAGAGTTAGCTCACGTTATGATCAATCAAGGTAAACCTTAGTGATGAGGAATCTGTTGTTACCCCTTTTGACACCAAATATGCAATTACTACCCTATCTTTATCGGGGTTTTACCTAAAGAGTGACATGCTTATTTTTGCTCTTGTGGAAGGTCTCACCATGATGTCAAACCCTAGGTTTTAGGGTTTTGATACAAATTTGATCAAATAATAAAAAAACATAAAGAAGATACTACTTATATGTTTTTGAGATTTTTCCAAAAATATAAACTATTTTGAAAAATTCTGAAACATGTGGCCTATGGAGCAAATTTATGAAAAATCATAAAATGGAAATAACTATTGAAAAATTGATCAAAATATACTAAAATTTTTAGAGGACCTTACTTGAGATGTTTCGAACATTGGTAACAAATATATGAAGAAAAATTCACAATCTTACGTAAGATATGGCCAAGACAAAAAAATTAGGTTTTTAACTTATTTTTGGCTCATATTGCTCTAATACCACTTGTAATGGAATTACTTGTAGAATTCAAATTCTAAGAAACAATAGAACACAAAATAACACAATATTATAGATAAATGATCTCAATATTCAAGTAGAATAGCTTAGCTACTACTAGGGGGCAACCTCCAATCCATACAATAAGACTCAAATACTCCATAGGATCCCCAACTACTACCTACTTACCCCTATATATACTATTCATATGTTATGGCAATCACAAGGCTGACCTACTAAGCATGAGAAAGTATAAATGACATGGTAAGACACAAGTCGACTACTCATATCCTAATACAAGAAATATGTTAAGGGCACAACAAATAATTAGTTAATTAATATATCTCTTTAGTTTATTTAAATAATAAATCTTTATAATTACCTAATTTATTCTCCTTCCTCTCATCCCCTCTCTAAGATGATCCATTGTTCCACCCACGTCCACAACTATAATTTCCTAGTTTAGAATATTGACACTATAATGGCTTCTCAAAAATTTTCTCAAGCTTAAGCTTCATCTCCACGATGATGGGTCCAACAATGAACTCAATACAATAGTTATAAAATTTATTCACATTTTAACTACAAAATGAATCTTAAAACCCTTATTATTATACTAATATTATTATGAGAAATACCAAAATTATAGGAAAACAGGGAATAGAGATAAGAGATAAGACCAAATAAGAGAGAGAAAAAGAGAAGGGAAGGTAATAATGGTAAATAAAAAGACTTCAAAAATGAAAATATAACAATAAAGGCGAACATGTCAAAATTCAAATAACATAAGGAGCGTGCCTCAATAAGAGCATATATGCATGTCTCATGGTGAGAAGATGTTGGTTGTAGGTTTAAAACAACTTAATGCTGGTAATAAAGTAAATCCTATTGTAGTTAAAATGATTTAGGTATCTCATTCATCTCTGATAAGAAAATTCATTCACTATGAGCTAGGCTATGATTGAATCGAAGGTCAAGGTCACTTTGTCGGGATATTGTTATTGGTCGAGTTAGGTTTTAGGTAGTTTAGGGTATTTGGTGGGTTTTAGGCTCTGATATGGGTTTTTGGTAAAAGACATAGAGAGACCGACGTTCGGTTTAGGTTAACCGGTGATGGTTTATGGGTGATGGCATCGGTATGGTATGGTGAGTATAAGAAACTCAATAAAACTTGGTTGGGTGATAGATCTGAGGATTAGATGAAGGTGGAAGGGAAATGGTGAGATTTGTATGGATCTGGATATGCATAGAATGATGAAAATCTAGGTATGGATAGTTGATGGTGTGGTAAAAGGATGGTTAAGTTTGCATGGAGATAAAATGGTGGGGAATGGAAATGAAAGAAGAAACTAATAACAAATGTAAAAGGATCTACTCAAATGACAAGGAACCAATGTAGGTTAACAAACTTACTATTTGTATGAGCTTGATGCCTAGTTGGTAATGGTGGGTGATCAAATGAACTTGGTGTAGTGTTGTGCTTCCTCGGATGCTCCCGTGAAGGTAGGTGGCTGTGTGATTGCTTCTAGTGTATTGGCTATGGGTGTTTTGATGCTTGTACGGATGTTGGTTTTGCTTGCATGCAGCTCTGGTTTTGTCACTTGTTCTCAAAAGATCTCTCTCTCTCTCAGAAATGTGCCAACCTTGAAATAAGGTTGTTTTGGGAGTTAAATGGTAACCGACGGTGGTTAGCTTAACCGGTGGTGGTTAAGGGTAACGGCATTGGTTAGGGTGGGATTTCCTAGGTTTACTAAACTAGGTAGATCCCCTTGATTTTTTGGGATCTCGTTTCATTTTCCCCATGGATTAGCATGGAAGCTTCCTTCTAACATGCGGGAATGTGGTTAGAGGGAATGTAGGCATTGATTTTTAGGGTTTGGGTAGGTCTTAGTTAGTTATGGCAACTTACTAAGAATAGGTCTTAGGGTGAGGTGGCTTAGATGAGGTGTCTAGGTGAGGTGGATATGTGGGCATTATCCCAATTAGGATATTTAAATAATAAATATGGTGAGGATAATGAATTAATTTAATTTAAATAATTAAATTAATATTATAGTGGGGTGAAGGGGGCCATGGCTAGGTGGATGTGTTCAAGGTATTTATTTGATGAGGGACCAAAGGGGAGTGTGACCTAATTTTAGTGTCTACATTTTCCCCTTTTTGTTGTGTAGCTTGTATTGGTAAGTGGACATTTGACAAAAATAAGATGTGGTTGCCCCATGTGTGGGTGAAGGTGATCCCCCTCAAACCAGGAACTAATGAGGTAGAAGGAAGAATCGGTGAGTGGTTTGATAAAAGGTGAATGTGATGAAGAGGAAGGTGGGTAATGGGGAAAAAGGAAAAAGGTCTACTCGGGTAATCTAGGTAATGGGTCAGGGTCAAAGGTAGTAATAATCAAAACACACACACATGTATAAACTACAATACATGGTACCAGGTTGAAGAGCAGGAAAACTCTACATTGTCTAAGGTCGATAGGTTTATCAAACAAGGTTGAGGTGATTCCGGTATCCAAGGTATAGGATATGGTCAGGAAACATGATAGGAGTTAGTGTAGGAGGAATGTTTAGGTGTGTTTCGGTACACCAAAGGTAGGGTCAGGATAAACGGTCATGGAAAGAGGCAAGGTAAGGTCATTAGGTCAATCAACATAGGTAACAGTGCCGTAAGGTATAGTGAACACATGAGGTCAAAGGTCACTAGCGATGTTCAAGTCTAAAATCTAGGTCACGGCATGGGTAGGGCCGAGGTATGGGTAAAATAATGAGTCCCCAAATGAGGATGAGGTTAGGTAGTAAATGATGAGGTTAGGAGGGTGAGGTGAATGGTCAGGGTAAAGGTTGGGTGAGGAAAAAAAAAAAGAGTGATGGGCAGGGTAATAGGGTGAAATTGGGGCAATGTGGAGAGAGAGTGTGCCGATGCGGTGTAAGGGTAACCGATGCCGGTATAGGGTAACCGACCACGGTAAGGTAGGGCACATGACCGATGTTGGTGAAGGTAAAACTAGCATCGGTTAGGTGGGGATGTTATAAAAATGAAAAATCCACATTTTTGCAAATCATTTGTCTTCTTGTGAATTGGGAAAATGACACAAGAGAGAGAGAAAGGGGAAAGTGTCTAGATGGAATGGAGAGTTGAGTTGGTGAGCGAATGGTGGGTGATTGGTAGTTGAGAGGTGGGTCCATAGGATCAGATTGTGTGATTTGATTGGTTGGAGGTGTGGTTAGCGATTGGTGATGGCGTAGAGGCCGAGAGAGGGATCGGGCGGGCCACCGGTGTAGTGGCAGATGTGCCAGATGTGCACACCATGGTGAACACATGATGAGGTAAGCATCAAACCCATGTTGTGTTTTGTTAGATAGATTAGGTGATAAGTGGGGTTTGAAAATTGGGTTTTTTTTTTTGGGGGGGGGGAAAAAATGAAATTTGAAATGTGGGAGGGTAAATTGGGTAGAATAGGAGAGGGGAGAGAGGTAAGTGGGTGAATAGGGGGTGGGATGGGGTTAAGGGGAGGTGTAGGTGAGAATGGGTGGGTAGAAGAGGTAGGAGAGGGATTTTTTTAGAGAAGGGAGGGTTTGGGGTCGTGGGTTTTCACCAGTGATAGTGCCGGCGTCGGTCGGGTTTAGCTTATTGTCGGTAGGGTCAAACCGGATCGGTCATCGGTCATGAAATAGGTGACCGATGCTGGTTTAGGGGTGGCCAAAGGGGGTCGGTTAGAGATAACTAGACGGTCGGGGTTTTGGAGAAAAAGGGGTCAAAAGGGCCCTAGGTGAGTGGGTGAGATAGGGAAGGGTAGAATAGGGTGCGTTGTGAAAAACCTAGAGTAGGGGGGGAAAATGGGTTTGGGGAAATGATAGTGGGTGAGTATGGGTATGATGAAGGTGGATTAATTTTTTTTTGTATTGGATGTAGGGGAGAGATCAGTTATGGATGAGAGACAGGGTGCCACCCCTACTCTTGAGAGTGTGAGGCATGCGTGCAGTTGAGGAGTGGTGGCAGCACATGGAGGAGGTGGGCTGAGTGGGGTCAGTCTGCTATCGGCATGTAGTTTAGTAGCCGAGTCTGATGGTCACTCTCATCGATAGATGGGATTCAGTGACCAACATGTTCCACCTACCGATGGGTGAGATGACAGTCACCCTAGAGGATGTGTTTAGGATCTGCGGCTACCGATATTGGGGATGTAGGTGTATTCGATCTCCTCTGAGGCCTCGAGAGGAGTTGATGTTGATAGTGTTTGGAGAGGGACTAGTAGACATGACATTCCATAGTGCCGATCGAGTTATGGAGGGATGTACATATAGCCATCCAGAGGAGATGAGGCTCGTTGTTTTATTGATGGAGGTAGTGTGTTGTTTCACACTACCGGATGTAGAGGGAGGGAGATTTCCCCGCTCATTGATGGGGGTATTACATGACATGGTGATAGATCAGACCCACTTTTTCCTGGGTACCAACATTCTGGTGTAGCTATACAGAGAGTTGTGGGTGTATGGGCATCTGCATGCAGGTTCAGCTGTGTTGCACATTTTTACTACACTGTTGGGCCTATGAGCACATAGTTTGTGTGTGGCAGTAGGTATGCCCCGAGAAGATGCATTTCCACCTGAGATTGGTGTGGGTGGGGTATAGGTGATGGGTACCTATGATTGGAGAGTGGTGATCAGACAGGGCTACACATGATGTAGCCTATTACTAGGCATTTATTGGAGGGGTTTTCCAGAGTGGACATCATATGGAGACCATATGTGGGTTATCCCTCATTCAGGTGGATGCATGATGAGTTAGATGGTCTTTAGTTGTTGAGATGGATAGTGGGGGCATCATGTTGGGGAGCACGAGATGATCCCAGTGGATAGGGTTAGATGGTAGTTTGGACTGCCCATAGGACATACCTCCACCCTTCCCGTAGTATAGGAGAGATGACGTGGAGAGGCCATTACCTCTACCCAGCCCGTGCAGTGCCCAGGTAGGGAGGAGGAGTAGGTGGTAGACCGGTGGATTGATGATGGGGTTACAGATAGATACAGATAGTGGTGGGTGGCTCATTTATGAGTAGTACCACCACCCAGGTCGGGGAAGATTTAGATTTAGCCACCATCACGGTGCGAGAGGACCCCTACGGGGGCGGTGGTGACCCTGATTACCTAGTTGGGTATGGTGTAGGGACAACTAGCTAGCTCAGAGGTGGAGGTGGCTGAGTTACATGCATAGGTGGCTAGTCTTCAGGCCCTAGATGGCCCAGGGTGGGGATGGAGATGGAGATGGGGATGATGGTGGGTGGCCCTACACCTATGAGGCATAGGTGATAGGGTTTAGAGGCTAGTTAGCCATGCATGAGCATAGCAATTGGGGCTTTTAGGCCCAGGCCTAGATATAGGGTAGGGGTAGGGGCGATGGCACCACCATAGCACCGGGATAGGGTCCTAGTTCATAGGTAGGGGTGGGGGGTCCCATGAGGATAGAGTACGAGGGTCGAGAGGCGATGGGGCCACACAGACAGACCATGCCCATATCTAGGTTGCGGAGGAGGAGAGAGAGAGGAGGCCAGGTACTATCAGGACCAGTTGATGGTGGTAGGGATAGATTGTTTATCATATGCCGAGTATAGGGCATAGCAGGCCTCTAGCGAGAGGACCAGATCACACCCATAGCGTGGAGAGCACAAGGGGCCAGCGAGCCCCAAGACATGGTCAGGGTGAGGCCACAGTTCCCGGAGGCCAGTTCTAGTTGATGCACCAGTAGGGACCCAACCACCACCTATGATGGGTGGGGAGATGTTAGTGGAGTCACCGAGATAGGGGCCGAGAGAGAGAGGGATAGGTGATATAGATATGGAGGATGTCTGAGAGAGAGATGATGATGCTTGATATATGGCTCCCGATTTTGACATAGTTTTATTTTTGATATATACTAGCCTATGTGCGAGAGATTGTTATATTTTTATCACATACCGCCTACGTGTGAAAAGAGAGTGAGGATGTATGAGTTTTGTATTATTGAGCATATATCGGCCTACGTGCGAAGAGAGATATTTTGTATTTTTTTATTTTATATGTATATGATACTGGCCTGCATGCCGATGACATTTTGTATTGAGTATCGGCTATGTCTTTGATGATTTTGAGAGATGTACATGATTGGATATCCATATATATTGTATAGAGACACACATATTTGTTTATATGATGAGATGGATGAGATTCTGATGATTTGTTGGTGTTTTATGAGAATTTTAATTTTTTTTGTGTGATATGGATGGAAACTAGGTGAGTGAGGCATGATGGAGTTAGGTTGGTTTAGGCATGGATTGAGTTGGTTTAGGCATGGATTGGTTTTTAGGCATGGATGAGTTAGGTTAGGCATGGATTAGGCATGGATGGATTGAGTTCGGGTCTTAGGCATGGATTGAGTTAGGTTTAGGCATGGTTAGGAGTTAGGTTTAGGCATGGATTAGTCAGTTGTTTAGGCATGGGAGGTTAGTTAGGCATGGATTGAGTTAGGTCATAGGCATGATTGAGTTAGGTTGGTTTAGGCATGGTTGAGTTAGGTAATAGGCATGGTTGAGTTTAAATTGGTTGAAGTTGTGATTCATTAATTTGTGTAATGAATGATGGGATGGGTCATGTTTAAGATGCTTTATAATACATGCATGATGATGGTAGAGAAATGGTAGTCATAATAAATGTATGTTGTGATGATGATAAAAATGTTAAGCAACTTGTTGTTTGTTTGGTTTAATTTCAATTTTGACATAAAAAGGAAACTAAGTGGGGTAGAATGTAATTTAGGAAGATGAAAGATGAATTGGTTAGGGGGTAGAGAGTGGTGAGCTAACCTCAAGGGCCCCATGCCCTCGGAGTGCTGCCTACATAGTCCGGTGAAAAGGGACCTCGGGCGATGTAGTTCTCCCATAAGCTAGGGGAAGAATATGAGGAGGTATGAAAATGAGTTGGTAGGTTTTAGGCATGATTTGGGTTTAGGTCTGTTAGGTGTGGGTGAGTTGTGGACAACTTGGTATAGGTGATTTTGATTGTGGTAGAAGAAGAAGATTACCCCAAAGGTAAGCGTCGAGGACCAAGTCCTGTATAAGGTAATCAATACGTAATAAAGAAGGTTAAAAGATAAGAGGGGGAAAGAAAGCCACTGATTGGTTAGGATCATATGAGTAGGTCATACCTTGGAGGAGGTGATGAACGTGAGACCCTAAAGACATTGCATGATTGATTGTTCTAAGGGTGAAAAGTAGTCACATGATCACCAAATGTCATGGTTTCAAGAGGTCCCTTGAGGTGGTAGGAAATGGGAGTGTGAATGGTGAGAGGGGTGAAAGGTGGTTAATTTTGATATGGTATGAGGTAGCATGCTCTTTGGGCAAGAGATCCAAGGTCACAATGGGCAAGTCCATGACTAAAAGGATTTTTGTGTTGACTTGATATTTGAGATAGACTGATCGATGCGGGAAGTCTATATGGGATGAGAAATTAACTCCTTGAGGTCTTCGTGAAGCTGATCGATGCGGGAAGCTTCAATTCTCTCTCATTTTTTCTTTTTTTTTTTTTTGAAAGAGCTTTACATAGTTGTCCTTGAGGGAGCAGTCTATTTATAGCAGTGATTTGAGAGGAAGATGTCCTTTTGAGGGAGTCATCTTTTTATTAGAAGTTTGACTCAAGGAGTTGGATCCCATGTGAGGGATTTTGAAGTCATGGACAAGACCAAGGTGAAAAAGATTCTTGTTAGAAAGTGGTGAAATGACCATGGGATCTCATCTAAAGGTAGATGAAAAGTATCCATGAGAATCATGTTATGTGCAGTGCCATGGTACACATATTTAAGAGAAGATAAAAGTGATGGATACACACATGATTCTTGTTTAATCATTGGTGAGGTGTAAGAAGTGGATAGCGCTCAAGGGATGAGCATGGAAAAGAGGGAAAAAAGTGAGGTAGGACTAAAATTCAACAGTAGAATGGTCAAAGATGCAAGGCATTAAGGGGCTCAAGTTTGGGTTTACCATCGAGTGAAGATAAATGATAAGCACTGATCCGTAAGTATGGGTCACGATGTATGGTCCAAGCCAATTAGGAGAAAATTTTCCCCATTTACTTTTTTTTGCTTTGGTTACATGTTGATTTTCTTTTAGGACAAGGTCACCGACTTGGAAGGTTCGTTCATGGACACGTTTTTTCATAGGCACGTTTGATACATTTTTGGTAAACTTGAAGGTGGTCAAGAGCGTTAAGATGACATTCATCTAATAACTCAAGTTGTGCTAAATGGTCTGATGAAAGTCATCATCATTGAGCATGTCATGGAGAGAAATGTGGAGTGAGGGAATCTAGACTTTGAGAGGTAGAACAACCTCTATACCATAGACCAGAGAAAAAGGTGTGTAGCGGTAGTGGAAGTATGGATACTAGTGCGGTATGCCCATAGGGAAAAAGGAATGTGTGTATGCCAAGTCCTTCCCAATATCATTAACCACTTTCATGAGAATTTTGTTTAAGGTTTTGTTAGTGGATTGGCTTGGCCATTGGTTTGTGGGTAATAAGGTGATGAGAAACTTAGTTGAATGCGAAGGCGTCACAAAGTTTTTTGCAATGTTTTGTTTTTGAATTGTTTTCCATTATCAGTGATGAGGTGATGAGGAACACCAAAGTGAAAATGATGTGATGATTGATGAACTCACATATTTTCTCGGCTTTCGTGGAGATGAGTGGTATGGCTTCAACCCATTTTGTGTAGTATTGGTAGTGGTGATGATCCATTGATGGCGTTGGGAAGAATGGGGGTTGATCTCTCTCGACAAGATCAAACCCCATTGAGAGAAGGGCCAAAGGTCACGGGTGACTGTAAGGCATGATTGGGTGTATGATGAAGGTTGGCATGTTGTTGGAATTTTACACAATGTTTGACGTAGTCACAACAATCATGGTTGAGGGTCGGCCAGTAATAGCCTAGGTGAAGAATACGCTTAGCAATAACAAGGCCATTGAAGTGACCTCCACATATGCCATCATGAACTTCCTTAATGGTATAAGGAATTTCAGAACTCGTGAGGCATCGTAAGAGAATACCATCAAAGCCATGCTTATAGAGGAGGCCCCCATGATGACATAATGAGAGACCTTTTTAAGGAAGGTGCGTTGTCCATTATGGGTGAGATCAGGAGGTAAGATGGAGAGAGAAAGATAGTCGGAGTATTGTTTATACCAAAGGTCACTCGGGTCGGGGGTGATGGTTTTGATGGAGTAAATTCATGAGGTAAATAAGAGGGTGATTGGAGTCATTGTATGGTGACAAATATTTTAGAATCGGTAGGTGAAGTGGGTATTTGAGAAGCCAAGCAGGCCATGGTATCTGTAAATTTGTTGGTTGAACGGGGGATGGTTTGAAGGGCGTAATGGTCAAAGGTGGTCAAAAGTATGTCTACATGATGTTTATACTTTTGAAGTATCTCATTATGACATTGGTATATACCATTGACTTGGTTTATAACCAATTGAGAATCACCAAAGATGTTGATTGATTTGACATCTAGGGCGTAGGTGGCTTGGAGACCTAATACGAGTGCTTCGTATTTGGCAATATTGTTTGTACAATCAAAATGAGTTTGAAAGACAAAGGCATGGGTTCACCATCAAGTGGAATGAGGATAACACCAGCCCCACCCCCATGCTTGACACTTGGAACCATCGAAGAAGAGTGTCATTTGGTAAGTGGGTTCATCCAAGGAAAGGTAGCAATTGACTCATCTGGAAAGTCAAAATTAGAGGGTTGATCCCCGAAAAATAGGTGTCGGCCAATTGGTGGTGATAGCTTGGCCCTTGATGGAATTTTGATGAATGAATTTGAGGTTGAGGTCAGCTAAAAGCATAAGCCATCATGTGTGGCATGCATTGATTTTGATAAGGTTTGGCATACATGAAGTGTAAGGGGTCGGTGTTGGTCACAACATAGGTTTTGTGGTTGAGTAGGTAATGGCGGAGTTTTGTGGCAATGAAAACTAAGGCTAAGAAAAATTTTTTTGGGATGGGTGTATCGGGTTTCGTAGTCCAAAAGAGTATGGCTTATGTAATAAACCACTGCTCTCCTGTTGTTCATCACGATGAGTGCAAGCATGGCCCCAAGGAGTGATCGGTAGTAGAGATGTATAGGTAGAAGGGTTGATCGTCTTTAGGTGGGAATGAGTATGGGTGGTTGGAGAAGGTATTGTTTTAAGGCCTCAAAAGCTTTGTGGTAGTCATCATCCCATTTAAAGGAGACATCCTTCTTGAGAAGATGATGAAATGGTTGACACCGATCAGATAATTGTGAAATGAAATGGATGAATAGACTGCAACTTACCTTGTAGGCTACGGAGTTGTCTAAGGTTAGTGGGTGGAGGCATTTGAGAATGGCCTTGACTTTAGTAGGGTCAACTTCTATACCACGTAGGAAATGATAAATCCCAGGAGCTTTCTGAGAGGACCATGAAGACACACTTCTTAGGCTGAAGGTGAATGTAATATTTAATGAGGTGGTCAAAAATGGTTTTGAGGATGGTGAGGTGCTCGGAGTGGCATTTAGATTTGGCTAGGAGATCATCCACGTAATCTTCCAATATATGATGCATGATGTCATGGAAGATATAAGTCATAGCCCCATTGATATGTGGCACCAACATTTTAAGGCCAAAGGCATGACTTCGATAGAGAAGGTCCCCGAGGGTGATGAATGTGGTTTTGTGTTGATCCTCTAGGGAAAGCAAGATTTGGTTATAACCTGAGAAGCCATCCATGAGTGATAGCATCTCGTGACCAGTGGTAAGGTCAACCAGTTGGTCAATACGGGTAGAGGAAGTCATCTTTTGGGAAAGCTAGGTTGAGGTCATGGAAATCATGTGCAAATGTGGAGTCCCCCTATCACCTTAGTGATAGGGACAATGTTAGAAATCAATGAGGATAATCAATGGGTATAAGATGAAGGAAATGGAAAGAAGGTGTTGAAGTTCTTCTTTGATGAAGAAGGGCAATGCGAGGGTGCATTTTCCTCATTTTTTGTTTGATGGGTTTGGCATCGGGAATGGTTATGATATTGTGGACCACTATGGTGGGGTCAATACCGGGCATGTCTGCATAAGACCAAGTGAAAAGCATGGTTATGATTTTGAGAAAAGAAGTGATGGCTTCTTGTTAGCAACATCTAAAGATTGACTGATCTTTAGGATGTGTGGGTCATCTGAGTATGAATGTTGATCTCGATAGTATTCATTCAACATGGTTTGCATCTCAGAGGGTAATGACCGATGAATATATGAGTCTTCTGCACCAAGGTAGGTGAGTATAGATTCATCATCCTGACATTGAATGATGTTAATTGAAGGTGTATCATCATCGATCATTTCAGGATATAGGAAGGGAAGAGAGGAAGGAGCCTCGCCCTCGCGTTGATAAGTCAGAGGCCCCAAGGAAATGGTGTTTATGAAAAAAAAAGTTAGGAGGGATGGATTCTGGATCCATCGACTCCATCGTGAAGGTGGTGATGAAGGTGGAGTGGGTGAAGAGGTGGAGAAGGGCTAATGTCCTCGATGAGTTCAATGTGGGCCTACTTGGTAGGTGGTTCAGCAAAGCCGATACCACTATGGTCATTATGTTTGTGGGTAGTACATGGAATAATAGTATGGTGGCCTTGCTCATAAAATCCAAAACCAAAACCCTTCCATGCACATCGGTGTAGGAAGGTGTGGGTGAATGGTGTGATTGGTGAGGTGGAAGTCAGTGGAAAATGGGTGGGTTTGTGATGGTGGTTGGGTGTGTAAGTGGTAGTATCAAGTCCCCCATAGGTGAGACTAGGTATGAAGGTGAGGAGGACCATAAAGGAGGCATTCTCCTATGTGGTGATCATAGCGAGGATGTTGGTGAAGACTTCCATACTCTTGTGGAGTAAGGAATGTGTTGACACTATATAGGTGATACTCCCCCAGAGTGAGGCATTGAAAAATGCCTTCAAGGGATCGGTGGTTGGTATGTGGGTAGCTAGAATAGATGATGTGTGGAGGAGGTGATGCGAGAGGTGGAGCTAATGGATTGGGAGGTTGATGGGTTGGCCATGGAGGTTGTGGTGGTGGTAGGAATGGAGGAGGTATGTGTGGTTGAGGTAGTGATTATACTAGTAAGTGGAGGTGTAGGTGAAGTGGTAGTGGTCATGGAGGTAGATGCCTTAATGGGTATAAGCATGTCATTGGGTCGGTAAAGCATGTTGCATGTTTTAAAAGGTGATGGATCAGCTGGAATAGTATAGGTGTGTCCTTCATGTTCAAACTTTACACAATGATGCAAAGTGGAAGGAACACAACCCATGACATGAATCTAGGGTCTACCAAGCAACAGGTTATATTGAAATTCCCCCTCCAAGATGTAAAATAACTCTGGAATAGTGTAGGGGGCCCATGCGAAATGTGGAGGATGATGGTGCCTAGTGTAGAGGTGATAGTGTCATCATTGAATGAATGCAACATGACAGGATGTTTATGCATGTAATTGTAGGTATGTGCATTTGAGTGAATGCATGGGATGAAATGATGTTAATGCTAGTGCCCCCATCGATCATTACACATCGTACATGTATATCATCGATGTGGATAGAGATGAAGAGAGCTGGGTCTAGGTCATCGGTTTGGTGTGGTGTGATCTCTTCCTCTGAGAAGCTAAGGGAGGCTACTTGGTGAGTAGGGTGAGGTGTGGATAAAGGTGGAAATTTGGTGAGAGAGGCTACATGATGGGGTGTGATAATGGAGGCTACGGGTGTAGGGTCATTGGGTAAAACCTCAATAGATTGAAGGACCTCCATGAGAGCTTGATGATGGGATTTCGAGGTTTGGATGAGGTCATATAAGGACATTTTGAGGGGGGATTGGTGTAGTTGTTTGAGCATTGTGTGATGTGTGACCCCATTAGAAATAGGATATGTGGGGCCATGATAGATAGTAATTTTAGGTGTGGGTGTAGATGGTATGTTGGGTATAGGATTGGTTGGTGAGTCAGTTGCCTTTTCCTTGCCTTTGTCTCTCTGAGCATGGGTAGTGACGTGGATCATGTTGATTTGAGGGGAGTTGGAAAATGGAGAAGGTGTAGGATGAGTGGTATAATGACATGATGGGAAAAAACCTACTGGGGGAGAAAATCCTTGTGAAGTGAGCTAGGTGCACAATGACATTTAGGTGATGGTGTGGCAAGTTCTCTGATGTGAACCATGTTAATTTTGAAATCTTGGGGGTGGCTCTAAGAGTTGAGGGGTGGAGGTCATGGTTGTTGAGTAGGAAAGTGAGGAAGGACTATGGGAATGGGTGTTGGTGAAATGGGGTCCTCATCGAGAAGGTCATCATCATCAAAGTTTGCTTCAGGAGGACATAACTAGATAAGGATGGTTTTCAAAGCCTTGCAGTTCTCCACATCGTGCCCTGGCACATGATGGTAGGCACAAATTTTAGTGTCATCAAACCCTTTTGGCTTGGGTTTGAGGGGGTCATAAGGTCTGAGTGGTGGTAATGTGATGACAGAAGTCTCAAGGAGGTTGGTTAAGATTTTGGCATAGGACCCTGCTAGTGGGTCGCAATGGGAAGTGAAAGTGGGTTTGGGCGTAGGTGTGTTGATTGTTGAGGAATGGTCTTTTAGGAGGGGGAGTGGGTGAGCTATGGTTTTGGGTGTTGGAGTGGTCTTGGGTGTTGGTCATGTTTTCTTGGGTAGGGGTATGGTAGATGAATGAGTAGGAGGGTGTATGGTTGTTTTGACTACCTTATTGGAGGGTAGTAGGATTTTTGTCTTTGGGTTGCACCTTCTTGGGTAAAGGTGATATGGGTGTATGAGATCTAGAGGGAAAAGTGGATGGGGAAGAGGGTGAGTTACCCATGGGGGATAATGGAGGTGTTGTGAAGGTAGATGATGTGGGTTGTGTAGGGGGTGTGAGGGACAGAGACTGAAGTGTAGTGGGTAGTGAAGAAGTTGTTGAGGGTATTGGAGGTATGGGTGGTAAAGATGTTGTAGGTGTGGGTGTAAGTCATGTCGGGCACTTGGGTATGTTAGAGGTTTGTGAGGAAGGAATGGGCTGTTGTGTTTTTGGTTTATTGATGGGTGGAGGTTTCTTAACCATGTTGGGAGGTTGAGGTCTAAGATGGATGGAAAAGGGTGAAGGTGATGAAGGTATGATTGGCACGCTGGGGTGTGAGTTCTATGGGTTTGGTTCTTGTTTGGGTGTGGAGTAGGTTGGGTGTTAATTGTGGAGGATGTAGCTAAATCTAGTTTGATAGGTGGATGAGTAAGGTTGGTGGTTGGGGTGACCCCTAAGGTAGTAATAGGTTTAGTCGAGGAAGATGATGTAGGTGTGGGTTTGGATTTAGATGTATGTTGGGTTATGGGTGAGGGTGTATGTTGAGCTATGATGGGTGTCGTGGAAGAATTTGTGATAGAGGTGGTTGTGTTTGGTTTGATTGGTGAAATATTTTTGGGTAGATAGTGGAAGTGTCAGCAAGTGACATCTGCATTTGTGTTGAGACAGAGAAGAAGAAGCCCCCAAGTAAGGCTCTATCCACATAATCTAAGTGATCGGCTAAATGTGAGAATGACACATCTGTAGGTGAGGTTGATGAGGACCTAATGGAAATTCCTGTAAAATGTGTCTTAGAGATGGGGAATTTTTAGCTTCGGCTTCCGTGGGTAAGAGAGCCGAAAGTAGGTCTGTAGGATCTTGGGTAGCTGATGGAGAATGTCACCTAGAGGAAAAGGTATCTCTATTGGATCCTTGATAGGTGGAGGAGAAAATGGGTGCTCCTCTATAGGTGGAGGAGATGATGGGTGCTCCTCTATGGGTGGAGGAGATAAACAAGTATCCTCCATGGACTGAAGAAGTATTGTGGGTGATGGTTCTCTCTAAGTGGAGAAGCCAAAGGTGAAATAGCCTCGATATTAGTGGAAGGCTCCTCCACGGGTGAGGAAGGAGGTGAAAGGTGTTCCTCTATGGGTGGAGGAATAGGTGAAGTGGGTTCAAGTGTAGGTGGAGGACTTGGGCTAGAATTTCCTCTATGGAAGGAATATGAGGTAATTGGGAAGCAATGGGTGCATCGCTAAAAATAGCGTGGACCTCGTGGGTATGGCTATCATGAGTTGAGGTCTCTCGGTTTGATCAGATGAAGGGGCATGATTAGGAAAGGGTTTCTTGAATATGTGTAGGTTTTGATTGGTAGGTGCGTTAGGATTATCCATGGTTAACTCACCTTTCTCGAGCATTTCTTGGACAATGTTTTTGAAAGTGATGCAATTTCCATCACTATGACCCTTTACTCGATGATAGTTACAGAAGTGTGTTCTTTATACCATGTGGGTGTGGGGTGAGAAGGGTCAAAACTAGTGTGTGGTTTTATAGGAGGAAGGGTGATGGCCTCACTTTAATGAGATTTTCTAAGATAGAAGAATAAGGCTCCCCAATTGGGGTGTATTTCCATTGTTCTTCCCATCTGAATTGAAAAGTCTGAATGGGTGAGAGATTAGATGAGGGGCTAGCTTGATTTGATGGATGAGTTGGGATGGCTTTGAGTAGTACCACTTGCGTTAGCGGTCCCCTTGGCCTTTGAATAATTTTTGTGGTTTGGAAGAAGAAGAGGTATCATTCGACTTGAATGTTGAAGTTCTTATTACGTAATTGGATTTTCTTCTCTTCGATGGCCCGAATCTCTAGCTTTCGTGCCATGGTGAATGAATGCTTGAAGGTTTGGAAAGTTTGGACCTACGGGTTGGTGAGATATGTCTAGCACAAGCCCATGTGAAGAGCTCGATGAGTTTGGTTTGTGGTAGTTGGAATGTGAGTTGATTGATCAGGCTACGCTAGTGAGCAACAAAATCTATGATAGATTCATCATCATATCTTGATGCGCGTGGAGTATAGGTCAGTCATGGTAACCTTCTTAATGATATTGATGGAGAAGTGATCCAAGAAGGCTTGGGCTACTGATTAAATGAAAATATAGAGTGTCTAGGTAACCCACTATACCAATCTAATGCAGGTCCAGTCAGAGACATGGGAAAGGTCCTCAAGAGAAAAGCATCATCGTGGGTGATTAGGTAGCACCCATGTTTGAAAGACCACAAATGTTGTTGTTGTGGGTCTTCCTTTGCTTTATTGAAATGGTTGAATTTAGGCATTTCCCAATGCATGGGGTATGGATGAATAGGAATGGATGGGTGGATAGGCTCATTACAAATCTCATCATAGGTGAGAGTGTTTGGAGCTAGAAACCGATGCCTCCAATGTCTGCATCTTGTCCATCATTAATTTGATTAGGTCATTGGTAGGTTGTGATGGATGGGTGCCTCTGTAGCGTAAGAGGGTTGGTGTTGGGCATATAACAAGGGTGGCATTCAGTATATGGTGGTTTTGCTGCATAGGTGGATTGAGAAGAAAAGTGAAATAGGGGTACGTACCCAGAGAGTGAATAATAGATGAAACAGGGGGCTGTTGATAGTACGTATATGGAGGTGGAAGGGTCGTGGTGACCCTAGTGGAAATGGGGGCTAAATGATTGTGGAATAGAAAGGATGACATTTTGAAAAGGGGTAGGGGTCACCGACACCGGGGGTGGTAGTGTAGCTATGGGTATATGTGAGACAATAGGGGTGGATGAGGTGGTGTATTCTAGGTGGTTGGCGAAGGTATAGTGGATGTGGTGGAGTACAATGGATGTAGAGAGATGTGGCAGTCATAGCAGGTATAGGCCTAGTTGTGAAAATGATTGGGGGTAAGGTAGATGTGGGAAAGCGGGGTTAGATGGGGCTGATGTAGGAGTAGGAGAGAGTGAGGGGGGGGATAGATATGGGCATGTCATATATCAAGCTTGACCCGAGGCATCTCGAGTGGATGAGTGGGAAAGGTAAAACTGCAAAGGTGGTAGGATTTTTTTGGTCAAGAGAGTCATGTGTGAACTCCTCATCTCGGTAGTGATAGAGATAGGTTGGATAGGATTCCATGGGTGATAAAATGGAAGGTGGTGAAGGGCTAGGTGGGAGTGGTTGACAACTGGCATGGAATATGAGGGCGCTTGCTTGTCGATGTGCGTCAGTACCATGTGAACAGGTACTAACGTGGTAAGACTATTTCTGTAAGTGACACAGAAAAAACATAACATAAAGTAGGATAAATAGGTGGTGGTAGGTGAATTGGGGCTAAAATGTCAGCTGGAAAATGACACAGGCTAACTGATGTGCGGTTAGGTAAAAATGCGATCCCAGTCAGTAAAGGTTGCTCGGTCATTTGTGTGGAAAGTGGACAGTTGGTCAAAAACAAGGTATAAGGCCAAATTTACTAGGTATGCAAAATGTTGATGAGATTTACAAGTAAAGTGAATATGATAAGAGTTATCAGGGACTCTAAATAGTCAAAGAAGGTGAATATGTGTCCTTTTGGGTAGGTTAACCAAAAAAAATGTGAAATGACGCCGGTTAGGTATAACCGATGATGGAGAGGGTAAGCGATGATGGTGATTTGGTTGGATGACGACACACAGTTCTTGTGAAATTGAAACAGTGATGAAGAAAATGTGGTTGTGAATTAAAATTTGATGTGGAATCAAACCCAGAAATTCTAGGAATGATGAGAATATGGTCAGGCACACTCAGATGAAGCTGGAATACACCAATTGTGATGAGGAGTGCAAGGAGAAATAAGAAAAATGAAGAGTGAATGACCTCTCACCTCAAAACACAAGCCAAGTAGAAACACTAAGAAAAATATGATCCTAAGAGTGCTTTTTCTATTATGTTTGTTTAGCTTATGCTATTTAAGGACTGACTCATGAACTGTAGAATAGATTTTTTTGGTGAGGATGGCTTCCTACGAAGAAGGAGATCTACAAGGAGAGGTTTTAGGTATGTTATGGTGGGGGCGGGCCTCGCTCTGAAGTATGACTCGACAGAAGTAGTGAGTTGGGTGCCCACTGTGTCGTGATCGTGTGATCACCTACAACTTCTTCTAGGAAAGATGTTGTTTAAGAATGTGTATATTTTCAATTTTTGTGAGGTTTGGTAAGACTCGAGAGAGAGAGAGAGAGAAAGAAGTGCTTTCTATGATTTGTTTGTCAACCATCAGCTGGTCATGACTTCAGCGTATAGGTTGCCCTCATTTAATGTGAGCTAATGCAGAAAAGTAGAATGAAATGAAGTTAATTTTAAACCCAAATGAAATATGGAATTCGATGACACAATAAGAGGAATAGGAGAAAGTATGATCTTTCACTAATGCAATACAAATGAAATAGAAGAAGAGTTCTTTTTAAGCACCAAAACATGATTGCTTTGAGACAATAGAAAGAAGAGAAGATTCAAGGGAGAAATTTTAATGTGAGAACCTTTTAGAAAGGAAACAAACATGCAAATTTTCACCTAGAAATGAATGAATGCAAGGAACCCCGAATGGGTCCCACCAGGCATGCCAAAATGTTTCACCTGATTCTAGATGTTTCTTTAGAAAATGATGAAACAAATAGGGTAATGGGCGTAGGAGGAATACCTGTTGAAGATGTTGGTTGATAGGTTGTTGTGCGCGTATGACTTCTGAATCCACAAGCTGATCGTGAGAGCTTCCTTTTTCTTGGAGGAACTACCTGAAATGGAACACAAGACCACCAAATAAAAGTTAAACAATATATGCAGTGGACTACCTAGCGTGTGCTAGATCCGGGAAGTGTGATACTTCCTAGATGGTTGTCAATCCACTATTTAAAACAACTTAATGTTGGTAATAAAGTAAATCCTATTGTAGTTAAAATGATTTAGGTATCTCATTCATCTACAATAAGAAAATTCATTCACAACAGGCTAGGCTATGATTGAATCTGAAGGTCAAGGTCACTATCAGGATATTGTTATTATTGGTCAAGGTCAAGATTTTGGGTAGTTTAGGGTATTTGGTGGTGGTTTTAGGCTCTGATCTGGGTTTTTGGTAAAAGACACAGAGACCGACGTCGGTTTAGGTTAACGGTGATGGTTATGGGTGACCGGCGTCGGTATGGTCGGGGTATAAGAAACTCAATAAAACTTGGTTGGGTGATAGATCCTGGGATTAGATGAAGGTGGAAGGGAAATGGCGAGATTCGTATGGATCTGGATATGCAGGAATGATGAAAGTCTAGGTATGGATAGTTCAATGGTGTGGGAAAAAGAGATGGTCAAGTTTTCATGGAGATAAAATGGTGGGAATGGAAATGAAAGTAGAAACTAATAACAAATGTAAAAGGATCTGCTCAAATGACAAGGAAACAATGCAGGTTAACAAACTTACTATTTGTATGAGCTTGATGCCTAGTTGGTAATGGTGGGTGATCAAATGAACTTGGTGTAGTGTTGGCACTTCCCCGGATGCTCCGTGAAGGTAGGTGGTTGTGTGATTGCTTTGGGTACTGGCTATGGGTGTTCTGATGCTTGTACGGATGTTGGTTCTTGCTTGCATGTAGCTCTGGTTTTGTCACTTGTTCTCTAGAAGATGTCTCTCTCTCAGAAAAATGTGCCAAACCTCAAAAAAAATGTGCCAACCTTGAAATAAGGTTGTTTTGGGAGTTAAATGGTAACCGATGGTGGTTCAGCTTAACGGTGGTGGTTAAGGGTAACCGGCATCGGTTAGGGTGGGATTTCCTAGGTTTACTAAACTGGGTAGATCCCCTTGATTTTTGGGATCTCATTTCATTTACTCCATGGATTAGATGGAAGCTTCCTTCTAACATGTGGGAATGTGGTTAGAGGGAATGTAGGCATTGATTTTTAGGGTTTGGGTAGGTTTTAGTTAGTTATGGCAACTTACTAAGAATAGGTCTTAGGGTGAGGTGGCTAGATGAGGTGTCTAGGTGAGGTGGATATGTGGGCATTATCCCAATTAGGATATTTATTGGTGATTTATTTTAATTTTGATGTTTTATTTTGGAAAATAAAATAATGTGTTAAAAAACAATTTTAAGCAAGATTCCAAGAGGAAGAGGAGGCCACACTTACATGAACAAGAATATGTCTGAAGCATTTCGCCGTAGAAGAGTAGAAAATTATGAGGTGTTATTGCATTCCCGTGGAGAAGGATCCAAAAAAATGAAATATATGAAGAAAGAGAATGAAGAAAGAAAATTTACATGGGGAAAAGAGAGTAGGAAGAATAATTTCTATAAGAGGAGGAAAAAAAATGAACAAGAGACAAGTAAAGAGAGGTGGTTATATCCTTAGAACTAAAGAATGATGGAATAAATCTTGATTTTTAGAATATGGGAAGTGCAGAGTTTAATCTTAAAGGTTGATATGTTGGTTAAATAGAATGTAGATGATTTTGAGCGGAAGAGTATGGTAGAGTAAAATAAGGTTAAGTTTTCATGTACACCCAAATTAAGCATCACATGCTATGATATGTAGTGGAATTTGTATCTGAAGAAAATATCCCACTTGTAAAATGTTATAAATCATATATCATATAAAATCGGAATTCTATTTTATGAGAAAAATAATGAGGTTTAGGGATCCATTATATCTATTACATTATATCATGTATGAGTTATTTTTAATGGATAAAACAAGCTAATATTTCAAAACTTGAATTTGTGCATAGTCAAACACATAAGGGAAAATGTTAATATTTTTATAAGTAAGGTCTCAGGGCCTTATTAGTCGAGATCCGTAAACCTTGTAAGGTGATAAAGCATGACCTATATAAGTGATATCCTTGGGGATTTTGTATAATGTCATGAAAATATATATCTAGGAAATAAATCTATTATTCAATTCATTTTTTTGGTAATGTTAAACTTGTTAAGGGTATGATAAAAAAATGATATATGATAAAAATAAGAAAATATACTTGATAGTAAATCCGCAGAAAGAGGTCATAACTTGGATGTATGTGTAACTAGTTGTAAATCATATAAAGAGATCATAACTTATTCACACACAAAAATAATAAAGAAACCACACATATATTGTATCTCATTCACACACATAAATGATAGAAAAATCATGTAGAGGTTGTATGTCAGTCATATACCTGGCAAACTAATAGAAAAGTTACATAAAGATAAGAAACTTGAGGTTGCACATGTTACTATTACAAGAATTTCACTAGATTCACATGCCAATTGCACACAATCTTATCAAATGTGTATAGAATTATGTAAAATTTTAATGCCGTGAGATTTTGGTTAACTAAAAGTGACCCTCCTTCACATATTATCAAGACTTGCCAAGGGAAAGTATTTGTGCGAGTAAGAGATAAGGCATAATGAGTCATTTGATTTTCTAGTGTCCCAAAGAGTTAGAGACTCTGCGAAATGGGTCTATGAGGCCTCTTTTATATATTTTTAGATGATGGATGTAAGGTGGGGACCTGTATGGTAGATAGTACATAGATGGTTATGGGTGTATAGTAAATTAGATATTGAGATGATGAGTTGTGCGTTGGATAAGCTAAGAGGTTTGTATTTTATTAAATTAAAATGGGTGAGATGTTTTTCCATCAAATTTTTTAAGGGATTTTATATTTTTAGGTTTTTATGATTTGTGGTTTTGTAATACGTGGC
>CM031235.1:280887681-280894761 GCA_018340775.1 Taxus wallichiana var. yunnanensis | reverse complement strand
ATTGGCAGCCTCCTTTAGATGTTCCCAAATCATTTTGATTTGTTGTTCCATTTCCTTGAGGATTTCTGCCCAATTACTCTCTCGTCCTCTACACTATCCCAGCCTACATGGGTTCTCGCATTTTCTTCCATACAATGCTTCAAAGGGCGCCATTTTTAAAGAGGCGTGATATGTATTATTGTAGGCAAATTCAACCAAATGGAAGGTATTCCTCCCATTTATACCGTTGGTCCATGCAATACATTCTTAACATGTCCTCTAAAACTTGATTGACTCTCTCTCTGTCCGTCCATCCGTCTCGGATGATATGCGAGCTGAAGTTTAATTTAGTTCCCAAGGCCGCATTAAGCGTTTGCCAAAACCTTGATGTCATCCTCGGATCTCTATCCGATATGATCAATTCGGTATTCCATGCAATCTGAAAATTTCATGTACAAATCTTCTTGCTAACATTGGTGCATCATCTTTCAAATTACAAGAATGAAGTGTGCCACTTTGGTTAATTTTCCGATGACAACCAGGATGATATCATGCTTGTTCCTTGACATAGGCAATCCTTGAACGAAATCCATCGTTATCACTTGCCATTTGTATTGTGGAATGTGGGGATACAATAATCCAAATGGGATGCATATGTTCCACCTTAACACGCGACATTCCAAGCAATGTGTTACAAATTCCACCACATCCTTTTTCATTCCTTCCAGAAGTATTGCTTCTTAAGATCGCAAGCATTTTCGTAATGCCAGTGGTGTCCAAAAAGGTGAATTATGAAATTCAATTAACAATTTCCTTCTTAAATCATTTGCCAAGGGTATATAGACCCTATTTTGAATCTCGAATTCCTTCGCTATCAAAGTGAAATCCTTTATACTTCACATCCTTTGGATCTGCAGCAAGTGCTTTTTTAACTTTGAAATAAGGATCTGATTCCAAGGCATCTTTCACCTCATCCTTAAACCGAGTTCTTAACGTTATAAGAGCAGAGATGTGCTTCTTCGACTCGAGCATCTCGCCACTCTATTTTCCTTGCCTTTGATGTAGCTTATATCAAAATCATACTGAGACAAAAATTCTAACCATCTTCGTTGTCTTGCATTCAAATTTGTTGAGTAAAAATATACTTCAACCCTGTGATGGTCAGTTTTTAACTCAAAAGGTTTTCCTAAAAGGTAATGCCTCCACATTTGAAGTGCATGTACAATGGCAAGTGAGCTCTAGGTCATGTGGAGCATAATTTGTTCATGTAACTTAAGCTTTTCGCTTTCATAAGCTATAACATGGTCATTCTGCAATGTAATCACCTCCAAGGCCTTCTCCCGATGCATCCGTTACAACCATAAAATTTCCATTTGGATCTATGGTACAGCTTAAAATAGGTGTCAGTAGTTAACTGTTCCTTTAAATTTTTAAAGGAAGATTCACATTTGTTACCCATAAATTTTTATCCTTCTTTTTTGTAGTGAAGTGATTGGGGCAGCAATTTTTGAAAAATCCTTAACGAACTTTCTATAATATCCTGCCAAGCCCATGAAGCTTCTTACTTCATGCACGTTCTTAGGCGCAGGCCACTTGGTTATAGCTGCGATCTTTGAAAGGTCTACAGCTATTCCGTTCTTGCTTATAACGTGTCCCAAATAATGCACCTCTGCATCATAAAAGGAACATTTAGACAGTTTACCATACAACTTCCTCTTTCTTAAAACTTCCAGCACTACCCTTAAATGTTCTTGGTGCTCTTCGACATTTTTAGAGTATATAAGAATGTCGTCTAAGAATACAAGCACAAACTTGTCTAGGTATTCTTGAAAAATATTGTTCATCAGATTCATGAAGGTGGCAGGTGCATTTGTCAACCCAAAAGGTAACACCGTGAATTCATAATGCCCGTACCTTGTTCTAAAAGTTGTTTTATGAATATCTTCTTCCTTTATTCTCAGCTGATGATACCCAGATCGAAGATCTATTTTTGAATAGACTGATGCTCCATGCATTTGGTCAAACAGATCATCAATCCTAGGAAGTGGGTATCGATTCTTAATAGTTGCCTTGTTCAACATTCTATAATCAATGCACAGCCTCAATGTGCCATCCTTTTTCTTTACAAAAATTACCGGTGCTCCCCATGGTGAGACGCTTGGTCTTATTAGCCCCTTAGTCAAAAGTTCTGTAATTGAGCCTTTAACTCTACCAACTCGAGGGTGGTCATTCTATAAGGTGCCTTAGATATGGGTTCAGTTCCTGGCTTGATTTCTATTGCAAAGTCAAACTCTCGTTTGGGTGGAAGACCTGGTAATTCCTCCGAAATACATCACTGAAATCCCTTAATAATGGATATCTTTCCATGAAATCATTATCCTCCTCAGCATTTTCTATCATTTTTACTGCATACAAGGTGCAGCCTCTATTTTTAGCCCTTTTTAGTTGCATAGCTATTAGTTTTCTAACTGCAACTTCACGCTTTACACCTTGAATGATCACTTTCTTTGCAGTCGTCAAAACAACAAATTTGTTTTTCATAACAGTCGACCTTTGCCTTATGTTCTGCCAACCAGTTAACTCCAATAATGATATCATATGATCCTAAAGGAGTGACATACAGGTCAACTTTGGTGGAGAAACTGGGCAAGTCAAGAATTTGCCCCAAAAGGCACATTTCGATGTATGGACAACATTATTCCCATAATGCCTTCGTCCATGTCTTATCCATTCATTCAGCCTTTCTTTTTAATTTCATTGCAAGTTTAGTAGAAATAAAGCATTCAGTGGCTCCAGTATCAAAAAGTATGACTACAGGTGTACCGAATAACTTACCCAGAACTTCTATAGGCGTAACTTGCTTTTTAGCTTGTCTGTTAGCCACCGCAGCGTGTATCCTATGTTGTTGATCGTGATCATCCTTTTTCAGAGGACAGTGACTCGCGTAATGGTCCTTTCCATAGTTGAAGCATCCTCCAACTGGCCCTTTCCTAGGCTCAAATTTGTTACCAGCTTTGAAGTTATCATTCTGGCTCCCATAGGACTTTTGTCCATTGCCACTAACTTTTATGAAGCTGCTCCGCACACTATTTACAGGTTTGTTCATTACAGATTTCTTGTTGTTATCTACAACAATTTTGTTTTTCACACCAAACCTTTTCCAAGGCCCCCTTTTGGGTGCGAGAGATGAAGAAGAATTGGGAATCTTCTTCCTTATCTCTTCCCTATGAGCAGAAATTGCTCTCAATTTTTGTTCCTGTCTTATTGCCTTTTCGACAACTCCTTCCATGGTGGTTGGACCGTGGACATCCACTTCGCCACCAATGATGGGATTTAGTCCCATTATGAACTTTCGTATTCTGAACTTCTCGTCAGCTTGGTACTGCGGCACATACTTAAGGAGTTTAGTAAACCCTTCCCAGTATTCTGTCACCGTCAGCCTTCCTTGTGACCAGTTCTGAAATTTAGTCATTTTCCTATCAAAATAGAGTTGAGGCAGCCACCGTTGCCTAAAGTAACCCTTAAATTGATCCCAAGTTATGTCTGATTCGACAATATTCAACTCAACCTTACGGTTGTCCCACCATGATGATGCTTCATGAGAAAGCTGATATGCTCCCCATATCGCTTTGGTCTCCTCAGAGAAGTTTCTTATTGCAAAGTACTTCTCCATTTCACTGAGCCAATTCTCAGCTCCGTCCCCAAGGGTTGTTCCATCAAACTTTGGAGGACTTATTCTCTTTATGTCATTTGTAAGTTCAGCTACTAATCTTGCCCTTTTATTTTCAGGATGATTAGGAGCATTCACATTACTATTATCAACACCCGGATTCCCTCCATTGGTGTTGTCCACAGGAGGTGGCTGATCATTTATATCAGCTTCTTCTTCCTCCTCTTCATTGCCCATTGACTGCTATTCCAAAATAGTCAAACGATCTCTCGTGTCTAGTAGGGCAGCAAGGATTTCATCAGCTTTTGAGCAGTAGCTGCTTCTCCACCCGGTAATGGGTTGTTCGCAACATTTCTTCTTGTTCTGACCATTTTCTGTTCAATAAGAAAATGTAAACCTTATTAAATTGTGGACTCATTAGGTCCAAGAGCTGCAACCTTCAGCTCTGATACCAAGATGTAACATCCCCATTTTAAGATACTAGAACAAGGGAATTTTTTTTTATTTATTTATTTATATACAACGTTCCCTGTTATGAATTATATAATTCAAACACACGTTCAAGTTTTAATAATTGTTCTCTGTCCAATTAATGCAGTTTGGATCACACAATTTCCTTTTTAAAACTAATGTTCTCTGTTCACATATTTGCAATATGGAACACACATTCAGTGCCATTCAATCATATAACAGATACCATATGCTGTTGTAAATGACTCGAAGAACTACCGACCTCCCACATTATGGCTCGGAGTTTCAGTGATCTCTCATTTCATGACTCGGTGACTTACCGATCCTTCATGTTAATTCATGCATAGTATAATGAATATACAGGGTTCTTTTACCATTTCCGGTTATCGAAGTGATCCATTTAAGAAGCCTATCTGAATATCTGTTACTGATATTCATCTGACATCCTGCATCTTAAACTAGGTGATTAGGACAACGCAACCAGCACTTGCGATACTTTGGCCAAAGATTTTCACATGCTTTGCATGATCATATTCCTAGATGTGATACACACCAATGGAATACGTCCTTCACCTCACTTCATCTGTTATCTAGAATGGTCTTTCCTGGTCTCTACCAGTCCTTCCATTTAAGGTCAAACTCTAACCTCAACTAGCAATATGAACGAGTATAGGAAGTTACTCATGGTAACTAAAGATACACAGACATACGGTGTCGTTCCTAGACGACTCCGTGTGTCTAGTTACCTTTAGTCCTCCGGAGTCACTCCGTATATGTGATCACATTTCTATCCCCAGCCAAGAACTTATTATCCAGCTTATGTAAACTTGATGATTTAATTCGGAAGGGCATTGTAATATGTCAGCTATAACATTGTGTCGTCATGAAGGCCCCGCCTTCACGAAGACACCATATTGTAGCTGGCGTATGTCAATGTCCTACGGAATCCTCTCATCGAGGGTACACATCCAGCTCTATTGTGATTTGGTTATAATCTTAGTATTTAAGATCAACTTTCAGCAGCCATGCTGATCCTTTATCCTTGTTCTTGTTACAGTTGTATGTAGCTAAGAGAGACTTAATCCATCTTCTAGCTTAATACGCATCTCCTCCTTCATACCGAAGGGTTGCATATTCACTTCTTGGTTCCTTTCTTATTCTTTGGACTAATCAGTCCATTATCGATAAACCTAATAAGTTTAACCTATTAAACTTAACCAAGTTTTTCCACAACTGTAAACAAATTCAGAATTCCATCTTATTAGACGCCATTTAAATGAGGTCTAATTCTAAATGAATTTATTCATTTATCCTCCTTAACCTTACTTAGTTAAGGTCTGTTAACAATAGATATGATTTCCCATATCTTTATTTTCTGAATTTAAACATTCGAGGCTATTAACGGAGTCCGAATACAAGGTTTGGCTGCCCCTAAGTTATTTGATATCCCTTAGCTTTCAAACTAATCCCGAATACCTTCCAATTAGGATTTCGTGTTTATCTAAATCTTTTTAATGTCAATTCAAAATTCATCTTAACCCAAGTATGAACTAATTGCACATTTCAACGTAAAAGTTGCATTCAGGTAAAGAATAGATGTTATTTCCTTTTAAATTCATCCATTAACATTTGAATAATTCCAAGTCAAGGAATAATGTTATATTCTCAAACTTATTCAACAATATCAAACTGATACAGTTATTGAAAATATCACACTTTTACTTGTATTCATCCATCAGATTTACAATCTATACATTTGCCAGTCCAAACGACTGGACTTTGTTTATATCAAACAACATTACAACTCATGAAGATAGAAGAATGTAACTTCTTCCTTTCTCATTTCCTCGTGGAGGAGTAATAGCTATCAATACAATCCATCTTCAGTTAATCAAAGAAGTATCGGAAAACAACCATGTCTTCATTTATACTCAAGTTTCATCTGCAAAATTACTTGCATGAGTCGGGTCGTTCATCAATCGAGCATATTAAGCACTTGTCTTTAAAATGAGGTGCTTTTAATTAACTGTCTCAATAAAAGAACCCTGCTTTTATGAAACGTTAATATGAACATCAATCAAGAATTAAATACCAAAAAGGATGAACAACATATCAACTCAATCATCCAATAACCCTCCTAATCAGACAAAGGATTACTGCCCTCTTTCCCAAATAATTATTACAAGAAGTAATTTCCTTCAACAGTTCCAGATTACAAACATTTGTAAGAACTAAAAAAAAAAACACAACTATGCAACTGCTGTTCTAACATAAATGCTATCAATTCCATTCTCTTACAATAGTTGTGAATTCAAAAGATAGATCTTAACTAAAATCTAAACCGAATTATTGTCCCTTCCTTCATACAACTCATCTGATTTCAAGCAATCAAACGCTGAAGAGAACAAGCAAACAACAATTAAATACCAATGCTTAACCCAAGCAGTAAGATTTAAATTGTTCCATAACAATTATAGATTTCAATTGTATGAGAGAAAAATGATCATTAATTCAAATTATCCATTCACACTCTCTTTCTTTTCCTCATAGCTGTACTAGAAGTTTTAATCCAAACGTGATATCAATCAATGATAACAGTCCAAAGAGAAATAAATGAAAATCAATAATCGAATATAAGGGGGCAAGATCATATCACCTCTTCTACTGTCTATCCAAATACCTCTTATTTAGAGCAGACATGCTCCAATAGTATAATTCATTCAGAGTAGTATATTCAGTAATTGAAAACTACTATTACCTTTCCAAAAAGTTGACCAGAGTTCATTGCAACTGGTCTATAAACATTAGTACCAAAAGAACCAGCAAGCAGAATACCATATCAAATTAGTACAGCAAAGTAAGATGCTACAATAACCTTACTGTCCCAGGGAACCCGTGTTTATGCAAATAAAAAAAAACATCAAGGAATTATAACTCGCATAATAGTCTATTAATATCAC
>CM031235.1:280835181-280877681 GCA_018340775.1 Taxus wallichiana var. yunnanensis | reverse complement strand
TTTCTTTCACATTCTTCTCATAACACAAAAGATGGAATAATAATTCTTTACAATTCACTTATCACTTTCAACCTTTTAATTTCAATACAAGATGTCTTCTCATTACAATTAACAATACAAATCATCCACTTTAAAGTGGGAAGGTTATAATGAACTTGCTAAAAAGGAAATGATTGTCAAACTAATTTTCTAAGCTCCAAACAGTCATCTTTTATTTTTAATCACAAGGAGGGGAGAAAGGAAACACTCTCCACCCAACCAAGATACCCAATGGGAAAATAGAAGCCATCTTTTCCCATCGGCCCCCGAGCCCCAACCATATTGAAATGGAGCATGATAATACAACACATGGCAACATGGCTTCTTCACATACAAGCATAAATTCACAAACACAAATAAACACAAAGCAAGAGGATGTAGTTCTCAACTACAACAATCAATTCCAAACAAAACAAAGGATCCTTCTCCAAGCAAGCAAGCCAAGCAAGAGAAAGAACTATGGAGGTCTCCTTATGCCTCCCAAGTTGAATTTTGGGCATCCACCAAGAGCAAACTGCCAAGATCATAGCAATCCCATAAACCTTATCCCTCCTCAACCCCTCCTTATCCCTCCTCCAAATTTATCCCTTATACCTCCCCCAAAGTAGAAAATCCAACAATTTCCCTTTCCTAGGTGGATCCCAAACCAACATTCCCTCCAAGAACAAATAACAATGGCAAATCCCTTATCCCTCCTCCGATAAACCTCATAGTCTCTCTCCACACCATGCCCCGAGAATTCTACCCATCCCTCTAAGAATTGTAAACACAAATACATTCAAAATTCATGCTAAAAGAGGGGAAAATAGCAATTTTAAAAAGTGAGAGCCTACCTCTCCATAATGGGGACTTGCTCCCAAAAAAAAGCATCTTTATTTCACCAAAAACCAGTCCCAAATCAGCAACGTAAATGTATGCACAAGTAAATCCACTTCTTCCACCAAGCAAGCTCCAAAATGCAAGAGAAATTTTGACCCAAGAGTGAAATCTCCAACCTTAAACAAACTCAAAATGAGGAGGAATTTCAATTTTAAAGGAGAGGGTGGAAGAGGATGATGTGGATTCCAAGTGGGATGCCACATCATTTTTCCTCATCCCTAAAAAGTAATCAACATCAAGGAAATTAAATCACAATCAATGTGAATGACAAACCACTTACATACTTCATTTTTGCCCATCCTAAAAAAGAATGCATTTAAAATTTGTAAGACAAGTGCAAACAAATCTTATAATAAATCATGTCAAAATGCAATAAAATAAGTTCATTTTGACTCCAAATTAATAAACAAGGTTGGTGGAGGATTTTGAGAGGTGTGGGACAAGTTTAACTTGTCCCACAAGCCTCCAAATTTGTCCTCCAAGCTCAAATTCGAATTTCAAGAGAGATGGAGTGTTTAACCTTCCAAAATCTTCTTACAACCTCTTACAAATTCTTACACAATCTATCACTTCACTTACACAAGCCATAATTGGTAACTTACACACTCTTTTAAAATGCATTTATTTCTATGACATTTATTTATTACAAACTTTAGACACAACCATATATTTAATTACCATATGGTTATAAAATATATAAATAAATTTTATTTTCAACCAAGACAATAACATTTAATTTCACCTTCCACATCCTATTGAATGTAATGCCCGCTTCAACTACCACTTGAGACCAAGAAACAAATTAGGAATAATTATGGAATAATTTTTTTTTTATAGGAAGAGTCTACAACCAAGTTGCAAGACACTAGTTTGAAACTAAATAGGTTCCTAAACAAATTCTGATTAACCAAACACAAGATTTCCAATTTGGAGGTTACAAGTTTTATTAAGGTTCAGGGAGAAATTTATCGCCAGGCATGCTCTCTATCAAGCCATGAACTTCAACTAGATTTTTCACACACTTATATTTATCAAAACTCTCCTAAACTAGGCTCATTGGATAGGAAATTTTCTCACCTTTCCAACCATATAAGGAAGTCCTCCTAACTCCTTGTAAAACTCAAGTTATGGCCGGGCGGAGTTTTAGGGGAAACTTTTCCCTTGGAGGTCCGCGGGGATAGGGAGAAAATTGGGAAAATTTTCCCAAATGCCACGTGTCAACATCCTATTGGCTGCGGAGATGTGAGTAGGAGGAGGAAAAAGTGAAATTTTTCCAAAAGGGAAAAAGGGTTAAGTTTTTCAATTTTGATCCGTGCACAGCCCCCTACCACGTGTCAAAGACGTGATTGGTTGGGGGCCACGGTCATGGGAAATTTCGAAAATTTTCCCAAGGCAAAATTTTCAAAAAACCAAGTTTTTTTTTTAAGGGCCCACTCCTCCAAGGTGCCACGTGGAAACTTCTGATAAGATGAGAGGGTGGCGGGGCCGTGGAAATTTTTGAGAATTTTTTCCAAAGTTCAAAATTTTAATTTTTCTAAGGTCGAATTATTTCATTTTTTGTTTGGGATGGCCATTTTGAAGTAAAACTTCAAATGGCCATAACTTTTGACAGGAAGCTTCATTTTAGGCAAACAAGGACTTTCCGGAAAGATCTCAGAGTCCTCTTTGCATATCAAACATTAATTTTGATTTTTGATATAGTTTTGAGGGTCAATTTTAGGAAAATGATCTGCAGGTTTTAAATTCAAAATCTGCAGCTTTTTCCAATCACAATTTGGTTAAATTTGAACTCCTCCTTCCCTCAACATGTTAAATGGATATGGAGGACCAGTCTAGGGGAGGTTTAGAGTGCTTTAGTGAAGTCAATTTGTTCATTTATATAAGTTTGCAATTTTTTGACAATTGACGGGAAAATGACCCTGCAAGCTCCGAATTGAAATTCTTTGAGTTTCAGAGATTTATTCTTGCCTGTTTTAGTGAATTTGGATTCCTCAAGTCTTCCTAAGTATAAATTTCAAGTTTCATAGTTCATTTTTGAGTATAAATTCAAACTACTCATTTTATTTAAATGCACATTACCAGTTTTAAATTTAAAATAGTGAGTTTACTGGTTTGGTGATTTGTCTTTTGGGTGAGCATAAGATTATGAATTGATCCATTTCATTTCTTCACAATTCAAACATTCAATTATAATTAAAATACATCTCTGATTTTCAATTTGAACATGACAGTTTGCAAAGGAAATAACGTTGAATTTCGTTTCATAAGCATCCCTTTTTTTTTTCATTCCAAAACATAGATTCTTATTCCTTTTTGAACAAATCTTCATTCATTGACATCAATAAAAATTTAAAAGGATCAATGCTATCCTTGATTGATAATTCAAGTAAACTTATAATTGAGCTTCTTTCCTACCTGATTTGGTTTTCACATTTCACATGCAAGATACTGTAAATTCATTCACCTTTTCTTTTCCAAATAAAATAGATAAGTATGATTCTTCTTAACATTTATCAAATTGATTTACAACTTCCAATTACAAGGTATGTATTTCACATCTCAATAACAATTACATTCATCCACTTGAAGTGGTAAGGATTTATTTTTAAAAATTTACAAAAAGGATGAATGTCAAAACTGTTTTCTCGAGCTCCAAACAAGAACATGCTGAATTCTTCATCTTTATTAATCTTTGAATCACAACAAGGAAGGGGGAAAGGAAACGCTCTCCACCCAACCAATACATCCAATGGGAAAAGAGAATCCATCTTTCCCCATTGGCCCCGAGCCCCAACCATAATGGAATGGAACATGAACATCAACACATGGCAACAAGACTTCTTCACATACAAGCATATATTTTCATAATTACAAAGAAACAAAAACAATGAGGTGTAGTTCTCAACTACAACAAGAAATTTCAATCAAACTAAGGCTCCTTCTCCAAGCAAGCAAGCCAACAAGAGCAAGATCTATGAGGGTCTCCTTATGTCTCCCATGTTGGAATTGGGTATCCACCAAAAGCAACCCGCCATAAACTCAATCAAATCCCATAAACCTTATATCTCCCAACCCCTCCTTATGCCCCCAAATTTATCCCTTATGCCCCCAAATTTATCCCTTATGCCCCCAAGAAGTAGGAAATGCAAGTTATTTCCTTTCCTAGGTGGATCCCAAACCAACACTCCCTCCACAAAGAACAAATGCCAATGACAGTTTCCTTATGCCCCCCCATTTGAAACCCCATAGTCTTCTCTTTTTACACCATGTCCTAGGCATTCTACCCAGCCCTCAAAGAATGCAAACACAATACCATTCAATGTTTTGCATGCAAGAAGGGGAAAACAAAAATTTAAAAGAATTAGAGCCTACCTCTCCATAATGGAGATTTGCTTTCAAACAACAGATTCTTGTTGCTCAAATCAGTCCCAAAACAAAAATTCAAAGCATGCAAATTAGTCCAAGCTCCTTCCACAAGAACAAGCTCCCAATGCAAGAGAAAATTTTTGACCCCAAGAAGCAAATGGCAAGGTTTCAACAACCTCCAAATGAGGAAGAAATTCCATTTTAAAGGAGAGGATGGAAGAGGATGATGTGGATTCCAAGTGGGATGCCACATCATTTTTCCTCATCCCAAAATGAAATCACATCAAATGCAAATACATCACAATGAATGTGAATGACAAAATTACTTACATACACAAACTCAACCCATACCCAAAAGGAAAATGCATTTAAAATTTGTAAGGCAAGTGCAATCACTTCTTTCATAAAATCATGTCAAAACATAATAAAATAAGTTGTTTTTGACTCTAAAATTATAATCATGGTTGGTGGAGGTTTTTGAGAGGTGTGGGACAAGCTTAACTTGTCCCAGAAGCCTCCAAATTTGTCCTTCAAGGCCAAATTAGAATTTCAAAGAGGAAGGAGTGTTTGACCTTCCAAAATCAGCCTTACAACCTCTTACACAACCCATACTTGGTAACTTACACACTCTTCTAAAATGCATTAAATTCTATGACATTTATTTATGACAACCTTTTGGCATAAGATTTATTTAATTACTATAAGGTTATAAAATATATAAATCAAATTTCATTTTCAACCAAGGAAAAAACATTTACTTTCACATTCCACATCCCATTTAATTTAATTAAATTTTAACTATATGACTCCCACATAATACTATCACTTTAAAAATAATTAAAACAAAATCACATTACAAATAAAATACACACAACAATAATTAAAAGGGAACACATAATAAAAACACACATATGCCCCTATGGTCATAATAATGGAAATCCCCCCATGGGAACTCCTAACAACTAAACACACAATCAAACACAGTTGCCATGGTGACCTTGTTGATTTCACACTGAATTCCAATATGGTTAGTCTCGCCCCTCGACATTGTTGTGATTTTTTTAAAACTGAAAAATGCAAAATACCTCCTTCGGCCTCGTGGCCATATCAAAACATCCAAATGATATATAAACATTAAATCCGAATCACAACAATATCAAGATTCAATATTTATCATTAAAATTCAATTTGTAACTATATCATCATCCAATAGATTTATATACTAGAGCTATTCATAATAATCAATGTCACATGTCTAAAATTAACATCAATAACCTGTCCATGTCAACTAGTATATCATCATCCACATAATAATAAAAATGTCTCAATGATCCTCAAGCAAAATATCTGAATCCAGATCAATATTAATCCATGATCTAACATCTAACCATCATACTAATCAAAACATAATAATATCCAAAATGTGACTAATAGTGTCAGGATCAGTATCTGAATAGTGTCTAAGGAAAGTGGGCACTACATTTAATTTAATTAAATTTTAACTATATGACTCTCACATTATACTATCACATTAAAATAATTAAAATAAAGAGCACATTACAAATAAAATACATACAACAATAATTTTAAAAAGGGACACAACAAATAAAGCACACATATACTCCATGGTCACAATAATGGAAATCCCCCATGGGAAATCCTAACAAAACACAACACACAGCTCAAACACGGTTGCCATGGTGACCTTGTTGATTTCACACTAAATTCCAATATGGTTAGTCTCCGGTCCCCCAACATTGTTGTGATTTTAACCTCCAAAATGCAAAATACCTCCTTCGGCCTCGTGGCCACATCGAACATCCAAATGATATAAGCAACATAAAATTATTAATTTTAAATCACAACAATATCAAGGATTCAATATTTATCATTAAAATTCAATTTGTAACTATATCATCATCCAATAGATTTCTATACTAGAGCTATTCATAATAATCAATGTCACATGTCTAAAATTAACATCAATAACTCCGTCCATGTCAACTAGTATATCATTATCCAAATAATAATAAAAATGTCTCAATGATCCTCAAGCACAATAATCGAATCCAGATCAATATTAATCCATAGTCTAACATCTAACCATCATGCTAATCAAAACATATTAATGTCCATAATAATCCATGAGCTAGTATATGCACATCCTGTTACATCAAAATATAATAATATCCAAAATATGATCAATGAGTCGGGATCGATTCTAAACAAGTGTCAAAGGGAAGTGGGCACTACATCCCCTCCCCTTAAACTAGACTTCCTCCGGAAGTCACTGGAACAAATGTGGAAACTACACTCATAAAGCAAGAAAGATCCTCCCAAGTGGTCTGCAGTCTCATCATATCTATCCCACCGCACTCGCACTGATCAATCTCTCGCCTCGAAGGCCTGTGGTCCTACGATCAATGATACGAACAGCTCCACCATCACTGTCCCCCGATCTTGCACATGCAATGATGTCCAATCTAGCACATGAGAAGGATCTCGTGACGTATCTCCTAAGAATAGAAACATGAAACACATCATGTACGCGAGACAAGTCTGGGTGGCAATGCTAGATGGTAAGCCAATGGGCCGATACGCCCGGGATCTCAAAAGGTCCAACGAACCGAGGGGCTAACTTAGAACCTTTTCCATAATGGATCAGGCTCTTATGTGGCACGACACAAAGGAAAACCTTCATGCCCACATCAAAATTACGCTCGGTTCTATGCGGATCGGTGTACTTCTTCCGCCTATCCTATGCCTCCCCGTAATCTCTGCCCGATCAACACTACATGTTGCTCCATGTCCCTGTAAAAGGGCTGGTCCAAGAGATACTCTATCCTCCAACTTGTCCCAGCTAAGGGGTGTCCCTGCACTCCCTACCATATAAGGCCTCGAAAAGGAGACATGCCTATAGAACTCTGAAACTATTATGTAGGCAAATTCCACAAGATATAGATACTCCTCCCACGTAGATGCGTTGATCCATCACGTACATCCTGAGCATATCCTCCAAAATATGATTCACCCTCTCGGTCTGTCCATCCGTCTCGGGGTGATAAGTTGTGCTGAAGTTAATCTTCATCCTTAGAACATCTGCATGGTGGTCCGTAAATGAGAAGTGTACAAAGGATCACAGTCCACAAATGATCTTCCACGTAATCCCATGTAACTTGACAATCTCATCCAAGTAAACACTTTCCACCGCACTAGCTTTTAGGTGGTCTTTACCAGAGAAAAGTGAGCTATATTTGTCAATTTATCAACCATGACCATGATGGCATCATGGTGATATCTCGACATCGTAATCCAACAATGAAATCCATGGAAATGGTGTCCCATTTCCACTCCAGTATAGCATGAGGATAGAGAAGGCCAGCTGGATGCTGATGCTCGGCCTTCACTTTCTGGCACTCTAAACAGTGTGACACAAACTAAGCCACGTCCCTGTGAAGTCCTCTCTAGTGATATAACTGTCTCAAGGTGGTGTGCATCTTCTTCACCCCAAGATGGGCTGAATAGGGTGCACGATGTGCCTCTGTCAAGATGTCCTGCCTCAAGCCTCCGTCTCTAGGAACATAAATCTGACCTCTGTGTCTAAGAAGACCATTTTCCTCTAGTGAGAAACCATCAAATTTTCCCTCAAGGGATCTCTAGGACTCAATCTCTGCTTGGGCATGTAATGTAGAAACTATCAAGAGGAAGCTGTTGAAGGATCCTGCTCCGTAAATTTGTGCTCACTAAAGTAGCCATGCTCAAATGCCTCCATCTGTTGAGGGCGTCTGCAACCACATTCTCCTTCCCCTTCACATGCTCTATCTCCATGTTGTACTCACAAAGCAATTTGTTATCCAAAATGTGCCCCCCGCTCATTTTGTGGCTAACTCCTCTGGTTCTTCCCTCTATTGTGCCTCAATCACAATATTTTGCTTTTAGGCACTCAAAACCTTCTAGAAATGACACCATTGGATAGAGCTCTTTCTCAGCTTTCCAGAAAGGTAAAGTTTTCCTCCTAACTCCATGTATTTTTCAAGTTATGGCTCAGCGGAGTTTTTGTGGGAAATTTTCCCCTGAAAGGCCCGCAGCCAATCAGGACGTGCCACGTGTCAAAAAAATTTCCCACCGACCCGATTTGGCCCTGTTTTGCCCTAAAACTTCAAATCGCCATATCTTTCGATCCAGAGCTCGGTTTTTCATGTTCTTTATATCAATAGAAAGATGGTGAAATTATCTACAAGATTTTATAGTCAATTTTGTTTTTAGTGGAGTTTGAGAGAGAAAATCAAAAATGCTTCGCACGTGGTCATGAAGCAGAAATGACGTTTCAGCCACCAATTTTAATGAAGAATGGCTTGCATTCTCTCCCAAAGATGGTTAAAAATGTCGTGGAATGGGTCTATCAGGTCACCCATGCTATTTTGATGGCATTTTGGTCAATGGTTGAACCCCTTGCACGTTTTCCCGTGTTTCTCTCTCCTGGGCTCATCCCTTGCACTGTAAAAGCTAGATTTGGCTCATTTTTCAAAGGTTGAACATTTTTTGTGTATGGCAAGCTCCCTTTTTCACCTTGGAAGTGATTTAGTGGAATAATGAGACCTTTTTAGAAACTACAACTATATTTTTACCTTTCGGTGTTTGAATGCAAGTGATTTTGATGTTAAAATAACAATACAAGCCTTGTGATTAGTTTTTATCCTCTCTTTGGTGTTGTTTGCCTAATTTCTAACACTTCATTACATTGCTATCGGTTTGTGCATGTTGTTTTTGTTGCATTTTATGAATGTGTCAATTTGTAAGTAGTAAAAATGCTCACCACTCCTTTGGTGCATCACCTATTAGCATTAGTTTTAGTTATTTCTTTTTGCATTTTCTATCCTTGTCCCTTTGGAATTTAGAGTAGATTTAGGAGTTTAAACCTCTGTAATTGTGCAAGTAAAATAGCTGATCAGAGGAGTTGAGGAACCAGCCTCTAATATAGAGATTTCTCTTCCATTTTGCAAGTCCCACACTTGGGAAGAGGATTCAATGTTGTGCAATCACACTGGATGCTAGTATGATCAAACTAGAAATTTGATCAACATCCGTGGGGTGTCATTCTTGATTTGCCACAACAGTTTGGCACGCCGGTGGGACCTTAGAGGTCTTCCACTTTATCTTTGACAGGTTGGTGTGTTCCTGTTAAAGATTCAGCCTTTTGGAGGCACTTTCAAAAGCACATCTGGCGACTCCATCTAGTAAACAACTCATTCTCTAAGTTGCAGACTTGTTTTCCATTAATTTCCATCATTTTCATTCTTTTCCATTCCATCAAGTTGTGCAATCATGACTTCATTTCCATCATGGAATTCACATTTACAATAGTAGTATATCACACCTCCAACATGTTTTACAAATCCTCCAAATCAGCATTTTGATCAAATTCAAAATCAGCATGTCTACCCATATGAGCAGTAGTGCCAAAGTCAGTTTGGATATGAAGCATGTCAAGCACAAGGGTATGCTGGTTGTGAGGGCAGTCAAGAAGAAAATGCAGATCTGCTGGAACAAATCCAAAAGATGGAGGTAAACAAGGTGCTATCCAGGGCTCAAGCACAAATGAAAGCATTTAGAATCGGTTGTAGAGCACCTTGTCCATGGGTGGGACATTTTCCAAGTCATTACAGCCCTCAAGAGAAGCTAGACTTCATGATTATAACACTACCATTGCTTGCAAAGTGGACTAAAGGAATAAAGGTGTATGAGAGGAGTATTCAACAACCTTGTCAACAGGTAAGCACACCATCTCATGCCTTTTCTCTCCCTCTTTCCCAATCTATTTTATCTCAGCAGTGTCAAGTTTTAAACTCTCCATCTGCTGTCCCAAGTGTTGAATCCATTTCTCCATTCCCTAGTCTTCCACCCCATCTCAATTATTTTGTCCTTTTCCCTTCCAAACAGCCATTCCCTCCAAAGAAACAAGAGTTCCTACCTCCACCACCACAAAAAATTGCCAAATCAATTGAGTTACAATCCACTTCTCCTCTTGCATTCCCAAATCCATGTTGGGAGGATAAAAATCAGAATGCCAGTCAAGGAAAACAGCAACAAAATAAAATCCAAACAAAGATAAAGAAATTCAAAGTCTGAAGAGTTGGGCTCTTAAATTTGGGATGAAAAAGATCCCCTTGATGGTTAAGCCTTCAGAAGAGGTTGGAGTTGGAGAACAGGTGGTGGTTAAGACTGATTTTTGGCGGCATAAGAAGAGCAAAAAGAAGAAGCGGATCGTAGTCGGGTTTGCTCATAAAGTAATGTCTATGTTAGCACTCTATTTGAAGGGAATGCTGATTCAATTCAAGTTGCACAATCAGCCATAGAGGAAGAAAGATCAAAAGAAGATCTTGTAGTCCCAACTTGTCCTCTAGAGCAGATTGAAGAGTTTGACTTGAAGAACTTCGTGCTAGAGGAAGAGTTCTATCAAGAGCAGGATTGTCTTCAAATAGTAGAGGAGGAAGAAGCTGTTCCAAATCCAAAAGAAGAGGAGCACATTCTAGTTGTGAGGAGAAAATTACATATCCAAGGGCTTTGAGCACAAAGCAAGCTACGGGGAGAACCTTCGGTTCTTCTTTTACTTCATCTCTCTCAAGTTCTAGTCTTTGAAGAAGAGTTTGATCTCTCAAACTCAATGTTGGAGGATGAAAGAAACCATGATGATCAAGTTACAGATCAAGAGGACACCATGGAGGAAGTTGAGCATTTGCGGGAGGACAACCATGAGGTAGTGTATCTGTCATATTTGGAGGATTTGTTTTCATAAAGAAGAACCAGTTGAGTTTCCACCATTCTTTCTTTCATCTTCCATGTCCCAAATACTTGAGCTGCTGTCATGAAGGAGAGCATTCATTTGCAGCAGCCTGCACTTTGCATCTTATAGCAGCTCTTAGAACCAAGATTGGAAGATTTTAATCTTTCATGTTCTTCATTGGAGGAAGAGAAAGGGCAGAAAGGTTCTACCATTGCTTCCACATCACCCACCCAAGAAGGTCTACAAGAAGACTCCATTTTTGGAGTTGAAAATCAGAGCTATGGGCATATCAAACAGATCATACCTTGCCCAATAAGGTATTTGACTTCATTAGAGTCAAAGGAGAAGTCATAACCAGTCATGCTTGCTTCTAAACATGAGGGTGAGCTACAAAGTACCAAGGATCAGCTGTTATACCTCTTCAATCCAAATGCAGAGAAACTAAAAGAGGTATTGGATTTGTTTTCAGTTGACACCTTGATGATTTGGGTAGAAGACCAGCTTCTTGTTGATTTTCCACTCATCCAATCAGCCATGTTCAGTGCCAAATCAGTTGCATGGTTGCAACTTTTGAGAAAGGGAAGCTATTTCTCCCAACCAGTTGCAGGGTTTGTTTAGCCCACTTTTGCTTCCAGTTAGAGTAGGATAGGTAGTTTTTCTTTCAGTAAAAGAAGTGCTTGTGCACACTTTGCATGTTCCATTTTGGAGCATGTATGACCTTTAGTTTTGTACATAGTTTTTGTGGTGCTGGTTTTGCTCTTGCACAGTCCATTTCAGTGGGTTTCCAAGTGGCTCAGAGAGGAGGTTTTCAAAGTTCAGATCAGTTTGCAGGCTACAACTCATGACTCCATGCCCAATGGATGCTTCAGGTAATTGGTAATGTTATCCAAAATTCACCCCCAAGGTAAATTTTGATAACATGCATCAAATTCTTTAGTCCCAAGCAATTATATTGATTCAAGGTGAAAAGTCATGTTTCTAGGGTCCCCTCATATTTTTCTAACTCCCCTGTCCAAGTAGAAGAGAGAAAGTTCTGAGGAAAGGTAAGAAAAATTTCAAAAAATAGGCTCGGGCCAAAAAATTGCAAAAATGGCTAAGTCTTAGTCCCCGGGCAGTCGGGACAAAGGGACGCGCGGGACGTGGATAGCTGAAGGAGCCGAAAGCCAATCAGATCACGCCACATGTCACCGGTAGAAAAGGGACATGGGAGCCCATTTCGGGCGGTTCAGAAGAATTTTTCCTGCGCAGCACTGGGACATTTGGGACAAAGGGATGCGTGGGACATGAAAAGCCGAAGCGGCCGAAGGCAGAGAAGAAAAGTCAATGTTTGGCCTGTGAAACTTCAAACGGCCATAACTTTTGACTCCGAGCTCCGATTTTTACAAAATTAGACTTTCTCGAACGAGCAAGCACGACATCCTCCATTCTTATTTTTAATGAGGGTAGATATGTTTGATGAAATGAAACATATTTGGCTCCAGTCAGTTAATGCTCATTCCCGTCAAATGACATAAAACGCCTGCCAGGCCCAAAATAGCTGCCCGCACTCAGAAGGCCATAACTTTTGCATTTCTCAACGAAATCGCATAAAATTGGTACCATTGGAATCGTGGTTCTGAGCCCGATGCACAGCAATCAAGAAATTCTGGATTTTATTAGAAATTGATTGAGATTTTTAAGGAAACGTGGCCGGGTTCAGAACAGTGTTTTATTTGGTAGTTGGGAGTGCAATTAAGAGGCATGGTCATCATTCTTTCTCTGCATTGCAGCACATGGGATAGTATGGGGAGCCTTTTGCAAGTAATATACAATCATTTCACTCAATTTAATGCCTCTTATAGGTGGTTGAAGGACATATTTCAGGATTTCCATTTTCCCTTCTCTTCTCCTTCTCATTTTTTCTATAAATTGGAGTGTTGGGCTCATTGTAAAGGAGAGAGTTTTTGGGTAGCAAAGCTCTACCAAAATTGCTTTGTGAAGCCCGGTGTGTGCAGCCCTTGTAGTGGACTCCTTGCATGGTGATCCAGGCCCTTATCTTGTAATAGATTGAACTATGCATATCATGAAACAATAAAATACCAGTTTATGGATGTATCTCCCCCTGCTGTGTTTTCTTGCATTCTTCTTGCCTCTTTGATCTTTATATAAGAATATTGTGTCTATTTATTATGTTCTTGTAGGGATTCATTATCATTGTATGCTTGGAATATTATTGTGAATGCATTTTGCTAGATTATGGTGAACTGTCATCACCTCTTCTAGTGTGCACTTTGCCTCTGTATTTCACACATTTGGAGACTACTCTCACACCCTCCTTTTCTGGTGTATCACCGCTTTAGTGTAGGCTTTCATTTTATGCATTCTCTCTCCCTGGTCCCTTGGAAATTTAGACTAGAACAGTTAGCTTATCCTGCATTAGAGTAGATTGTGGCAGGTAGTTTAGGAGTAAGAACCAGCTTTCTCTGGAGGTCTATCTCAAGTAGCAAGTCCCACAACTTGGAGATAGTACCCATGTTATCCAATCACACCGTGAGTTCAAGTATATGCACTTGTATAAACATAAGGGTGCTGTGATTCGGTGATAACTGTGAAGAACTTCATCCAAGCAGAGATGACCCCCGAGTCGCCAAAATTGTTATCCAAAATGTGCCCCCTGCTCATTTTGTGTCTAACTCCTCTGGTTCTTCCCTCTATTGTGCCTCAGTCATAATATTTTACTTTTTAGGCACTCAAAACCTTCTAGAAATGACACCATTGGATAGAGCTCTTTCTCAGCTTTCCAGAAAGGTAAAGTTTTCCTCCTAACTCCATGTATTTTTCAAGTTATGGCTCGGCGGAGTTTTTGTGGGAAATTTTCCCTTGAAAGGCCCGCAGCCAATCAAGACGTGCCACGTGTCAAAAAAATTTCCCACCGACCCGATTTGGCCCTGTTTTTCCCTAAAACTTCAAATCGCCATATCTATCGATCCAGAGCTCAGTTTTTCACGTTCTTTATATCAATAGAAAGCTGGTGAAATTATCTACAAATTATGTAGTCAATTTTGTTTTTAGTGGAGTTTGAGAGAGAAAATCAAAAAATGCTTCTAGCACGTGGTCATGAACAGAAATGACGTTTCAACCACCGATTTTAATGAAGAATGGCTTGCATTCTCTCCTAGCATGGTTAAAAATGTCAGGGAATGGGTCTGTCAGGTCGCCCATGCTATTTTGATGGAATTTTGGTCAATGGTTGAACCCCTTGCACATTTTCCCATGTTTCTCTCTCCTGGGCTCGTCCCTTGCACTATAAAAGCTAGATTTGGCTCATTTTTCAAAGGTTGAACATTTTTTGTGTATGGCAAGCTCCCTTTTTCACCTTGGAAGTGATTTAGTGGAATAACAAACCTTTTCTAGAAACTACAACTGTATTTTTTCCTTTCAGGTGTTTGAATGCAAGTGATTTTGATGTTAAAATAACAATACAGGCCCTGTGATTAGTTTTTATCCTCTACTGGTGTTGTTTGCCTAATTTCTAACACTTCATTACAGCTATCAGTTTATGCATGTTGTTTTTGTTGCATTTTATGAACTGTGTCAATTTACAGAAGTAAAAAATGCTCACCACTCCTTTGGTGCATCACCTATTAGCATTAGTTTTAGTTCTTTCTTTTTGCATTTTGTATCCTTGTCCCTTTGAAATTTAGAGTAGATTTAGGAGTTTAAACCTCGTAATTATGTAAGTAAAATAGTTGATCGGAGGAGTTGAGGAACCAGCCTCTAACTGGAGATTTCTCGTCCATTTTTACAAGTCCCACACTTGGGAAGAGGATTCAATGTTGTGCAATCACACCTGGATGCTATTATGATCAAACTAGAAATATGATCAACATCCGGGGTGTTGCTGATTTGCTACAACAAAGCAACTCCATCCAACATCTCGATGAGCGTTTAGATTGGGTGCGTGAAAATGTGGCGAAGACTCAAATGATCTATCCCGAGTGTGAATCTCCCACCAAGAAGAAAGTGTCTCCATCAAAATAAAGCATGCAAAGCGCATGCAAGCTCAAGATCATGGGTAGGATAATTAATCTTGTGATCCTTGAGTTTGCGAGACTCAAAATCTACAACTCTACCCTCCGCATAAGAACACCTCCAAAGCCTACCAATGAAGCATCTCGTGAATATAAAGAACTCACCATGTGGATCTCGCACTGCAAGAATGGGTCTTTGAGAGAGATATTCCTTCGGTGTCCTCGAAGGCCTTCTCACACTGTCTCGACCAAACAAATTTCTTCCCTTTCATTTGAAGGGAAGTGATGGGGTGTGCTATCGAGAGAAGTCCGCACAAATGTCCCGTAATACCTGTTATCCAAAATTCTCCCCTCAAGATAATTTTGATAACATGCATCAAATTATTCAGATCCCAAGCAAGTAAGATTGATTCAAGGCCCGAAATCATGTTTTTGGGCCCCCTCGGCTTCTCTCTAACTCTCCCATCCAAGAAGAAATCCCGAGTTAGAAAATGAAAAAAATGCAAAAAATAAGGTTGCAGGACTGTTTTAAAGCATTTCGGGTCTGAAGGGTTCGGGTCATACTGAGGTTCGTCGTACCAAGCTTGGAGCCGAAATGGCCGAAAACAAGAAAAATCGTCTAAGTCTTGTTCAGCGGGGACGGTTGGAACGGGGACGCAAAAAAGCTGAAATGGCCGAAAGTGGAAAAAATCGTCAAAGTTTTGTTTTTACGTGGTTTGGGACATTCGGGCCAAAAGTATGCGGGGGACGCGAATCGGCCGTTTTGCCGAAAAGACACCCATTTGGGCGGCTTTAGAGATATTCGTCCGGGACAGTCGGGACAAAAGTACGCGAGGGACGCGTGGGACGCGAAAAGGTGAAAAGGCTGCAAAAGAGACAAGGAGGCTCATGGATGAATCAGAACGTGCCATGTGTTAGAAGGGGAAGAAATTTGAAAAAATTGCTAAGTGTTTGACGCAAGGTAAAATTGCGCCCCCTCAGGCCCGAGCCAATAAAATAGTGCCACGTGTCCAAGTGGCAAAAAAATTTAAGGGCGGGCCGAAAGAAAAATTTCAAAGGATGAGCTCGTGGCCAATTAGGGCCTGACACATGTCATCCAAGTGGCGGAGCGTAGGGAAAATTTGAAATTTTTTCCAAAGACCAAACGGGTAAAAAATTCAAACTTTTTTCCTGCCGATCCATTCTCGGCCTGTTTTTGCCCTAAATCTTCAAATGGCCATAACTTTCGATCCAGAGCTCAGATTTTCATGTTCTTTATATCAATGGAAAGCTGGTGAAATTATCTACATGATTCCATGGTAATTTTTTCATTTTGGTTCAGTTTTGAGAGAGAAAAATCAAGAAATGTCTCTGGCACGTGGTAATGGCGAAATGACGTTTCAACAACCACTTTAATGCAAAATGGGTCGCATTCTTCTCCAAGGTATGGCCAAAATGTCGTGGCATGGGTCTGTAAGGATGCCCATGATTTTTAATGCATCTTCATTTAATGAGGAATGGCTCCCACGTTTTTACACGTTTTCTCTCTCTGGGCTTGACCATGCATTGTATCAAAAGCCGATTTGGCTCATTTTTTAGGGGGACATTTCTTTGGATAGCAGACTTCTTCGTTCACCTTCAACAAGTGATTTTTGCAAGTATTATACCTTCTTCATGATTATAACAGGTTTACGCCTCTTTGATGTTGCAAATGCAAGGATTTTGACAAATGAAAGTAGCAGTGTAGACTCTATGATCAGTTTCGAGTCCTTTATTTGTATTGTCTTGCTTCATTTCAAACCTCTAATTACATCTTATCAGCATGTGTACAATGTTTCATGTTGCATTTCATGAAATTGTGTCAATTTTCATGAACAAGAAGTGTTCACCCCTCCTTTTCTGGTGTATCACCGCTTTAGTGTAGGCTTTCATTTTATGCATTCTCTCTCCCTGGTCCTTGGAAATTTAGATTAGAATAGTTAGTTTCCCTGCATTAGAGTAGATTGTGGCATGTATTTTAAGAGAAAGAAATATTTTTCTCGGAGGTCTATCTCAAGTAGCAAGTCCCACAACTTGGAGATAGTCCTGTTATCCAAAATGTGCCCTGACTCATTTTTTTGTGGCTAACTCCTTGTGTTCTTGCCTCTCTTGTGCCTCAGTCCACATTTTTTGATTTTAAGGCACTCAAGGCTTTCTAGAAATGGCACCATTAGATAGAGCTCTCTCTCAGCTTTCCAGAAAGGTAAAGTTTTCCTCCTAACTCCTTATATTTTTCAAGTTATGGCTCGATGGAGTTTTTGTGGAAAATTTTCCCATTTGAGGCCCGCAGCCAATAGGAAGCTGCCACATGGCAGAGGAGTTCGGGGGTCGGAGGCAAATTGGAAATTTTTCCAAGTTTTGGTCAAAGGTTCAAGTGGAAAATTTTTCCCACGGGGCCCCGGACTGATCACAGTGTGACACGTGTCACAAGGGGAGGCGCAATAAAAAATTTGGCTAAGTGTTTTCCATGGGTGAATTTTCGAATTTTGGCCCGCGGCCAATAGGAACTCGACACGTGTCAAGGAGACTCGTGGGCATCGGGGGTGAAATGGAAATTTTTGCTAAGTTTTTGTAAAATTTTCAAAGGCCAAAACCAGCCCGCATAGCCCGCGTCCAATGGCAGTGAGCCACGTGTCTTCGTGGATCAAAGGGGCGCGGGGAGAAAATGGGAAATTTTCCCAAAGTATAAAAAGGTCAAATTTTCAAAGAAAAACCCACGGAGAAGAAAGGAGAGAGAATTACATGATGAATCAGAGCTTTCCACGTGGCATCTGACCAGCAGAGCGTAGGGATTTTTTGAAAAAAATCCAAAGACAAAAAAGTGGTAAAATTTGAAATTTTTTCCCGCCGATCCGTTTTTGGGCCGTTTTTGCCCTAAATCTTCAAACGATCATATCTTTTGATCCAGAGCTCAGATTTTCACGTTCTTTATATCATTGGAAATTTGTTAAAATTATATACATGATTCCATGGTCATTTTCTAATTTTGGTTCAGTTTGAAGAGAGAAAATTCAAAAATGGTTGAGTACGTGTTCATGGCGAAATGACATTTCAACAACCAAATTTAATACTGAGAATGGGTCGCATTCTTCTCCAATATGGTCAAAAATGATAGGGTATGGGTTTGTAAGGTCCTCCATATTGTTTTAATGCATTTACCATCAATGAGGAATGGGCTCCCACATTTTTTACATTTTCTCTCTCCTGGGCTCGACCCATGCACTGTAAAAGCCGATTTGGCTCATTTCTTGTGGTTGAACACTTTTTGGCATTGCAAACTTCTTCTTTCACCTCCAACAAGTGATAGTTGTAAGAATCAGACCTTTTCACAGTTTGTAATAGGTTTATACCTCTTTGATGGAGGAATGCAAGAGATTTTTACATGGAATTGAGTCTGAAACTCGTGAATGCTTTCAGATCCCTCTGTTTGTATTGTTTTACTTCATTTTAAGACCTCTAATTACATCTATCAGCTTGTGTATGTTTTCCCTTATTGCATTTCATGAATTTGTGTCTATTTACATGGAAAAAAATGTTTCACCACTCCTTTTGGTGCATCACCATCTTTAGTTTAGTTTCATTTTTGCATTTTTATCCCTGTCTCCTTGCAATCTAGGGTAGAATTAGGATTAGAACCTCTGTAGTTGTGCAAAATATAGATCTAAATCAGAGGAGTTTGAGGAACTAGCCTCTATTTTGGAGATTCCTCTCTCATTTTCACAAGTCCCACACTTGGAGAGAGGTTTCCATGTTGTGCAATCACACTGGATGCTCTAAACATCATTTAGAACCTTGATTTGCATCCAGGGGTGCTGCTGATTTGCAACAACAGTTTTGGCACGCCGGTGGGACCTTAGAGGTCTCATTTTTATTGCAGCAAAGTTGATGTGCATCTGCTGCAATTTTCTTGCTTGAAAAGAGCTATAATTTGCATATCTGGTGACTCCAAAGGGGAAGAATCAACTGGTTTCAGCAGTGCAGGCCTGAAAACTCATGAGAAGAATCACTACAAGGTCAAGAGCTGGAGAAGAAGAGGTGCTATTTGAATATCTGCAGTTATCTCCAAGAGTAAGGCAAAGTGGAAGAAGGATTCAAAGGTCTCCATCTCCACCAAACATAACTCTCTCAACTCCTCCACCTGGTAGGCCTTTCATTCAGTCAACAAGGGTTTTAAGACCAATTAGAATGGCGCAAAACAACCCCTATGTCAACTTCACAGGCAGCAGCCCACTTGCCCTCAATGCACAACATCCAATTCCTATTGCAGCCTTGAAGAACATTCCATACTTCACTGGAGAAAATCAGACTACTCCAGGTGATCATGTTAAGGATATTGCTAACCTTTGTGCAATTCATGAAATCAATGAGATGTAAGTGGCTGTCAAGTTGCTAGCATCTTCATTCAAGGGGAAAGCATTGCAATGGTTTAGAAGCCTTGGAGTTGGTTCTATCACAAATTGGAATCAGCTGTGTATAGCACTTCATGAGCAATTTGGAGAGAAGGGAGACAACTTGTCTCTTTTGGAGCAACTGACAACCATCAAGAGAGCTCCCAATGAACAACTGACCGATTTCAACTTCAGATTTCAAAAGACTTGGGAGAGAATTCCAGTGGCAGTTAGGCCAACAGCAGAAGGTGCTTTTCTTTATTATCTCAAAGCTCTAAATTATGATATTTCTATGTTGATTCAGTCCATGGGAGGCATAACTATCCATATGGCTTATAAGCATTGCCATTAGGGCTGAAAATTGTTTGATCCAAGCGGCAAACTAGCCCCTAGACCTCCCATGCCATTGTTTCCAAGTTTAGAGAGTCCAAAACCAATCAAGCACCTAATTTGGCTCCTTCTCCCACTCCTAGAAATCGAGTTCAAATGAAGCTTCTACTTCATCTCCAAGTGCCCCAAATGAGCTTCAAGAAGTCATGAAGCAATTTTAAAACCTAGGCAATGAGCTGGTTACTCTCAAAAGGCAACAAGCCCAAGGTTTTAGACCTTCTTACTAGCCCCAAGCTCAGCCTAACAAGTAGCCATACCAACCACAAAGACCTCCTAATCTAGCTACAAATGTAAATCAAACAAGACCTCCTGCCAATAGACCATTTCAGCCCTAGAATCCTAATGTCATATCTGCCTCTAAGGCATTGGTGCCAACACAAAACAACGTTGCTCAAGAGTATGATTGGTGTTTTCCATGTAATGAACCTCATAACCAATCTATGTGCTTCAATGGTGCTTTGAATCAAGCATTAATGGTGACAACTACTAGTGTGGAGGGTGAAGGCAGTCAAGGAAACAACCAACAACAAGAAACATTCTAACAGCAATCAGCCCCAAATGACACCACATTGGTAACCGGCAAAGGAAGATTTCTGTGGCATGAATCAAGCAGTTTCTCAAGGTGTTGCAGCCAACACAAGGTGAAAAAGAAGGAATTTGGGTGAAGAACAACCATTAGCTCCAACCAATCCACAACCTTCCATGGCTCCACAAATGGTTGGCAAGAAAAATCCAATTTCAAATGCACAAGGGCAGCCAAGAACAGCTCCTAGACCAACTCAAATACTAGTTATTGCTGCCCACGTGCAAGGAGTGAATGTACAAGCAAAGGGACAGCAAAGAGATCCTTCATCACCATTCAGTATCATTGATCAGATGAAGAAGAAAAATGTTAATATATCAATGTGGGAATCCCTATCTATCCCAGGCCAAAGAGACTTGTTACAAGTTGCCATGAAGGATTGGCCAACTTCGAATCAGCAAGTTCAGATGCAAGAGAAAGTGCTCACAAATGCTGCCCAGCCTGAGGGAAATCATGGAGGACAGCAAGGTAAAATGTTGAAGCCCCCTCCTTTCTATGTTTCATTAATCATTAGAAATCAGTTAGTGCACAATTACATGATAGATTCCGGGGCAAGTAGCTCAGTGATGCCTAAACAAATAGCTGATCAGCTAGGGCTCCAGTATGAAACCATATCCAAAGGGGTAGTGTAGCTAGATGGGACAACAGTAACAATAGTTGGGGTGATTAGAAACTTGAGTCTTACCTTGCATGCATGTCCAAATGTTGTTGTTTTACAAGATGTATTAGTCATAGACCTTCCACCACTCTTTGCCCTTTGCTTGTCAAGGGACTTCACAGCCAAGATTGGGGGATATTTGTCTGCTGATTGGTCACAAATGCTGTTTAGGATGAGGTATGGAACTAAGGCTACAATTAGGTATGAACCTATTGCAAACTTCCACATTGAGCCTTACACTCCAAGTCAGATCAACGCCAATTTATCAGCATTTGATCAAGAAGACCACCCAAGCACCAATGAAGCTAACACCAAGGTTGGAAGCATCCTGGATCTAACTCTTGATGAATGGGCAAACAAGGTACATGCTTTTGATCCTTATCAAGAAGTGGAAGAATCTGAGCTAGGGGTCTATTGCATACACGAAGAAAATCAGCCTATTCCTAGCATCACCAAGCCAAACCATGAAGATGACAATGAGGTATGGCAGCTATTTTTGATGGATCAAGGAGTAGACAAGGTGCAGGAGGTGGAGCCATGCTTGTTTCACCTCAAGGAGTAAAGTACTATTCAGCTTTTAGATTTCAGTTTGCATGCTCCAATAACACTGCTGAATATGAAGCCTTGGTGCAAGGGATGCATTGGGCAATCAAGAAGAAAATAAAGAACTTGCAAGTCTTTGGTGACAGTGAATTGATTGTAAATCAGGTCAAGGGATAGCATGCTGCCAAGAATGATCTACTTAGGTGCTACAAGAACAGGGTGTGGGACCTCATGGAAGATTTTGAGGGTTTTGGCATCAAATCCATTCCTAGGAAAGAGAATCAAGCTGCTGACAGGCTTACAGTAGTAGGGGCAGCCTTTGACATTATGGAAAGCATTCAAAAAGACAAGGTATAGCCAAACATCCACGTGATTGTGAGGCCTTTAGTGCCAGATAACAATGTCAGTTGGCAAGTGTTTGAGAATGACCAACAAATCATCCATTTCTTGCAAGAAGAAGAAGTGAGTTCTCGGCTCGAGAATCAAGAAAAGTTAGAACAATAGTATGGTGACTAGGTGGTACAGTGAGAACTAACAAAACCGCCCAAGGGACTTATCACTTTGGAGTCCATTTTTAATCCCAATGATCAGTTTAGAAAGGAGAAAGCAAACATTCAGGTCAAGAGAGAGGATTCAATATCCATCTTGGTAGAAGAGAACAAACCATTGCAAATTGGAAAGATGACAACTGAACAAGAAAGGTATGAATTCATGCAGCTGTGTCAAGAATTCCTAGATGTGTTTTCTTGGAGCTACGAAGATTTGAAAGGTTTCAATCCCAACTTAGCTCAGCATACCATTGAATTGGATCCAAATACTAAGCCTGTCAGGCAGAAACAAAGACCAGTCAATCCACACATGGAGCCTCTCATGAGGAAAGAATTGGACAAGCTGATTGAGTCAAGAATCATATTCCCAATCAAGCATTCTAGTTGGGTTGCCAACTTGGTTCCAGTCAGAAAGAAGAGTGGGGAGATCAGATTGTGTGTTGATTTCAGAGACTTAAATAGAGCATCTCTCAAGGACCATTACCTTCCATGGAGAAAATCTTGCAAGTTGTGGTGGCTCGAGAGGTTTTCACTACTTGATGCTACTCGTGCTACAATCAGATTATGGTGAAGGAGGAAGACCAGTTCAAGACAGCCTTCACAACTAAATGGGGAACTTTTGCATACAGGAAAATGCCATTTGGGTTGTCCAACGCTGGTGCTACCTTCCAAAGGGAAATGGACATGGCATTCAAAGGTTTGATTAACAACATGGTGCTGATTTACCTTGATGATATCACTGTTTTTTCCAAAAATACAGCAGACCACCTCTCTCATTTGAGACAAGTTTTCACGAGGTGCAGGAGATTTGGAGTGTCTTTAAATCCTAGAAAGTGTATCTTTCTTACACATGAAGGAAATATCCTTGGCCATATTGTCTCCAAAAAAGGATTAGCAATTGATCCAGAGAGGGTTAAAGCCATAAGAGCACTACCATTACCAAGCCACAAGAAAGCCCTTCAGAGTTTCTTGGGGAGGATAAACTTTGTTCGGAGGTTTGTCCCAGATTTTGAGCCCTTGTCAAACCCATCACCAAAATGTTAAAGAAGAGCATGGCTTTCAAGTGGACAGCAGAAGGTAAGGAGAGTTTTGAAGCAATCAAAGAAGTCATTTCTCAAGCACCAACTCTCATCAACTCGGACTTCTCCAAGGATTTCATCCTCTATGCATTTGGAGGTAATGACACTATTTCTACCATTTTGGTACATCAGAACAAGGATAATGATGAGAAGCCAATTGCCTTCTTCAGCCAGAGCCTAGATGACTATGAGGTGAAGTACTCTTTTATTGAGAAGCATGTGCTAGCAGTAATCAGAAGCTTGAAGAAATTCAAGCATTTAGTCTCGAACAACAAGGTCTAGTTGCTGGTCTCACATGCTAGGGTTAAGGACTTCCTCCTTAACAAATATTTGAATGAGAAAAGGGCAGGTTGGATCACCCGTGTCATGGAGTATGACATTGAGATCAAAATCACTAAGCTGGTAAGAGGGAAAGGATTGTGTGAGCAGCTAGTTTTGGGGAAGCAAAAAGAAGTATGCAATGAAGAAGAGGCTGTTTTGATAGTCTAGGACAGCCATGAGCCAAGTGGCAATCAAGAAGAAGACAATGCTGCCCCCACTCCTTACTGGACCCAAGGTATTATAGACTTCCTAAGCACAGGCCTATGCCCCCGGAGATGAACAAGACCCAAAGAAGACACTTCAGATTGCAGGCTGTCCCATATGCCATTGTTGATGGAGTTTTGTTCAAGAAAGATGTGAATGGAGTGCTGCTGAGATGCATTAGCACAAATCAGATTCATAGGGTGTTGGAAGAGTTCCATGGTGGACCAGCTGGTGGTCATTTTGCACCAAGAGTGACAGCTCTAAAAATCATGAAGGTTGGTTATTATTGGCCTAAAATTTTCAGTGATTGCTATGCATGGATTAAGAGGTGTAAGAATTGTGCATTCTTCATAGGAAAAGAGAGACTTGCTGCCCTTCCATTGCATCCAATCTCAGTTGACCAGCCATTCATGCAATGGGGTTTGGACTTCATTGGAGTCATTAATCCCAATTCAAGTCAAGGGCACAAATGGATTTTGATAGCCACGGACTACTTCACCAAATGGACTGAAGCAGTAGCACTCAAAGAAGCAAATGAGTCTAGCATCTTAGACTTTTATGAGGGGATAGTGACCAGATTTGGTATACCTACTACAATAATCTCAGATAATGCATTGGCATTCATTGGATCCAAGGTGACTAAGTGGGCTGTCAAGAACGGGATCTACCTAAGCACTTCATCAAACTATTACCCTCAAGGTAATGGCAGTGAGTCTACAAACAAGAACTTGTTGAGGATCATTAGGAGGACTCTTGATGAGAATCAAAGGTATTGGCATACCAAACTCGAAATCAGCCTTATGGGCTGATAGGATAACTCCCAAGAGATCCAGGTAACTCTCCATTCAAACTTGTCGATGGAAGAGAGAAAATCTTGTCCATGTCACTTGAGTTGCCAACATTGGAACTCATGAAGCAATTAGAGTTGCTAGATTTTGAGCCCATGGAGGTGAGATATGCAGAGTTGATGGAGTGCGGGCAGGAGGTCAAAAATTAGGCATCCCAAGCAATGGAAAAGGATCAAGCTTTGATCAAAAAGACCTTTGATAGGAAGGCAAGGATAGATCTTTTCAGTTGGAGATCTAGTGTTGAAATGGGATGTGGATAGAGAAAATCGGGAAGGCATTCAAAATTTGATGCCATTTGAAGTGGCCCATACATGGTCACGAAGTGCAAGAACAACAATGCTTTCAATTGGCCTCATTGGATGGTGAAGAACTGCAGATTCCAGTCAATGGAATCTATCTCAAGCGTTGCTTCTAGAGGGAAATTTACCACCTTGTAAATATTAGATTAGATTTTCATTCCTCCAAGTGCTTTGCACATTGTTTTCTTTTGTAGGTTAGTTGCTTTGCTTTTCCTAAGTGCTTTGGCATGACTTGTTGTCCCTGGAGATGTTTCGAGTCCTTGCTTCCATCATGTGATATTCCATCTTCCTCCTTTCACATTCTAAGTCGGTTGGGGTTCTAAATAGAATATTTGATGGCTCCATGGCCAATGGACTGCTCAGCTACTTGGTACTTTCATCTAGCAGGCAGATGACCCCTCTGAGTCGCCAAAATTGTTATCCAAAATGTGCCCCACTCATTTTTGTGGCTAACTCCTTGTGTTCTTGCCTCTCTTGTGCCTTAGTCCACATTTTTTGATTTTAAGGCCCTCAAGGCTTTCTAGAAATGGCACCATAGATAGAGATCTCTCTCGGCTTTCCAGAAAGGTAAATTTTTCCTCCTAACTCCTTATATTTTTCAAGTTATGGCTCGAGTTTTTGTGGAAAATTTTCCCATTTGAGCCCCATGCCAATAGGAAGGCGCCACGTGGCGAGAGGAGTTCGGGGTCGGAGGAAAATTGGAAATTTTTCCAAGTTTTGGTCGAAGGTTCAAGTGGAAAATTTTACCCACGGGGCCCGCGGACCAATCACAGTGTGACAAGTGTCACAAGGGGAGGTGCAATAAAAAATTTGGCTAAGTGTTTTCCATGGGCGAATTTTCGAATTTTGGCCGCGGCCAATAGGAACTCGACACGTGTCGAGGGAGGCTCGCGGGCGTCAGGGGTGAAATGGAAAATTTTGCTAAGTTTTTGTAAAATTTTCAAAGGCCAAAACCAGCCCACATAGCCCACGTCCAATGGGAGTGAGCCACATGTCTTCGTGGATCAAAAGGGCGCAGGGAGAAAATGGGAAATTTTCCCAAAGTATACAAAGGTCAAATTTTCAGAGAAAAACCCGTGGAGAAGAAAGGAGAGAGAATTGTGTGACGAATCAGAGCTTGCCACGTGGCATCCAACCAGTGGAGCGCGGGGAATTTTTGAAAAAAAATCCAAAGACAAAAAAGAGGTAAAATTTGAAATTTTTTCCCGCTGATCCGTTTTTGGGCCGTTTTTGCCCTAAATCTTCAAATGATTATATCTTTTGATCCAGAGCTTGGATTTTCAAGTTCTTTATATCATTGGAAAGCTGTTAAAATTATCTACATGATTCCATGGTCAATTTCTAATTTTGTTTTAGTTTGAAGAGAGAAAATTCAAAAATGGTTCTGGTACGTGTCCATGGCCAGAAATGACATTTCAACAACCAAATTTAATATAGAATGGGTCGCATTCTTCTCCAATATGGTCAAAAATGACAGGGTATGGGTTTGTAAGGTCCTCCATGTTGTTTTAATGCATTTTCCATCAATGAGGAATGGGCTCCCACATTTTTTACGTTTTCTCTCTCTGGGCTCGACCCATGCACTGTAAAAGCCAGATTTGGCTCATTTCTTTAGGGTTGAACACTTTTTGGCATTGCAAACTTCTTCTTTCACCTCCAGCAAGTGATAGTTGTAAGAATCAGACCTTTTTCATAGTTTGTAATAGGTTTATACCTCTTTGATGGTGGAATGCAAGAGATTTTTACATGGAATTGACAGTGCAAACTCTGTGAATGCTTTCAGTCCTCTGTTTGTATTGTTTTACTTCATTTTAAGACCTCTAATTACATCTATCAGCTTGTGTATGTTTTCCCTTGTTGCATTTCATGAATTTGTGTCTATTTACATGACAAAAAATGTTTCACCACTCCTTTTGGTGCATCACCATCTTTAGTTTAGTTTCATTTTTGCATTTTTATCCCTATCTCCTTGCAATCTAGGGTAGAATTAGGATTAGAACCTCTGTAGTTGTGCAAAATATAGATCTAAATCAAAGGAGTTTGAGGAACCAGCCTCTATTCTAGAGATTCCTCTCTCATTTTCACAAGTCCCACACTTGGAGAGAGGTTTCCATGTTGTGCAATCACACTGGATGCTCTAAACATCATTTAGAACCTTGATTTGCATCCGAGGGTTTGTTGATTTGCAACAACAGTACCCATGTTATCCAATCACAAGTGAGTTCAAGTATATGCACTTGTATAAACATTAGGGTGCTTTGTGATTCGTGATGATAATGATTTTGGCATGCTCGGTGGGAAAAAGAGGTCATTCCACAAGATTTGAAGGAGTTTTCAAGAAATTTGGACTAAAAAATTACAGGTTTTACAATTTCAGATTTTTCACCTTCCAGCTGAACTTTAAAATCGATTTTCAAGGACTTAACTTGCTCGAAACAAGTCAAAATTTCACCGGTGATAGGTCGGGGATAAGATTTTTGAGATTTTGACTTTCAAAATTTCATGGTTTTTTGTGTTTCGGGGATTCACACTGCACAACAAGACCGAATTCTGAATTGAAGACTTGTATCCTCGGGTCCTTCAAGTTTTAAATTCCATTTTTATATTGTCAAGTTTGGTGTGTAACTTGGTAGGATCCGGCCTTTTAGAGGCATATTCAAAAGCACATCTAGCGACTCCATCTGGTAAATAACTCATTCTCTGAGTTGCAAACCCGTTTTCCATCCGTTTCCATCTATCTTTATTTCCATCTCTTTCATTCTTTTCCATTCCATGAAGTTGTGCAATCATGACTTCATTTCCATCATGGAATTCACATTTTCAACAACATCGTATATCACACCTCCAACATGTTTTACAAATCCTCCAAATCAGCATTTTGGTCAAATTCAAAATCAGCATGTCTACCCATATGAGCAGCAGTACCAAAGTCAGTTTGGTTGTGAAGCACATCAAGAGCAAGGGTACGCATGCAATGAAAACAATCAAATGGAAGATGCAGATTTTGTGGAAAAAATCCAAAAGATGGAGGCAAAAATGGTGCAATCAAGAGAAACAGCTCAAATGAGGGCCTTCAAAATTGGTTGCGAGACTCCTTGTCCATGGGGAGGCCCTTTTCCAAGACACTTCAGCCCTCAGGAGAAGCTGGACTTCATGATGAAGATGCTGCCCCAACTTGCACAATGGACAACAGAAATAGAGGCCTATGAACTTGGTGTTGAACAACCTTGTCAATGGGTAAGTCCTACACCATCATCTGGTTTTTCTCACCCCATCACTCAAGCAACATCATCTCATTTGGAATTTCAAATTCTAAATCCAGTCAATGCTGCCCCAGGAGTTAATTCCATTTCTCCATTCCCTAGTCTCCCACCACACCTCAATTCTTCTTTCCCCTTTCCTTCCAAACAATCATCCCCTCCACAAAATCTAACAGAAATACCCCCTCCTCCAAAGAAACAAGAGTTTTTACCTCCTCCACCACCACAAAAAATTGCCAAATCAATTGAGTTACAATCCACTTCTCCTCTTGCATTCCCAAATCCATGTTGGGAGGATAAAAATCAGAATTCTAGTCAAGGAAAACAACAAAGCAAAGAGAAAAGCCAAACAAGGATGAAGAAATTTGAAGTCTCAAGAGTTGGGCTCTTAAATTTGGGATGACAAAGATCCCCTTGATGGTTAAGCCTTCAGAAGAGGTTGGAGTTGGAGAAAAAGTGATGGTTAGGACTTATTTTGCAGCAGCAGAAGAAGAGCAAAAGAAGAAGCGGATCAGCGATCGAGTTTTCTCGAGAAAGTAGTGTCCATGTTGGCACTCTATTTAAAGAGAATGTTGATTCAATTCAAGTTGCACAATCAGCCATGGAGGAAGAAATATTTGAAGAAGATCCTACGGTCCCAACTTGTCCTCTAGAGAAGTAGATCGAAGAGTTTGACTTAACGAACTTCGTCTTTAGAGGAAGAGTTCTATCAAGAGCAAGATTGTCTTCAAGTAGTACGGGAGGAAGAAGCTTCTCCAAATCCAAAAGAAGAGGAGCACATTCTAGTTGTGGAGGAGAAAAGTGCAGATCCAAGGGCTTTGAGCACAAAGCGAGGCTCACAGGAGAACCTTCGAGTTCTTCTTTCTACTTCATCTCTCTCAAGTTTTAGTCTTTGAAGAAGAGTTTGATCTCTCAAACTCAATGTTGGAGGATGAAAGAAACCATGATGATCAAGTTCTGATTAAGAGAACACCATGGAGGAAGTTGAGCATTTGCGGTGGGACAACAATGAGGTAGTTTATCCGTCGATTTGGAGTCTTGTTTTGATGAAGAAGAACCAGTTGAGTTCCTACCATTCTCTCTTTCATCATCCACGTTCCAAACACCTGAGCCTACTGTCATGAAGGAGAGCACCCATTTGCAGCAGCCTGCATCTTATAGCAGCTCTTTGGAACCAAGATTGGAAGATTTTAATCTTTCATGTCCTTCATTGGAGGAAGAGAAAGGGCACAAAGGTTCTACCATCGCTTCCACACCATCCATTCAAGAAGGTCTACAAGAAGACTCCATTTTTGGAGTTGAAAATCAGAGCTATGGGCATATCAAATGGACCATACCTTGCCCAATAAGGTATTTGACTTCATTGGAGTCAAAGGAGAAGTCACAATCAGTCATGCTTGCTTCTGAGCATGAGGATGAGCTACAAAGAACCAAAGATCAGCTGCCATACCTCTCCAATCCAAATGCAGAATAAGTAAAAGAGGTATTGAATTTTCCTTCAGGTGATACCTTGATGATTTGGGTGGAAGACCAGCTTCTTGTTGATTTTCCATTCATCCAATCAGCCATGTTCGGTGCCAAATAAGTTGCATGGTTGCCAATTTTGAAGAAAGGAAGCTATTTTGCACTAGTTGCAGGGTTTGTTTAGCTTACCTTTGCTTCCAGTTAGAGTAAAGTAGGTAGGTTTGCTTTTAGTAAAAGAAGTGTTTGTGCACACTCTGCTGTTCCATTTAGAGCATGTATGAATTTTAGTTTTGTAAATAGTTTTGGTGTTGCTGGTTTTGCTCTTGCCCAGTCCATTTCAAAGTGGGTTTCAAGTGGCTCGAGAGAGGAGGTTTTCAAAGTTCGGATCGGTTTTGGGCTACTGACTCATGACTCCATGCCCAATGGATGCTTGAGCGGTGGCCGTTCTTCATCTAGTAGGTAGATGACCCCGTTGAGTCGCCAAAATTTTTATCCAAAATTCACCCCTCAAGGTAATTTTGATAACATGCATCAAATTATTCAGTCCCGAGCAAGTAGATTGATTCAAGGCCCGAAATCATGTTTTTGGGTCCCCTCGGCTTCTCTCTAACTCTCCCATCCAAGAAGAAATCCCAACGAGTTAGAGAAAATGGAAAAAATGCAAAAATAAGGTTGCAGGACTATTTTAAAGCATTTCGGGTCTGAAGGGTTTGGGTCATACTGAGGTTCGTCGTACCAAGCTTGAGCCGAAATGGCCGAAAACAAGAAAAATTGTCTAAGTCTTGTTAGTGGGACGGTTGGGACATCGGGACGCGTGGGACAAAAAGCTGAAACGGCCGAAAGTGGAAAAAATCGTCAAATTTGTTTTCGCGTGGTTTGGGACATCCGGGCCAAAAGTGCGGGGGACGCGAGGTGGCGGTTTTACGAAAGACAGTCCAATTCGGGTAGTTCGGAGATATTAAATGCAGGGACAAGCCCGGGACAAAGTACGCGAGGGACGCGTGGGACGTGAAAAGGTGAAAAGGCCGAAAAGAGACAAGGAGGCCTGCGGATGAATCAGAACATGCCATGTGTCAGAAGGGGAAGAAAGTTGAAAAAATTGCTAAGTGTTTGGTGCAAGGTAAAATTACACCCCCTCGGTCCGAGCCAATAAAATAGTGCCACATGTCCAAGTGGTAAAAATTTTTAAGGGCCCGAAGGAAAAATTTCAAAGGAAGAGATCGTGGCCAATCAAGGCCTGACATGTGTCATCCAAGTGGTGGAGCGCGGGGAAATTTTGAAATTTTTCCAAAGACCAAATGGGTAAAAAATTCAAACTTTTTTCCCGTCGATCCGTTCGGCCTGTTTTTGCCCTAAATCTTCAAATGGCCATAACTTTCGATCCAGAGCTCAGATTTTCACGTTCTTTATATCAATGGAAAGCTGGTGAAATTCTCTACATGATTCCATGGTCATTTTTTCATTTTGGTTCAGTTTGGAGAGAGAAAATCAAGAAACGTCTCTGGCACGTGGTAATGGCCAGAAATGACATTTCAACAACCAGTTTTAATGCAAAATGGGTCGCATTCTTCTCTAGTATGGCCAAAAATGTCAGGGCATGGGTCTATAAGGACACCCATGCTATTTTAATGCATCTTCATTTAATGAGGAATGGCTCCCACTTTTTTACATGTTTTCTCTCTCCTGGGCTCGACCCATGCATTGTAAAAAGCCAGATTTGGCTCATTTTTTTGGGGGGACATTTCTTTGGATAGCAACTTCTTCTTTCACCTTCAACAAGTGATTTTTACAAGTATTAGACCTTCTTCATGATTGTAACAGGTTTCTGCCTCTTTGATGTTGCAAATGCAAGGATTTTGACAGTGAAAGTAGCAGTGCAGACTCTGTGATCAGTTTTCAGTCCTTTGTTTGTATTGTCTTGCTTCATTTCAGACCTCTAATTGCATCTTATCAGCTTGTGTATGATGTTTCATGTTGCATTTCATGAAATTGTGTCAATTTGCATGAACAAGAAGTGTTCACCCCTCCTTTTCTGGTGTATCACCGCTTTAGTGTAGGCTTTCATTTTATGCATTCTCTCTCCCTGGTCCCTTGGAAATTTAGATTAGAATAGTTAGTTTCCCTTGCATTAGAGTAGATTGTGGCAGGTAGTTTAGGAGCAAGAACCAGCTTTCTCTGGAGGTCTATCTCAAGTAGCAAGTCCCACAACTTGGAGATAGTACCCATGTTATCCAATCACACCATGAGTTCAAGTATATGCACTTGTATAAACATTAGGGTGTTGTGATTCGGTGATAACAAATACTGTTATCCAAATGTGCCCCATGCTCATTTTGTGGCTAACTCCCTTTCATTCTTTCCTTCTATTGTGCCTCAGTCATAAATTTTTACTTTTTAGGCACTCAAAACCTTCTGAAAATGACACCATTAGATAGAGCTCTTTCTCAGCTTTCTAGAAAGGTAAAGATTTCCTCCTAATTCCACGTATTTTTCAAGTTATGGCTCGATGGAGTTTTTGTGGGAAATTTTCCCTTACAAGGTCCGCAGCCAATCAGAACTCGCCACGTGTCCAGGTCAAAAATATCAAAGCGATCCGATTTTGGCCTGTTTTTGCCCTAAAACTTCAAATCGCCATAACTTTCGATCCAGAGCTCAAATTTTTGCGTTCTTTATATCAATGGAAAGCTGGTGAAATGCTCTACAAGATTCCATGGTCAATTTTGAATTTTGGTTTAGTTTGGAGGGAGAAAATCAAAAAATGATTCTGGTACGCGCCCATGGACAGAACTGACGTTTCAACAACCAATTTTAATGCAAAATGGGTCACATTCTTCTCCAGCATGGTCAAAAATGTCAGGGCATGGGTTTGTAAGGACCTCCATGCTGTTTTTAATGCATTTTGGTCAATGGGAATGGCTCCCATGTTTTTCACATTTCTCTCTCCTGGGCTCGACCCATGCTCTGTAAAAGCGATTTGGCTCATTTTTCAAAGGGAACACTTTTTTACACAAAAGCTTCTGTTTTCACTTTCAACAAGTGATTTTGGCAAGTATCGACCTTCCAGGGGGATTGTCATAGGTTTTTCTACCTCTTTGGTGTTGGAATACAAGGATTTTGATGTTGAAAATCACAATGCAGGCTCTGTGAATGCTTTTAGTCCTTTGTATGAGTTGTTTGCTTCATTTCAAACCCTTGTTTACAACTTATCAACCTATGCATGATGTTTTATGTTGCAATTTCTGATTTTTGTCAATTTTCATGAGTAAGAAGTGCTCACCACTCCTTTGGTGTATCACCCTTATCAGTTTAGTTTTAATTTTTGCATTTCTTATCCATGTCTCCTTGCAAATTAAGATAAAATTAGGATCTAAACCTCTGCAGTTGTGCAAATAATAGATCTGATTAGAGGATTTTGAGGAACCAGCCTCTAATCTGGAGATTCCTCTCTCATTTTACAAGTCCCACACTTGGAGAGAGGTTTCAATGTTATGTACTTAGAAACTGATTTGCATCCGGGAGTCTTTGTTGATTTGCAACAATAGTTTTGGCATGCAGTGGGACCTTAGAGGTCTTCCACTTCATCTTTTGCAGGTTGGTGTGTTCTGTGAAGATTTCAGCCTTTAGAGGCACTTGCAAACACATCGGCGACTCCATCGATCGTGACCCATTTACGAAGTTCGAGACCTATTTTTCATCCATTTCCATCCATTATTATTTCCATCTCTTTCATTCTTCTCCATTCCATGAAGTTGTGCAATCATGACTTCATTTCCATCATGGAACTCACATTTACAACAAAGCAATGTTTCCCACCTCTAACATGTTTTTTAAATCCTCCAAATCAGCATACATACCCATATGAGCAAGCAATGCCAAAATCGGTTTGGCTATGGAGCTTTCCAAGAGCAAGGGTGTGCATATAATGAAGACAATGAAATGCAAGATGCTGGTCTGTTGGAGAAAAACCAAAAGATGGAGGTAAACATGGTGCAATCCAGGCTCAAGCACAAATGAAATCATTTGGAATCAGTTGTGGAGCACCCTGTCCATGAGTGGGACCTTTCCCAAGGCATTACTGACCCTCGAGAAGCTTGACTTCATGATTGCAATGCTGCCATTGCTTGCAAAGTGGATTGAAGGAATAGAGGTGTATGAGAGGAGTATTTAGCAACCTTGTCAATGGGTAAGCACACCATCTCATGCCTTTTCTTTTCCTCTTTCCCAATCTATTTTATCTCAGCAGTGTCAAGTTTTAAACTCTCCATCTGTTGTCCCAAGTGTTGAATCCATTTCTCCACCCCCTAGTCTTCCACCTCATCTCAATTCTTCTGTCCTTTTCCCTTCCAAACAGTCATCCCCTCCACAAGAGCTAAATGAAACACCCTCTCCTCCAAAGAAACAAGAGGTTTTACCTCCTCCACCACCACAAAAAATTACAAAAATCAGTCATGAAGGACAACAAAAAGAGAAGCCAAACAAGGATGAAGAAATTCAAATTTTGAAGAGTTGGGCTCTTAAATTTGGGATGAAGAAGATCCCTTTGCTGATGAAACCTTCAAAAGAGGTTGGAGTTACGAGAACAAATGGTGGTCGGGACTGATTTTGTTGCAGCGAGAAGAAGAGCAAAAAGGAGTTGCGCAGATCAACAATCAATTTGTTCGAATATAGTCTCCATGTTGGCACCCTATTTGAAGGAAATTCTGATCCAATTCAAATTGCAAAAATCAGTCATGAGGGACAGCAAGAGGAAGGATAAGTTGCTCCAAATCCAAAAGAAGAGGAGCACATTCCAGGCTGTGGGGAGAAAAGTGCAGATCCAAAGGCTTTGAGCACAAAGCGAGGTTATAGAAGAACCTTCGAGTTCTTCTCTCTACTTCATCTCTCTTAAGTTCTAGTACTGAAGAAGAGTTTGATCCCTCAAACTCAATGCTAGAGGATGAAAGAAACCATGGTGATCAAGTTGCAGATCAAGAGAATGCCATGGGAGAGGTTGAACATTTGCAGCAGGACAACAATGAGGTAGTTTACCTATCTGATTTGGAGGACTGTTTTTCTGAAGAAGAACCGGTTGAGTTTCCACCATTCTCTCTTTCATCATCCATCTTCCAAACACAAGAGCCTCTGTCATGGAGGAGAGTATTCATTTGCAGCACCCCCGCATCTTATAGAAGCTCTTTGGAACCAAGATTGGAAGATTTTAATCTTTCATGTCCTTCATTGGAGGAAGAGAAAGGGCAGAAGGGTTCTACCATTGCTTCCACACCATCCATTCAAGGTCTACAAGAGAACTCCATTCTTGGAGTTGAAAATCAAAATTATGGGCATACTCAATGGATCAGACCTTGCCCAATCAAGTATTTGGCTTCATTGGAGCCAAAGGAGAAGCCACAACTAGTCATGCTTGCTTCTAAGCATGAGGATGAGTCAGTAAAGTTCAAGGATCATTGTCATACCTCTCTAATCCAAATGCAAAGCAACTAAAAGAGCTATTGGATTTGTTTTTAGTTGACACCTTGCTAATTTGGGTAGAAGACCAGCTTCTTGTTGATTTTCCACTCATCCAATAAGCCATACTCAGCTCCAAATCATTTGCATGGCTGCCAATTTTGAAGAAAGGAAGCTATTTTGCACAACCAATTAGTAGGGTTCATTTAGCTCACCTTTGCTTCTAGTTAGAGTAGAGTAGGTAGGTTTGCTTTCGATAGAAGAAGTGCTTGTGCACACTCTGCATGTTCCATTTGGAGCATGTATGATTTTCAGTTTGTACATAGTTTTGGTGCTGCTGGTTTCGCTCTTTGAGTTCATTTTGATGGCATTTTGGTGGGAACAACTCCATGTCCAGTGGGATTCAAGCGGTTCAGAGGGAAGTTTTCAAAGTTCAGATCAGTTTTCAGGATACTACTCATGACTCCATGCCCAATGGATTGCTTGAGCACGATCATTCATCCGATGGCGAGATGACCCCTCTGAGTCACCAAAATTGTTATCCAAATGTGCCCCCTGCTCATTTTGTGGCTAACTCCCTTTCATTCTTTCCTTCTATTGTGCCTCAGTCATAAATTTTTACTTTTTAGGCACTCAAAACCTTCTGGAAATGACACCATTAGATAGAGCTCTTTCTCAACTTTCTAGAAAGGTAAAGATTTCCTCCTAACTCCACGTATTTTTCAAGTTATGGCTCGGTGGAGTTTTTGTGGAAAATTTTCCCTTGCAAGGTCCGTAGCCAATCAGAACTCGCCACGTGTCCAAGTCAAAAATATCAAAGCGATCCGATTTTGGCATGTTTTTGCCCTAAAACTTCAAATCGCCATAACTTTCGATCCAGAGCTCGGATTTTCACGTTCTTTATATCAATGGAAAGCTGGTGAAATGATCTACAAGATTCTATGATCAATTTTTAATTTTGGTTCAGTTTAGAGGGAGAAAATCAAAAAACGCTTCTAGTATGTGCCCATGGCCAGGCTCGACATTTCAACAACCAATTTTAATGCAAAATGGGTCGCATTCTTCTCCAACATGGTCAAAAATGTCAGGGCATGGGTTTGTAAGGACCTCCATGCTGTTTTTAATGCATTTTGGTCAATGGGGAATGGCTCCCACATTTTTTCATGTTTTCTCTCTCATAGGCTCGACCCATGCACTGTAAAAGCCAGATTTGGCTCATTTTTCAAAGGGGGGAACACTTTTTTTGCATAGTAAGCTTCTGTTTTCACTTTCAACAAGTGATTTTGGCAAGTATCAGACCTTCCAGGGATTGTAACAGGTTTTTTTGCCTCTTTGGTGTTGGAATACAAGGATTTTGATGTTGAAAATCACAATGTAGGCTCTGTGAATGCTTTCAGTCCTTTGTATGTGTTGTTTGCTTCATTTCAAACCCTTGTTTACAACTTATCAACCTATGCATGATGTTTTATGTTGCAATTTCTGATTTGTGTCAATTTGCATGAGCAAGAAGTGCTCACCACTCCTTTGGTGTATCACCCTTATCAGTTTAGTTTTAATTTTTGCATTTCTTATCCCTGTCTCCTTGTAAATTAAGATAAAATTAGGATCGAACCTCTCTGCGGTTGTGCAAATAATAGATCGATCGGAGGAGTTTGAGGAACAGCCTCTAATCTGGATATTCCTCTCTCATTTTACAAGTCCCACACTTGGAGAGAGGTTTCAATGTTGTGCAATCACATTGGATGCCGAAACATCAACTTAGAAACTTGATTTGCATCACAGGGGTGCTGCTTAATTTGCAACAACAATACCTGCTGACCCCATGAAGTTTGTGCACCTCTGTCACTATAGTGGGTATTGGCCAATCCATAATGGCTCTAATCTTGGAAGGATCGATTGTGATTCCTTCACTGAGATGATATGGCCCAATCTTGAATCTCGACTAAAAGAAAGCATACTTCTCAAGTTCAGTAAATTTGTTGCTCACGAAGACACCGAAGAACTCGTGAAGGTGCCCTCGTGCTCCTCACGCGTACATGAGTAAATCAGAATGTCATCAAGAAAAATGAGCACGAAGCGATCTAAAATGTCTGAATACCCCATTCATCAAACTCATGAATCTGCGGGGCATTCGTCAAACCAAAGGGCACCACTTTGTGAACTCATAGTGCCCATACCTCGTATGAAAAGTAGTCTTATGGATGTCTGTCTCAGTAATCCTCAATCGATGCTACCTGCAGGACTTGAGATCAATCTTAGAGAACACTATGGCTCCCTTCATTTGATCAAACAAGTCATCGATGCGAGGAAGAGGATAACGATTCTTGATCGTTACCTTATTCGGTGGCGGTAGTCTATGTACAACCGCATGAGGATCCATCCTTCTTCTTAACAATTATAAGCTGGTGCACCCCAAGGGGATATACTAGGATGGATAAGGCCTTTTTCTAAAAGGCCTTCCGATTATAACTTGAGCTCACGAGCTCTAGGGTGGTCATCCGATAAGGAGTTCGTGAGATAGGCTCTACTCACAGAACTAGATCAATATGGAAATCAATCTCACGTGGGGTGGTATCCCGGTAGCTCCCCGGGAAAACATCTGCATACTCTCTCAAAATGGGATGGTCATCTAGCGATGGCCCACTAGAACCATCCTCCGCCTGATCCACCGACTATGATTTGCATACATCCGACAACCCCATTGTATACACACCGCTTGAGCTGCATAGCAGAGATAGTGCGAATAGAAATAGGTATCCGACCCCGAAATCACCGACTCAACTCCAAGATCATCTACACAAGATATAGTCTTATGATAGCCATCCATCCACGGCCCTATGTGCAGACAACCAATTCATGCCTAAAATGACTCCATACGAGCCTAAAGGAAGTATGCGGAGATCTGAAGTGGTGGTGAAAGGTCCCAAGTTAACAACACACTCCTTTACTAAGGAGTCTACTAAGACCTTGGCTCCCGAAGCCATCTCGACATCCCAACTATGACCCTGTCTAACTATGACCACCACCTTGCATCACTCTACTAAGGATGGTGTAATAAATGAATCAGAAGAACCAGAGTTAAACAATATGGAGGTAGGAACACCTCCGATACTACCTGGGGTCTCAATGACCGTGCTCTGGTGCTCGGCCTAGCGGTTCTCAACCGCTGCGTAGATCCTGTGACTCCGTCCCATGTCTCCGAATGTAGGCTCTGAGATGGGTGCCTTACCCTTATTAGGGTTCTGGGGGCAATCTCTCCAAAAGTGTCCCCTACTACTCCACACCCGAAGCACCCACACGAAGTCCTCCAAACTGCACACACTGAGAAGGTGCCCTAGAGGTAGGTGTTGTGGATCCTGATGATCCAGCTATAGTCTGTTGCGGCCTCTTTGGTCGAGCTCCTACCGACTGAGCTCTAGCTCCACCCTGTGTCCTGGTGGGTCCCCTAGGAGGAGGCCCCATACTGCGACCTCTCTGTGCATCGGCTCTGAGGGGGCCTAAATGGTGGGTGGGACTGCTGCTGCTAATGTGGTCTGAAAGATGACTACGAAGAATGCTGACCACCACGAGGAAGAGGAGATGACCCCCTTGATCTACTATCCTACAACTGTTGAATACGGCTCCTGACCCGGTCTCTAGCCTGTTGGGTTTTACTCCGAGTCTCCTCTGCAATGTAGGCCTTCTCAATGGCCTCCGCTAACGTCTGCGGGCAGTGGATCCGAACTGCACCTCTAATGTCTATATTAAGGCCTCGGATGAACACTGTGGATCCACACCTGCTCATCCTACATGTAATCAACATCTTTTGAAGTAGGTACAGGAACCTACTCTCATACTCGGCCACTATAAGGGAAGCTCGTCGAAGTTTTGGAACTCATCGATCCTCTGCTTTGTATGAATCTTCGTGGCAAGTATCTACTCTGAATCTCTCCTCAAACACTCCCAAAGTGATTGTCTCGGAATCTATATGGAGCTTCGCTCCTCTGTCGTCCACCATACTCCAGCTCGTCCTTGAGTAGATGGATCGCAACACGAGCTTTTGTGTTGCTAGAACAGGACAAAGCTTCAAGCAACCGCTCAAGCTAACCAAATGGGCCTCTGCACCGGAAACCACTGTATCTCCCTGAATAATGTGAGGGCCTAAGCTTCAGGATCTCCACGATATGATCCGTAGTGGGTCCGACGGCCTCGGGCCTCTCTGCTGCTGTCCCCGAGCCTAGGGCTCGAGACCTCTCTCTTTGTCTGAAATATGGTCACCATGTCCCCTCGGAGGAGACTCTGCTCTAGGTGACTCTCCATGAAAATTCTCTCCTCCATCTTCCTCACCATGTGGAGGAGGTGCATGTCCCTCAATGGAATTATCTCTATCATGTCCGCCCGAGTGCCCTCCTACTGATCCTCCGCGTAAGGTGGCATTAACATCCTGGAGGTTCTGTAAAATCTATGGTAGGATAGCTGTTAAACCCTGGTCTAGTGGTGGTGGTAGCGGTGGTGGAGGTGGTGGTGGTGGTGACTCGAGCCTCGTGAGCGTTCCTCTTACTCCGTCCGAGCTCCCTGCATGGACTGGAGTGGGAGTTAGTTCATTACCTTGAGTTTTCTTCAGTTTTCTAAGTTTACTAACATGTTCAATTTTCAATTAGTTTTATTTTCTAGATTATCAATTTACTAGTTTTAGGTTTCAAGTCTCAATGTTTCTAGTGTGCCCAATGGTCCAAGCTTTTGAACCACTGCTCTGATACCAAAGCGTGATTCCTGCTTCAACTACCACTTGAGACTAAGAAACAAATTAGGAAAATTATGGAATAAATTTTTTTATAGGAAGTCTACAACCAAGTTACAAGACACTAGTTTGAAACTAAATAGGTTCGAGAACAAATTCTGATTAACCAAACACAAGATTTCCATTTTTATATTATAAAAATTTTACTAGGTTCCAATTTGGAGGTTACAAGTTTTATTAAGGTTCGGGGAGAAATTTATCGCCAGGTCTGCTCTCTATCAAGCCCTGAACTTCAACTGGATTTCTCACACACTTAGAGTTATCAAAACTTTCCTAAACTATATAAAGAAGTCCTCCTAACTCCTTGTAAAACTCAAGTTATGGCCGGGCGGAGTTTTAGGGGAAAATTTTCCCTTGGAGGTCCACGGGGATAGGGAGAAAACTGGGAAAATTTTCCCAAGTGCCACGTGTCATCACGTGATTGATGCAGGAGAGCGGGTTGTGGAGAAAATTTTGAAATTTTTCCCAAAACCAAAGTCTCTATTTTCCAAAGGAAAATTTTCCTCCATGCCCGCGCTTGCTCAAATGGCCACGTGGCACTTTGTGATTGGTCGAGGGCGGCGGAAGAAAAAGTGAAGTTTTTCCAAAAGTGTAAAAGTTAAGTTTTCAATTCTAAATCCTCATTCCTCCCTACCACGTGTCAACACGTGATTGGGTGGGGTCAAGGAAATTTTAAAGAAATTTTTCCAAAGTTCAAAATTTAAATTTTTCTAAGGTCGAATTATTTCTTTTTTTTTTGTTTGGGATGGCCATTTTGAAGTAAAACTTCAAATGGCCATAACTTTTGATAGGAAGCTCCATTTTAGGCAAACGAGGACTTTTCGGAAAGATCTCGGAGTCCTATTTGCACAACAATCATCAATTTTGGAATTTGGTAAACTTTCAAGGGTCAATTTTAAGAAATCGATCTGCAGGGTTTATAATTTTAAAACTGGCAATTTTCAACTTATAAGATTTGATTCAATTTTGATATTTCTTCTTCTGAGCATGTAAATTGAGCATTGGGAAATGGTCATGGGTAAATTTAAGTATATTTTCAAGGTCCAATTTAGACATTGGGTTGCATTTGGTAAATTTTTACGTTTTTTGACAGTAAGTTGGATTGTGAAGTTAAAATTAGATTTGATAGAGTTTTTGAGATATTTTCTTAAATATGAAGTTCAATGTGGGTTCAATAGGACCTGATACATCTAAAATACTTTGTTTCCTTTCTCAATTTTAACTAAAAATCTGAACTGTACATTTTTTATGGAAATTCATTGCCAGAATTAAAGAAGGAAACAAAGATCATTTGCTAACAAGTTTATTAACCAATTTGCATCTTCCAAATATGGGGAGGCATTTTCAAATCTTATCTAAGGCATTCGATTGATTCGAACAATTAATGATTCATATTCAAGTTTAAACTCCAGTTTTGATTTCAAACACAAGTACATTTACTGACAATGCTATTTTTTAATATCTTTCAAAGCAGAGTTTTCATTTCACAACAGCAACTCGGATCTAATACAACAATGAAATTTTGAGAAAGGAATGTAATTCTTTATTTGATTTCCAACAATAATTTGACAGTTTATCTCTTTCTTTAAAATTTAAATTACAATGCACAATACATATTTCTTTCTTTCACATTCTTCTCATAACACAGTATGGAATAATAATTCTTTACAATTCACTTATCACTTTCAACCTTTTAATTTCAATACAAGATGTCTTCTCATTACAATTAACAATACAAATCATCCACTTCAAAGTGGGAAGGTTATAATGAACTTGCTAAAAAGGAAATGACTGTCAAACTAATTTCTCTAAGCTCCAAAGCAGTCATCTTTTATTTTTTAATCACAAGGAGGGGAGAAAGGAAACACTCTCCACCCAACCAAGATACCCAATGGGAAAATAGAAGCCATCTTTCCCCATCAGCCCCCGAGCCCCAACCATATTGAAATGGAGCATGATAATACAACACATGGCAACATGGCTTCTTCACATACAAACATAAATTCACAAACACAAATAAACACAAAGCAAGAGGATGTAGTTCTCAACTACAACAATCAATTCCAAACAAAACAAAGGCTCCTTCTCCAAGCAAGCAAGCCAAGCAAGAGCAAGAACTATGGAGGTCTCCTTATGCCTCCCAAGTTGAATTTTGGGCATCCACCAAGAGCAAACCACCAAGATCATAGCAATCCCATAAACCTTATCCCTCCTCAACCCCTCCTTATCCCTCCTCCAAATTTATCCCTTATACCTCCCCAAAGTAGGAAATGCAAGCAATTTCCTTTCCTAGGTGGATCCCAAACCAACATTCCCTCCCAAGAACAAATAACAATGGCAAATCCCTTATCCCTCCTCTGATAAACCTCATAGTCTTCTCTCCACACCATGCCCTAAGCATTCTACCCATCCCTCTAAGAATTGCAAACACAAATACATTCAAAATTCATGCTAAAAGAGGGAAAAACAACAATTTTAAAAAAGTGAGAGCCTACCTCTCCATAATGGGGACTTGCTCCCAAAACAACAGTCTTTATTTCACCAAAAACCAGTCCCAAATCAGCAAGGTAAATGTATGCACAAGCAAATCCACT
>CM031235.1:280780936-280822581 GCA_018340775.1 Taxus wallichiana var. yunnanensis | reverse complement strand
ACGATGTAGTAAATCACTATGTGTGTGGACCTGGAGATGAAGAAACTCAGGGTGTTGTCAAGCATTTCTTTAAGAAATACAAACATCGAATGGCATAATTTTGGAGGAAGGAAAACAAAAATTGTAGAGAAAGGAGATGCAGGTGAATCAGGCCAAAGCTGAGCGGCCATGAAAGGATAGGTTCAAGCTCCAGTAACCACTCAAAGTCAGCAGGTTGAATTGGTCAACTTTTTGCAACAAATTTTCTATTTTATGGGAGCCTATTCCCTTTCATTAATGACATTACTATTTTTAGTTAAGGTTAGTTAAAGGCCCAGCTATAATGGCTCAGCCTAGGAACTTATAAATAGTGGAATGCTTCCATTATTTGATATATACATTTTGAGAGATTTTGTGAAGTTGTTCTTCAAGCTTGGAAGAGTGCTTTTAGAGTTTTGTTGAAACCTTTTAATTATATTCAGAGTTTCCTTGCACTTGAAGATCTATTTTATTGTGTTGAATGATTAGTCATTGTATGCTTTGTGAATGCAATTCCTTGGCATTATTGATTAGTTTACCTTTATTCCAGATTATTTGTTTCATATTGTGAAAAGAATAGTGTGATTACCTTTCATCATCTGTGAGAAACCGTTTTCCTTCCGTTGATTAAAAGTTACATTATTATTATCACTTAAGTGGATGCTTGATATGTGTCGGTGGATTATCCTCTTGATAAAATTATATGTGTATCAAATCAAGGCTCATCTTTTCTATTTGTGTATGTTTAAAGTTTAACAGAGGAATGTCTACCATTGGTTTGTGGTATTTTTGTACCCTTTCTAGTTGCTAAAGGTGAAGGTGGTTAATGATGCAAACCTCATTCCCACATTAACCCTTCTAGATGTTGAACACTCCCAAATTGGTGCATCACCGCTTCTAGTTTAAGTTTTATTCCTTACAAATCTCTCTCCCTAATCCCATGAAATGTTAGCATAGGTTTAGTTAGCCATTTTTCTTACATTAGAGGTAGTGTTGTGTTTAGTTTAGGAAGAGGAAGCCAACCTTCTTTAGAGGTTCACCTCGAGCCCAAGTCCCACAACTTGAGAGGTGATCCCATGTGTCCCAATCACACTAAATGTCATGATTAATTCCCAGACATTCGAGGGGTGCAAAGTGATTTGGACACGTCAGCTACCAAAGTGAATATGGTAACCGATGAGAGTTTAAGTTAACCGTTGTCGGGATTCAGGTTACTCTAACGTTGGTTAAGGCGGAAATCCTAGGTTTACTAAAATAACAGATCTTGGCCATCATTTTGGCTAGTTTTGACTATTGGTCACGGTCCAAAATGGTATTTTTTGCATAAGCAAGTGGGCATGATGTTAGAGAAAGGATAGACATCTAGTGTTAGGGTTAGACTAAGTCTTAGTTAGTTATGGTAAGTAGAGATTGAGTCTTAGTTAGAATGAACATGTTAAGAATAGGTCCATGATGAGGTGTCTAGGTGATGTGGCTAGGTGAGGTGGTCAAGTGAGGACATTAATTAAATTAATTAAAATAATTATTTCAATTAATCATGTGCACTATGAGATATGAATATGTAAGGTATGGTTTATTTAATTAACAAGGCTATAAGGGTGGTATGACCTAATTTTGATGTATACATTTTGCCCCTTTTTTGTCACGTAGCTTATATCAAAAGCAACCCCCAAAAAATAGGAAGTGATCGCCCATGTGTGGGTGAGGTGGGGTTGCCCTGATGTGGGTGAAGGTGATCCCCCTCAAACCAGAACCGATGAGGTGTTATACATAATCGGTGAGTGGTTTGATAAATGTGTAGTTGGTGGAAGTGAAGGTAGGTGGGGAAGGGTATGAGTACTATGGGAAAGGGTGATGGTTAACTTGGGTAATAAGTAATAGGCCAGGGTCAAATTGGGTAATGCGTAATGAAAATTAAACACACACACATGTTTAGAAGCTAACACGGTATTAGGTTGAAGAGCTTGTAAAATCTACATTGTCCAAGGTCGATAGGTTTATCCAAACAAGGATGAAGTGATTTAGGTATCCAAGGTATAGGATATGGTCCGGAAACACAACGTGAGGTCGTGTGCATGAGTGTTTAGGTATGTTCCGGTGACACCCAGACACCAAATGTTTGGTCGATAAACAACACAACAATAGGTAAGGTATGGTTGTTAGGCTAAAACAACATTGGTAACAACATCACAAGGTATAATCAAAAGCACACAAGGTCAATGGTCATACCAACTAGGTCAAGTCCTAGGTAAATAGGTCATGGCATAGATAAGGCCAAGGTATAGGTAAAATATCAAACCCGAGATGCAACGAAGGAAATTTAGGGTAGTTTGGGTCTTGTAGGTAGGTTGCAAACAAGTGAGGGTAAGGCCAAAGTGTATTCGCAATAATGAGTTGAGGTCAAAATGGGAAAAATGGGGTAAAAATGGTAATGACAGGAAACCGATGCCGGTTATAAAGTAACTGACGTCACTTTGGTATGATCGACGTTGGACATCTTAGGTTAGGGTTAATAAAAAGAAAAATCCATATTTTACGGATTTATTTTAACATGTTGTTATTTGGGGAAAATGACAAAGAAGTGGTGATACGATGGCTTTCACCGAGTTGGTGAGTGACTAGTGCGAGATTGGGATTCGATAGGCGGGTCCATGAGATCGATTGGAGCTATTTGATTAGTGGCGAGGTGAGAGGTTAATTTGTGGTATGGAAGAGGTAGAATAGGGTTCATGTGGGCCACTTAAGAGCATGTGAGGCGACATACCACCACACACGTATAGGACTCGAGATGAGGTAGGATTCAATCCACTTTTGTCTTTGGGTTGAAAATAATGTTTTAAATTGGTTTGGGTTAAAGGGGGTTTGGGTGGAAATTTATTTTGCATTTTTAGGTAAAATGAATGAAATGAGGGAGGGGGTCCAATATAGTGTAAATAGGGGTGGGAATGAAGTTAGGAAGGTTTAAATAGGGTAGGGTCAGTGTTTTAGGTGTTTTTGAGAAAAAAATTGTTAAAGCAGGGGTTTTAATTTGAATGCCACGATAGAGACCGACATTGGTGGATGTTTGGCTGATGTTAGTTGGATCTAGTCAACATCGGTCCGATCTTAGTGATCAACATCGCTTAAGTGAACCAATGCTCTCACATGATAATCGGTGATCGTCAAGGTGTATGAAAATAAGGGTAAGAAAGGTTAAGTGGGAAAGAAAAATAAGCGAGAGGGGGGAAGGGAGGATACATTTAGAGTAATGTGGGTAGAAGCTTGGTGTTGGCGTACAAGATGTGCAACCAGTGAAATGATGTTTTTAGGATGGTGAGTCGTGATCGCACAATAGATCCATATGAACTTAGATGAATTAATAAGTATTGTAAGGAGATTTTATACTTATTAATAGATGGAAGATATTGGCTGAATCTAAGTGTTATTCTGTAATTGTGTAGTGCATGTTAGTATTTCAATCATGGTTACCGCTCAAGCTTATACTTTCATAAATCTGTGAGTAGCATGCACTATAGAATGATGGATTAGTTGGGAATCTATATGTTTCCATCTTCATTATGCTAACATCCTGACTACAACAACCCTAAAGAGGAATATGGTACCTTTCCATGCTTCGCAAGGTGAGTGCTCGCTTTAGAATGAGTGATAGGCCAACGTAGGATCGGGATGTTATCTTACAAATTCTAGGCCGCATCATTAGTCTCGTTGTTGGGACCTCTTTTTCAGTTGTTTTCAGGATGGTCCATGATGAAGACATACCGAATAAATCTAACAAGTATTGAGGAATGGATACACGATCTGGAGGAAGAGTATGCATGTCAATTCAGCACTAGATCCGAGTTTAACGCATGAACTTGGGTAGTAACGTAACTCGTATGATAGTTTATATGAGATTTTTTTTTCACTATCTTTCCAAGAGAACTATAGGTTTGAAAGTGGCTTACGGATTATGCATCCCAATAGAATTGGAGATATTACGCACTTGTTTGGACACAAGAAGAATTTTAGTCCCTTTATGATGCTGATCTGATCTAGACTCACGTGGTGGATACGTGGTTTCGTGTTGTTTCTAAACAGTTATATTCTAGAATATTCAATTTTGATGTACTCTGCCTGAGGTAGATGAATTCCAGTTTTTGAGGTATCCAAGAGGGACATAATTACACGGTATCCCGCTAGCGATCAAGTTATTAATGGTAACTTTGAACCTCGAAAGTAAGCCGATAGCTAGCTAAATTTCACCATGCACGAAGGTAGGAACAGGTTTGGTATTAAGATGGTAGACCTAGTGGTAGAAAAGTAGAGAGAGGAAAGGAGGCTTAAGCATAATGAGGTGTGTGAGAGGTAATAGAGAAGCAACGCTTTGTTGCAGAAAGTATGGCACTGAGGAGAGAGCTAGATCGTGAAGGATTTATGGCTCATGTGGAAGACGTGGAGCCATAGCAACATGAACTCCCCCATCTTGGAAAGCATGATAGAGATCCCTTCTTGGCCTCGCATGGAAGTACGCCAACAGAGACTACTTGGGCCACAAAGGTGCATCTTAATCCACCTAGTGACCTAGCTTTTGTGCTTGGTTTTCCAGTATCTAGTATGACAAGTAATCAACAAGCTAATTTGGGAAGTAGGAGGACAGGAGTAAGTTAGGGATTGAGTACATTAACGCAGGATGACTTCAATGTTATTTAGAGGAACCTTTTTAGGCACATCATCTGCACAAAACGTGAGTGCACAAAATGTTGAATTCACCTCTAGAAGTGGGACTTCCTCACAGACTGTAGGTGTTATGTATAGTACCACTATCGGAGCATAGGGGAGTACATCCACAGGCCCTATTCCAACCACGGGTGGTAGAACAGATGTATAGGTGGTTCTAGTTCTAGTGGATTTGGTGGTTTTGAGGCAGAGGGAACACTGGGGAGGTTCCTGGTCGTGGTCAAGGTCCGCAACAACCATAGAATATCTATATGGAGATGTCTCTTCATCTTCCGGAATATAGAGGTATAGAGGATGCTACCGATCATGTGCATATGTGTGAAATTTTGTGGCGCACTAAAGGGATTACAGCTATTGAGTGAAAGGAAAGTCAATTCGCTACTACATTACAGGGGCACATGCACAGCTGGTATAGGAAGTTTGACCCTGATCAAACTTACATGGATTATATAGCACTGAAAGATGCGTTCTTAAAAGAGTTCCATATCCTTGAGTTTGAGCAGAAGAGTATAAGTGTGCTCAAGGATATCAAGTAAGGCACTACTGAGAGTGTACGTGAGTACGATGCTCATTTTAAGACACTTTTATCTAAGTTATCTTATGATATCCATGCTAGCCAACATGCACAATGGTTTATTGGAGGATTGATTACACATTTTAGGAGGGCACTATCACATAATACCTACACAGACATGCGTGAAGCACTAGAAGCAACTTTGCACACTAAGGCAGTTGGGAGTATTGAAACTGGGGTCAGTCCATTCCTAGAGGTGTAGATCGCAGCTATGGCTAAGCAGTTAGAAAAGCTATCAGAAAATTCAGCCCATGAAATGTGCTCAGAATTTGGTGTACATGATTGTGAAGTGGAAGGTCACACCAAGGACGCTTGCTCTCACTGCATCTATACACTATTGTTCATTGGACTATGAAATTTTCCATTTCAATCATGATGCTATGCCATCGTTCCTTTTGTTATAGTGCATGATAAGGAAGAATGTATCATTTTTGAAAGATTTGCAGGTCCACGACCCATGATACCGAGGATTTTGAGTTGATTTGTTAGATCCAGAATTCCAAAGACATTGGAGTATGATAGACATGTATAATGAGATAATTCCAAGGGTAGGAATGAGCACGTGGATCGGGAACATACTTAAATGTGCTATGAAAGGAATGAGGGGTGTCTTCAAGGGGTCATGGAAGGGGACATGGATATCATGGTGGATATGGAGGATGCACCGTGGTGGAGGAAGAGGGGATTTTCCTCGCGGAACATGTTATACATGTGGATCTCCGACCACTACAGGTGCGAATGTCTCTAATCACGCATGTTCTTTCTATGGTAAGAACCATAGCTATGAAAGAGTTCCTTTGACCTATATGAGAATTTGAGAAAGTAGCATAAGCAAGAAAGCAAAGGTGCCATAATGGTTAGAATCTAGCGTATGGTAGAGACCAATGGATGCCCAAGATAACCGAAGGACTCGAGGCATTACTTGAATCAAGTAAAGATCACTATATGCACCAAGCAACACACACATGAGAGGCATTGCATCAGAATCCTACGATTACCAAGGAGGAAGTTTTGCATGTGAGATACCCAGAACCTGTTCATCAGAAGGAAGTTTACTAGGATACCATGGAAGTGCTAAGGAATCTTCAGGGAGAGATACAATACCTAAAGGAATAGAAGAGATCCTCAGAGATAGTTCAAACTTATATTGACAATCATGGAGGTATGCAATATGTTGCTATGGCTTAGGAGAACATTATTCCACTATTGGGGAGTTGGCTAAAAGGAACACTCCACGCGCAAGTCTTGAGACCGGAAGGCAGATTCTTCATGCCAATCTTCCCCCTGATAGCATTGATTATGACAAAGAAATTACCGAATGCTGTTGTGGATGGGTGGCTGTTGAGCAATATATTGATTGATATAGGTGCGGAAGTAAATGTGTTGACATTAGATGCTTGGGTACAAATGGGGAGGCCCCCATTGCAGCCATCATCTAATGTGTTGTTTATGGCAAACCGGACTAAGGCCACTCCCATAGGAGTGTTGAAGAATGCATCTATAACTATACAAGGAGCCAAGTTTACTGGGGATTTTGAGGTGTTAGCACTTGCAGAGGTAGATAATTTTCCAGCCTTACTTGGACTACCCTTGGTGTTATGCGAATAATGTTGACTTGAGATTCAATAAGGGATACATCAGCTTTGAAAACAAGGAGGAAAGGGTTGTGATACCCTTGACAGATGGGAAGTCTACACCCTATGTAGAGCCTCTAAGTGAGGAGGATTTGAATAGAGTCTCCAGCATGTACGCTATTCGGGGATCTAGAGGTCAACGAGCCATCAAAAGAAGGAATTTTGTAGTGGGTAGATTATCATTCTATTAGTGATACTATGAGTATTACTTGTGAAAATTGGGCTCATGGTACATATGAACTAGTAGGGTGTAAGGTGAAAAGCGTGGTTCAAGCACGTGAATACATCTCACTCAATTCAACGGATCAAGAATACGAAGTATCTTGTATACACGAGGGGACAAAAGATCTTTCAACCTTTTTGAAGGCTATAGAAACACGAGGTAGATCCAATTAAATGGAGGGATATGTTAGTGTATATGATAACGTGGGACAACAACACACCGGTGAGTAGTCCTTAGAGATAATATTATAAATTGGGAAGAGATTCAAATAGATTTATCTACCAAGTTTATAAGGCACAATGCACCTATGCAAATCAGACTTATCATGGTAATCAACCCGTAGGCTCAAAGATCACATTCAAAAGAGGAGAGACTCTAGACAATAGGACAAGAAGAATTACCACTCACACTGGGTACATAAATTATATTCTACACTCCAAGGATGCACACGCGCTTGGTATGTTTATGTAGAACTACATAGAGATACTAGGAACTGGAAAATTTTGACTGCAAGTATGACCTAGACCTTTGATTATTTCTCATCTTAACCTCTAGGTAGCAGAGGCATTAAAATTTTTCAAGTGTTTAACTATGGGAGGTAGTGCAAAAGCAGAAGGGCATATTCAGGAATTATTTGGTGAGGTCGAATTCGGAGCATGTTTTGCAAAAGAAGAAGAAATAGACTCCTTACTACTTGAGTGCGCTTGCGTTGAGAAAGAGAAAGGGAAGATGGTCTGCCTCATGGACGATGAGGAGGTTGAGAACTTGGATATTGAACATTCACATGGGGTGCGCGAGGTCTTGGATAGTGCAGAAAAGGATACGCATGCCTACCATGAACCCATGAAGACAAAGAAGGTGAATATAGGTTCGGAGGTTGAGTTTAAGGATGCCATCATTGGAGACTACCGCCGACTTGGAGGTAGAAAAGATCATTGAGTTACTCTGGGATTATTAGGACTTATTCCCTAGAGGATATCATGAACTAAAAGGTGTGCATAAATCACTTGGGGAAATGAAGATCAAACTTAAGGATGGTGCGCGACCAGTTAGAAAGAGGCCTTATAGGATGAATCCTAATTTACATGAAAAGGTAAAGGAAGAAATTGATAAAATGTTGAAATCTTGAATTATCAAGCCCTTGATAAGTCTTAATGGGTGAGCCCAATGGTGATCGTGATATGAAGAAGGATGGGAGGCTTAGGATATGTGTGGACTATAAGGATCTCGAATGTTGCATGCATTACATGATCCTTTCCTACACCATTCACCGAGATAATACTAGGATTTGCAGCGTAAGGTAAAATCTATTCTTTCACGTATAGATTTTCCAGGTATCAACAGGTTAGGATCACACAGGATGATCAAGAAAATACAACATTTACAACTGAATGGGGTAGTTTTGCCTATACTTTGATGCCCTTCGGATTGAAAAATGCACATGTTGTATTCTCACGCATAGTTGTTTAGGTGTTTAAGGATTTTATTCATAACTTCTTACAAGTATATCTAGATGATTGGATAGTATATGGGCTTGTGAAAATCATTGTGAAAATCTACGCTAATGTTTCAACGATGTAGACAATTGAGTATCCCTTTGAATATTAAGAAGTGCATATTTGTTATGCCATTCGGATACCGTTAGGGCATATAATCTGTAAGGAAGGTTTGCTTTAGTTGATCCGGCCAAGGTGCATGGGTCATATTAGGCCTAGAAGCGCCTACCAATCAAAGTGAGGTGCATGCATTTTGGGTCATACATGATATTATAGAAAGTTTATAAAAGGATATGCGTAATTACGGCAGCCCTTGGATTTTTTTTTTTAAGAATTCTACATATAGTTAGTGCTCCACATTTATGTTTATAAGTTTGGGTGATTATTATATTGGGTGAGTTATTGAAACAACTCACGTATTGTATTAGTTGAGTTGTTTGTGGAGAGAGCTATTATAGGGAGAGTTGTTAGAGAAACCTCCTTGAGTATAGGAGCATCTTCTCCTTTATAATTGTAATTTTCCATATTGAATATCAATACATAGAATACATAAATGATTATTATTGTGTTAAGTCTATTCAACTTTGTCATTTGGTACCAGAGTGATTAATGGAGTCCTGAGATAATCTACAGGGCAAATCCATTGCTATGCTATCCATGGTGGCCCGTGTATGAATATTTTTTTGGTATGAGAACCTATTTGTGAAGAGTTACACTCAGATTTATCAGACCAGTCTTCAAACAACCAATAGATCCTCGCCTCTATTCGGCCATCCATCGCCAGTTGTTAATAAGGAGTAGATGTCCAAATGCACAGAAGTTTGGATGCATGTCTAGTTGCAAAAGAAAAAAAACGTGTGATTTGTGATTGATGAATATACTTGGGAGTGGATGCCATGGAGATCAGAAAAAGGATCCCAGAATTAATCTTTTGTGAATATACTTGGGTGTTGTGCAAAGGTGAGAATGAGATGATACCTAAAGGATAGGGTTAGGCAAGAATTTAGGATGCCCCCAAGATGTACCTCCACCATTCCCACAAGACAGAGATATGACATGGAGATGCTTATCCCTCTACCACAACCGACAATGCCGACAATGTAGGAGGAGCAGTGGTGGATGATGCCGAGGTCACAAACATATATAGGAAGTGGTGGGTGGTGTAGTTACGGTGACACCACTAAGGCCAGGAAGCCTTATCCAATATCATGGTATAACAACATACCTCACAGGGCCAGGTGGCCACCATTTTCAAATAGTTAGGAGTATTACAGGGGTAGCTCACAAGATCAAAGACATAGGTTGCCACTTTATAGGTGGCAGTGGTGCACTTTACAGCCTATGTTTCATAGGGATAAAAGTACTGCACAAGGTGGTGATGGTGATGGGGGATAAGTAAATTCTTTTATAGGCACATATAACAGTTTCAGGGTCGGTTACCATCAAAAAATCATATCAGGCCCTATAAGCTCAAGTTACAACGTAAACACCTCCACGCATGCATAGCGGACAGGTCTCATAGCACATGGAGGAGGATAGGGTACACAGCATAGTGGTCCGAGATAAGCCCTAGTAGGGTAGATCTCACAAGTAGCGATGAGACCAATGGACCCGCCACGATGCGGCATGTCAATTTCAAGATTCAAGGATGCCTGAATGAGGCAAGATATTATGAGGATCATATGATGAATGTAAGGATGATGTCCCCTCTTATGTTGAGTATAGGGAACATCAAGTAGTGAGTGAGAGGATGAGATCTCACACTCATAGCTCGAGAGAGTAGAGGTGGCCAACAAGCCTTGAGATAGGTTCAAGGTGAGGCCACGAGTTCATAAAGGCTAGACCTACTCGCAGTTAGGTAGAGAAGAGACATAGGAGAGGTGGAGAGATGTGGGAGGGTGCTAGGTAGGAAAAGAGGAGGAGAAGATAGATGAGACCAACATAGATATCGTGGGGTGACGATTAATCACCGTATATGATCATTATATTGATTTTTTTGATATATACCAATTTTCCTATCGATGATAGAGAGGATGTACATGAGAATTTGTGTGAGTTGATTATTATACCACCATGTGTGCGTAAAATTTTGAGGCTATACCTCGAGATATCCTTATATTATTTTGTATCAATGTATATTTGATGGATACACAAACTTTCAATTATAGATAGTGAGATTGATGGTATGGATGATGTACTCATGTTTTTAAATTTCCATTGTTATTTGTAGTCATTTTTACCCTTATCACAAAAGAAAGGTACCCCATGCACACCGCCTATCACCCAATGGATTTTGGGTGCTCACCCGAGGCATGCGTGGGTTCCAGTCTCTCTTTTATGTGAGTTTAGTGGGAAATATCATCATCTATGATTTTTGCTTAATAAATTTAAATGGGGTTAAGACATTTAAGAACCATAGAGCTCTGAACGACCGCTAGATCCTTACAGTCATTACAAATAGAAAGCACTTAACATATTATATAACTTACACAATAACAGAGAGAAGTATACAAACATCCATACTTAGCATAAACATAAATGAAAGAGAACCTATGAGGAAGACATATGTATCAGAATCATTGATATTCATATTCATATAACCGGTAATCTCATTACATCCATGGAGCCATTAGGAATGTCACAGAGAAGCGGACTACTACCATGCCTTTCAACTGGACTAATGTAGCTAGGCCATCAAAGAGAAATTTGTAGTCCCCATACCCATTATAAATTCTCTCCCAAATACCATTATCCACTAACAAATTTCTTTCAAAGATTTCTCAGAGCTATGCCCTATTTTTGTTCTCTCCCTATATACTCTATAGGTGTTAGTATATATAGCCTCTTTGGGCTACCACCTCATCCTCCAAAGACACCCTCGGATATGATGCTAAGTGTATGAATGTGGTCCTCCATGCGAGCATGCTCTCCGAGGAAAGGTGAGCTTTCCACTTTTCACCATGATGTGCTTCTAGAAGCTTCTACCGCAGGCATGCTCCTTCCTGGGCCAACCTGTCGCTAGATGGCATCTTATCCATACAACATTTGTAGTCAAGTCATGTTTTTCATGTGTTCGTCCGAATTCCCAATTTCTCTATCCGCATGCACCGTGCACACCACAAGCTTCCTTAAACCCTTTTCTTAAACCCTGCCTACGCACTTTGTCCTTGCATGCCTCTCTTCAACTAGGACCTGTGTGCATACGTGCCTTTTGTACTTAGCCAACATTTTAGGGGCCCAACATCACCCCATAATACACCTATTCTCCATCCGTGGGAACACTTCTCTAGTGAAAGAAAGAATTGTTAGACAAATTGAAAAGACCCCTAAATGACCTTGAAAGATGGGAGGGCAAGTGAGAATTGGGTCATTTAGTGTGATTACACAACATGGAATCATTTCCAAGTGTGGGACTTACAAAAATGGAAAAAAATCTCCAGATAGAAGGGTTCCTCGGGTTCCTCTACTCCTTTGATCGATGTATGCATGAAATTTGTAGAGGTTTAACTCAAAATTCTACTCTAATTTTTCCAAGGAGACAAGAATAGAAAGAAAGAAGATAAAACTAAATTTACAAGGTGATACACCAAAGGAGTGGTGCACATCTATTTCTGCAGATTGACATAGATTATAAAATTGCAACACAAATCATGCACAAATTGCTAAAATTGTAATGAAGGATCATGATAGAGCAAACAATACAAGAAAGGATTGAAAATTCATTCATAGAGCTTGCATTGTAACATTTCCATTTTAAATACAAAGGCATTACAACAAAGAAGAGGCAAAAATGTGTTCAAACTCAAATATGTTTGATATTCAAAATTCACTTGACAGGTGAAGGAGGAGCCCGCAGTAACATAAAAACATCTAATCCTTTACAAATGAGCCAAATCTGGCTTTTAACAATGAAAAATTGAGTTCAGAAGGAGAAATGCAGAAAATTGAAATGAATGATTCAACCACCGACTAGATCCATCAAAATAGCATGGGTACCCTTAAAAGTTCATTCCCAAAGATTTTCAGTCATGCCGGAGAAGAATGGAAGCCATACCGCATTAAAAATGGTGGTGAATGTTCATTCTTCTCTTTTCCCCATGCCAAAGGCATTTTTCTCATTTTCTCTCACTAAAATTCACCAAAAAAAATTGAGCCTGAAGATTCCATTGTGTAGAGGACTTCAATATATTTCCAATGACACCAAAATTGAGAAAAACTAAGCTCTAGATCGAAAGATGTGCCCTCTCAAGATTTAGGAAAATCAAGCAAAATCGGGTCGGTGGGAAAAAACCTAAATTTTTTCCCCTTTTTTGAATTTGGGAAAAATTCCCCAAAAAGCTTCATGCCCCACCGCTCCACTACCACATGGCACTTCCTCATTCATCCGCAGGTTCAAATGGCCATTTATTCTTTTTTTTAAATTTTGGAAAAATTCCAAAATTTCTCCGCTCCCGCCATTGCTACCACGTGGCACACTTTGATTTGGCGCGGGCCTTAATCAACTTTCTTCCTCATCTCTCGGACTCCACAGAAACAATTTTCCTTTGTGCCCTTTTTCTGAAAACTTTGGAAAATTTCACCAAATCCTCCCATGCCTCCATCCCCCATCATGAGTAGACACGTGTCATCCTTTGGTTGCTCCGCGGCCTCTCGTTTTTCTTTTCCTCCTCCGCGTGGGCTTTTGGGACAAGATTTTTCGCAATTCCTTTACTATATTGGAAAAATCCAAAATTTACTCTCGCCTCTCGACTCCCGCTTGTCTCATGGACACATGGCACATTCTCATTCAATGTGGGGCTTTTGAGAGCAAAAATTTTCATGACATTTTGGAAAAATTTTCAGCTTGCCCCGCCTCGGTCCGACCCCCGCCACACATACCCCACGTGGTGCCTCCTCATTCGCTCCGAGCCTCAAGCCATTTCTTTTCCTCCACGGGCCCGTGGAAAAAAATTTTCTTTGCACCCTACCCACTCCTTGGTGATTCTTCCAACTTACCTCCACTAACCCGCCATTCCGCCACCATGTGGTACATTCCTATTAGTTATGGACCTTCCTAGGGAAAATTTGACTCAAAAAACTGGCTCGAGCCATAACTTACAAAATACAAGGAGTTAGAAGGAAAATTTTACCTTTTTTGGAAAGGTGAGAAAATCCTGGATGTCTGATGAAACCATTTCCAAAAATAATTTTGAGTGCCTCAAAAAGAAAAATTTTACTAAGGCACAAGGAAGGAAGGAATGAAAGAAAGTTAGTCAAAAATAAGCAATGGGGCTTATTTTGGATAACAAGAATACAACAGATTACACCTTAGAACAAGAATAAGGGGATGAAACAATGAGGGAAGAAGAAAGAATGGGAGAGTGAAGGAATCACTACAACAAGCTAGGAAAATCCTTTTGCAAGTCAGCCTCTAACTTGTTCCAAGCATCGACTTCTTCCTACACTCTCTCGACAGAGGCGATACACACCAAGGTGCTCACCTCCCCAAAATTTAGTCCATCTCCTTGCGTGCTCATGGTATCAGTGATTTTATCCAACTCCTTGCCTATATCCTCCAACACGTCCATTCTTTGTGTAATACGTGGATATAGTTCCTTCAACTAGTTTTTGATTGAACCCTTAAGGTTTTAATGGCTTCAGATTTCCTCTTAACCTCAGCAAGGATTTTATCCCTTTCCACCCTATTTCCCTTGTTCTTCTCCTGGAACTCCTTGAGTTCTACTTCATGAGTGGTGACCAAGGCACTTTCCACTTTGTCTCTATCTACGCAATTATCATACGTGGCCTCAACAGTCTAGGAAGCATCCCTTACATCAGCAAGAACTTTGCTATATTTCACGACGAGCACTACGATCTTCAACTTATCCTCTTTCTCTAGGTGTGGTAACTTCTTTCTATGACTCCAAGCATAGAAACTATATTTCCATGGTGAGGATCCTTGTTAAATCCTATGGCATCCCAAGGCTGATCCATACTTCTACGTGGGTGATGCTAGGTCCAGATGCTTCAATACTATAGCCTCATTAATGGATTCCACCTTCTTGTACACAACGCATACCTTAGCCTTTTCATCCTTCAATTCACACTGCCACTGGGTACTGATCAACTTCTCTTGGATTAGCTCCTTTTCATAGCAGCTAGCTCTTCCTCTTTCTTCTTTAGCTCCCCTTCCAGATCTTTGACCCTATCATTCTACCCAAAGAGTCTAGCCTCGATCTCAACGAGAGACTTTGTTGAGTGCATTGCATAGTTGTTCATCCGAGAGCTACTGGGTATCCACCACTGGGTTATCTTCTCTTGGTCCTAGAAATGTTATTATTTCCCATGGCTTACCTCAAACTCTGGCTCATCAAGGTGGGACTCTATAGCCCATGAGAGCATCTTCCTTATCCATGGATATGCAGCCTCCTTGTCAAAAGATGACATTGCTACAAGCTCCTCTACCGGAATGGTACTTGGAACCGCACGTGGAACACTTTCTTGGGGTCATCAATATAACCCATCTCTCGGCCTCTCCCCTCTATGCACCTTCCTCCCGTGCACGTACCCTTAGGTATACTTACAGTCAAAATGGGGCCTCTAGTGCTTCCATGTTCCTCTTTGTGCTTTCCTTCTTCTCTCTCTGTTAAACAATGGCTCAACGTTGTGTTCCAATTTTTCCTCCACCATGGTCTCAATGTTCTTTGTCTCTTCTCCTTCTTCCACCTTGGTTGTCTATTTCTATGCAGAGCTTGGAGACTCTTGCTTCTGCGTGCTAGCTTCCTCACCTTTTCCCATGTCTTGGGCACCTTCTCCTACCTGGCTATCCTTCCACCATACGAAAAGGAACCCCTATTCTTCTTCTCCACCTTCCTCCTCTAAATCATGTATATTGAATACAAGTGGTCCTCGATCCTTCCTCGGGGTCCTCTTCCCCACTTACTTCTTCTCCACTCTTGTCCTCTTCGCTCTCATCTTTTTCTCTTATGTACTTTTCCAAACTCTCAGTCTCTCCGAGATGGTCTCTTCTTCTACCCTTTGCTTCTTCCTAACCGAGATTCTAGTGTAGGTGATTTTGTTTCTTCCTCTCCAGATGGCTTTCTAGCTTTGGAGTCTTCTCTTTTACTATGGGCTTCTTCTTGTGTGCGTACATACTAAGTTTCGCGTCACTCATCCTAGGGGAACCTATTACATGTGTCTCCACCACACTTGGTATTTTCTTTTCTGGCTCTTTTTCCTCCCATTTGGGTGTGGGTCTCTTCCTACCAGTTAGATCCTGAGGTATAGATACCTCATTCTCTCGATATGTGCCCTTCTCAGACTTTGGTCTTATGTAGATATACATGTGCACCGTGGATCCATCTATAATGGGTAGAGTCATGGGCCTTGTCATTTGAACTTCATACGACACGTACCACTCCACGTACATGCACTTGCTGGGGTAGACCAACCCTTTGCGCATTTCCAGATTACCAAGGTCCATCTTAAACTTCTTGGACTCCCTAAACCTGTTTACTCCCACTTGGAAGTATTGAACTGTGTAGGCAAGGGGGAGCTTGCACCATGGGCTCCATGTTTCATCTAATAGTTTACATCTCGCCCAAGTAGAAATGCACGGTACACAACAACTTCCACTTCTCCCCAGCTGGCTATCGGCGATTGTTTGGGATTCTCCATTCCACCCCAAATGTGTTCCTTAGGTGCGTATACCATTTTTCCAAGCACGCCTTGTGCATAGTTTTCATGGTGTCACAAGCGTATTTCTCAAACCTCTTTGCGGGTGAGGGGTCTTCGGTGGGTGCTCCCACACAAACTTTTCTGATGCATCCGTACCCCAATCTCCAAAAACATGATGGTTAATAGGAAATTTCCAAAAAGGATCCTATCGCCTTCCTTCGTGCAGCTGATAATCTCATCTCGCAATGAATGTAGACAAGTTATAGATGGTGCCCTCTGAAATTTTCCTACAAACATTCAACCATGGCTTATTAACTTGGGTCCATCTTTCTGGCCATTTAACTTTGACGTGTGCGTAGTCATCTTCATTACTAGATCCTTAATGTCTACGACATCATAATACCTTGACCCCTTCTTGTATGCATAAGTGGCGATAGTTTCCTTAATCGCTTCTTTGTCGGTCAAGTCATCCTCCAAACCTTCTCCTTCACAGATGAGGCCTATGAAATGTGAAATGAGTTGAGGGGTTATGTGCATCTTGCACCTGCGAAGTGGAAGTAGTCCTCATGGACGCGTGACATCAGCCATTGATATAAGCGCTTAGGTTTCGAAGTAGGGAAACTCAAAGAGTTGTAATAACCCTACCTTCTCTAACTTAACCTTCACATCATCATTATAAATGGGCAAACCCTCTGGTGTCCTTTTGTTTGTTGGGCACACTAACTCCAACACCATCTCCTTCTCGATTGTGCTTTGTCTGATGATTGTAGTCATTCGCAGACATGTTCCTCATAAGGGACTCCCACTCCTTCCCAACAAAACTCCATGGGTACCGCATTTATGCATACCACTCCTCATTTGTGTGTGTGTCGGCTTTTTGCTTGCCCTTGCCCTTTTCCTTGCCCTTCTGGGGTGTGCTAACTAGTTTCTTGGGTGCCATTCTCTAGGTATACTTCAATCGCTTGTGTTACTTTGTTCTTCCACTCTCTCCAACCTTAGATGTTGAACTTGTGAAGAAAATTCCTTAACCCCGTGCCCTAGTTCTTCAAACCCTAACTGGGATACTCCTTTCACAAGATGATGCCTTCTCCCACTTTTCCTACACCCGTGAAATCCTTTCCTCTTGGTTCACTCACAAATCCAAACTAGTTACGCTTCGATTTCTCCAAAAGTTTCTTCACACGGATCAATTTTTGGAAGCCCTAGTTTGAAAAGGTGTAAAAAGTGCTTCTTTCTCTTTATACGCAAAGTGAATAATGAAGTTCCCCGACCCCTTTATTTATAGTTTTTCCATTTTAAGCATTAAGTGCTCCTTCACCTACCACCATACTTTTAACATTTAATATAGCTTTTTCAAACAAAGCCCGACTTCAGCGCTTTCCCTCATGTGCCAAAACCTGCACAAACAATCATCCAACCTTATGGCATGCAACCAATCCAACATGATAGGAGACTCTTGTGTGCGTGTACCCAACACCAAAGGCACTTCTTCTGTCCTGATTTTTTCTCTCGCCTACCTCATGTTGCTTATGCACTTTTCCCTTCTTTGTACGTGGGATCTAAAAGTAGCTTTTATCTTGGCACCAACCATCCTTTTTCCATATTTTCTTTCCAAGAACCTCTTTCAACAGGGCCATTCAACTGGGTTTTTCAACACAAAATTCCTTGGCATTTTAACCATGCTCTCCTTCACGATACTCCACCCCACACTAAAATGATACGCGGTCCTTTGTACACTCCAAAATTCTCAAAAGTAGCAATAAGGTTACCGGTGCCCAAGGCACAAAACAAAACAACAACATGAAATGAAAACACAAGAAAATAAATGCATAAAGGAAAATTCTAAACTAATGGCAAAAATACCTTATTTACAAACACCAAGAAGACTTAATTATAGTAGGGCTTCAACCTACTCCCATTGAAGTGTCTAGGCAATTTCATTCCATCCAGCACTTTTAACTGGCATGCGCCTGAATCAAGGATGTATGAGATTGTGTAGGGACCTAACCAATGGAATTTTAACTTCTCAAGATGGCGCATAAACTTAGGATCATATAGTAAGACCATCTGCCCAACCTCAAACTTATTGTTTTTGATGTGGCGATCGTGCCATACTTTTTCTTTGCTTTCTCTGTTGTCTGACTCCACCTGGCGAGTGATCGTCTCTCATCCAACTTCATTAACTCATCAAATCTCTCTTCTAGTTCTTATTCATCAACTAACCCTCATGCATGCACTATTTAGATAGAAGGTAACATGAATTCAATCGGGAAGAATGGCTTTCATGCCAAACACCAATTGAAATGGTGTGGCTTTGTTCATCCTTTTATAAGTTGTCACGTAAGCCCATAATATAGCCTGATACCTTGCCATCCCAATCTTGTCTTTCGACATCATAAATTTTGGTCGTGGTATGACTCAAAGTATTTTGTTAAATGCTTCGTGGTCCCATTTACTTATGGCTGATAAGGGGTCATTGTCTTATAATGAGATACCATGAACTCTGCTAACATTATCCTTACGGTCTCATTTAAGAAATTTGTACCCATATCGCTGGTTAAACTTAAAGGGAATCCATACCTTGTGATAATGTTCTCCCACAAATATCTTGCTGTTGTGGCTGCTGTGCAATCTTTAGTTGGAGCTGCCTCTGCCCACCTTGTCAAATAGTCTATACAAGTGATGACATAGCGTGACCCGATCCCCCCATGCGCTACCTGGTACAATAGGGCCTACAATGTCTATTGCCCACTTCTCAAAAGGTTCTGTGCTAGGTATAGGGCACGAGACATTTCATCTCTCTTTCTGGCTTACAATGCGCCGACAATGGTCACACACTTTACAATAGTCTTTACAATCCTTATACAGGGTTTCCCACCACAATCCTGCCATTAATATCTTATGTGCGGTGGCGTCACCTACATAATGCCCACCCACACTTCCTCCGTGTGCTTCCTCCATGATGGTGAGGTGCTCATGCTCTAATACACACCTACGTAAAACTTCATCATGTCCCAACTTGTATAAGTCTCCACTGATCAACATGTAGGGCGACACATATGGCAACTGCTTCTTCTCTAATGCCTTCATTCCTTTTGGTGCCACACCTTCCTTTAAAAATACCGTAATCTCCTCCAAATCTAAGGCGCGCACCGCAACCTAAATAGTTATGGATCTAGCATTGTCTCTCTCGATACTCTACGTGTCCTCCCCTGAATCAATTCTTGATAGATGATCAGGCCCACAATTACTCTTCCTAGGCTTTACTACTATCGTGAACTCAAAATCTTGAAATAACAATACCCACCGACATATGATCCCTTATAGAATGGTCTTGTTCACCAAATACTTTAATGCCATGTGGTCGGTGTAAAATACAAAGGGTTTTGCCAACAGATCTGCTCGAATTTGAAAAGCACGATACATTGACAATGCTTCATGCTCATTGTTGTGTAACTATACTCTGGCTATGGTGTCAACTTCTTGGTTCAGAAACATAGAGGGTGATTAACAATACCTTCACTTGGCTGCACAAGCACCGCCCTAATGGAAATTCCCGAGGCATCTACATGGACATGGAAGGGTTTGTCCCAAGAGGGGAAATGTAATATAGGCGTGTGTGACAATCCTATCCTTTAATGTGTCAAACACCTTTTGTTGTGCTCTCCCCAATGGAAGGCACTTTTATGTCCGACACTCCTTCTAGAGGTGCGGCTATCTTAGCATACCCCTTGATGAATTTTCTCGTAATAACCCGTATGCCCAAGAAATCCACGCATCGTGCTTTTGCAAGAGGGTTCCCTAATCCCACAATAATCGTAACCTTGGGAAGATCCACTAGAAGCCCTCCTCGCATATGATGTGCCCCAATAAATTCCCAAAGGGTGTAGTAAATGCACACTTCTTAATGTTGAGGGATATCCTCAACTTCCTACACCTCTCAAACATTAACCTCAAATTGTCACAATGGTCTTTTACTAGCCCATATAATATCCAATCATCCAAATAGACCTAGATAAACTTATGGATGAAGTCCTAGAATGCTTACACTAATATGCGTGAAAAAGCAGCGCATTCTTCAAACTAAAGGGCATGATTTGTGTATGGAAAACTTCCCACTCAAAGTGGCAAAAGTTGTCTTCTCCGGTCTTCCTTTGCAATCTAGACTTGGTGGTACCCCAAAAATCCATCCATAAATGAATAGATTTCATGCCAAGAGAATCCTTCCAAAATATCTTCAGTAAAGGGGGTTGGAAAAGGATCGATGACACAAACTACATTCAGCTCCCTATAATCCACGTAAATCCTTATCCGCCCATCCTTCTTGATGTTGATTACCATCATACTTATCCATTCCGATTCTTCCACTACTTCAATGATCCTAGAAGCCATCATTTTGTCTATCTCCTCCTTAACCTTTACGCGTAAATTGAGATTTATTCAGTAGGTTCTCTTCCTGATCGGGCATGCATTGTCCTTCAAATTTATCCTCATCTCCCCCAAGCAATGGGGATGCCCTTGAGCTCATAGTATCCACGTAAGAATAAATCTTCAAATTTATGCAACAGATCTATGACCTTAGAGACTTCCTTCTCCACAGTAATATCCAATGATAGCCTCATTAGGTTCCTCTCCTGAGCTGATGTTAACCTTCTTTGTCTTTAAGGGCTCATGGTAGGCGCGCACGTGAGTATCAACACTGTCCACTACCTTGCACGTCCCTACATAATGGCTAACATCCAAGATTTCTACTTCCTCCCCATCAATCACATACACCAATTTCCCTTTATCTTTTTCAAACACGCGCTCAAGTCAGAACTCTTCTTTTCCTCTACTTCTTCTTTAAAGCGTGTCTCCAAACTTGGTTCACCTAGCAGTTCCAACAACCTATCTTTTTCCATGGCACTATCCCCCATGGTAAGGCACTTAACAACTTGTAATGCCTTATCAACTTGATGGCTTAGTACTTCGATATTCAAACATTTGAATGAGGTCAGCTGCTAGCTCTTGCCAATTTCTTGTTTGGCGGTGTGTCTCAGAGTGTATGTACCATGCGCGTGCACAACCCTGTAGTGTAGAATACAACTTGTGTACCCAAAGGGATGGTGGAAAAGCTTCCATGCCTTCTCTCCAGATCCTCTCACACTCCTGGATATGGAAAGAGGTGGGCTCCTTACCATGGTAGTCCTTGATGACGGTGGGCATGTTACTTCTAGAAAATCTAACAGAGAGAGCAATTCTCACCTCGTGCCATTCCAAAAGGCTCTCTTGATGTGTATCCCACCACCATGCTACTATGCCGAGTAGGACATAACTTAGCATCCCTCTCCATTCCTTCTCCTCCTTCCACTGAGCTTCCATCTCCTGTAAAAAGATCTCAAGGAAGGCCCTCCTGAATACTTACGTAATTTTTTTTTACTCCTAGGCACCAAACCGTGAGCACCTTTGTTACTTTTGTTACCGATCCTCTCAACTACCGTCTGATCAATTCATAAGTCCCATGCACCCAATTATCACATGTTAGGCTGGTGGTGTCACTTACTGACTGAGCATCCTCAAACTGGATAACTTTGTCGGTAGGATGTATTATCTCTGGGTCCCTAATTGAGCACACATATATCTTGTCTAGAACTTCTTCTCCTAAGGGTTCAAAGATAGGGCATCGACTTCCTATCGTGTAAGGTTATAATGACCCGCTCCTCCTTATTTTCAAAGGTGGTGTACCTTTTTGAACCGAAGGTTCGCATTGCTCTTGTAACACCATGGGCACCCAAGTAGTGTTAGAAAATTATGTACCTCGGCGAGTGCCAAGACTTCAAAGTCCCTAGTAAACTTAGCTCCCTGGATAGTAATAGTTGCATCCTTTAAGACATTGATGGGCATTGCCTTAGTTTTTTTTCCATATACAAATACATTTGAAGATGGTTGTAATGTAGGTCTTCCCATTTGATGCCATGCATCCAGAGTTAGAACATTGACCTCTGCACCTGTGTCAATGAGGATATTACTAAGGAGCCATCCATCTACAACTACATTCAATGTGATCTCCTTGTCATAGTCAAGGCTGTGAGGGGGAAGGTTTACATGCAATACTTTCCTCTCGCACTCTCCTCCGGCACGTGGTACCTTCTCTCTCAACCATGATCCTAGCAAGGGAATAATATTCTCTTGCCTTAGCATTTTACATACTTCCTTGACCTCATCCAGGTCATCCCTTGGCACCTCGACTCTCCTTCCTTGTTCCTCCCTCCTGGACTACTCCTTTAGACACTAGATCTCCCCTTATAAACTCTGAATGAAATCCATGGTGTCTTGATATACCTCCTTTTGACACATAGGGTTTGGGTAATTTCTATGAACTACCTCCTCCCTTGAAGATAGGTTCTTCTGCCTTGGTATCTCTTTTACGTGCATGGATTCTACTCTTTTTGTTACCAAAATTGGCTCCAAACCTACATCCCATGTTACCCGTGGCATCCACTACATGTCTACCTTTTAATGCTGACCATTGTAGCGCCCTTGTCTTTTTAGTGATGTTGATTCATGTGCTCAAAAACTCTAGGTACTCTTCATACTTGTGCTTCTTTCCACACCATGAGCACTATAATAGGTCTGGGCACTCTCATTTGTAATGCTCCGTAGACCCATAATTGAAATAGGTTCCACACGGGAACTTAGTACTTTGTCCCTCGTGGGTTACTATGACCATGGAATCCTCCTCGAAAACCCCTTCTACGCATGCCTCCATCTGCGCGCTCCTCATAACGGTGATCATCACCCTTGGAACTACTAGAAATACTAGTTTGGCGCACCCCATGATCAATGGCCTCATGGATCTTATCAATGAGCCTACACTCCTTAGTATTCATGGGTTGTAGAGGTACGAGATCTACAGTAGCAAGACACATTCTTCCTGGGTTGCACGCTGTAACAAGGGGCATCTACTTGCATCATGGTCCCCATGAAAATTTCACAATCTACTGTCATGATGCATACCATCCTCTGGGGGAAATTATCCTTGACATGCCCCTCTACTTCACAATATGTGCACCATAAACCACTGCGAGTCTCATGGGTTGAGTTTGCAGACAAATTTTCTAGCTGCTTAGCCATAGTAGCAATCTGAGCCTCCAGGAATGGGCTAACACTAGTATCAATACTACCAATAGCCTCGATGCATGAGTAGCTTCCAATGCTTCATGGGTCTGTGAAAGTTTTATGAGATAAATCCCTTCTAAAAGGTGTGATCAATCCTCCAACAAACCACTGAGCATGCTATGAAGGGTGAATATCATATGATAATTTAGACAAGAGAGTTTTAAAGTGTGCATCATACTCTCACACACTCTCTGCCATTCCTTATTGAATCTCCTTCAAAGCACTGATGCTCTTCTATTCAAACTCAAGGATGTGGAATTCTACCAAGAATGTGTTCTTTAAAGCAGTATAATCCACCATTATTTGATGAGGGTCATATTTCCTATACCAGATATGCACACGCCCTTGCAACGTGGTTACAAACTGACTAGCCTTATGCTCGGGGTTGTGATACCCTTTGCGTGCCATAGTAGTTCACACTTGTGAACATGTTCCACAAGATCCTCAATACCTCTGTAATATGGCAAGTGTAACGACATCTCAAAGAAGACTTATGGGGGTGGTTGGGGCCCTTGTCCTCTTGAGCTAGAGCCTTGGTTCCCTTTGGTGTTTCCTCTACCGCCAGATCCACCAGGTTCATAAGGTCATGTGCCTCATGAACCACTAGATCCACCAAAACCACTAGGTCCACCAAGTCTTGTAGTAGTCGTGCCAAGTGTCCCCATGGTTCCACTGAACTATGTGCCGATGGTCTGTGATAGTGCCCCACTACCACTATTATACCCCTCGTGCCACTCCCAGACATGAGACCAAGGGCTTGTATACTAGCTCCTTATCCAAAGAATCCTTCAAATACTAGAATATGTGTAGCCATAGAAGTGGGAACTGAAAAATTGTACCTCCTAGGTACAGATCTGTCACTTCCACTGATATCAACTAGGTTAATGATACTCCTTCCTAGTTCTAGAAAACCAAGTGCTAGGGTTTGGTCACTGGGTGGGTTCAGATACATGCCAACGAATCTTCTTTCTCCACATGATGAACTCTCACAGAAGCCAAAGGGGTCTCTCTTACGTGCTTTCTAAGATGGGGTAGCACAGACGCTTCAGTTCCAAGTCCTCTCGCATGAACTTTGAATCCTTGTAACGTCTGCCTCCATAGATCCATCACACTTATAGCCTCACGTCATCTAGCAATCTCCCTTTCACGCACTTCACTATACTTGAGCCATCTCTCCTCCCTTTCCTTCTCCATCGTAATATCTTCCATCTTCCTCCACCTTAGCCCTCACCCCATCACTCATAATGGGCTAGCCGGCCATTGGAAATGCCTCTAAACCCAAAGTAACAACTAGGATCTTCATTTCCAAAGGGATAACACATAGAAATGATCCTCTAGGCTCCCGCAGAAACTCAAACTCAAGCAACCTTTAGACAAGAATATGTGGAAATGGTATACTCCAGAGTGTGGCTAGGCAATATCCCTTTCCACCAATGATTCACAACATGGGTCCATGTCAGATTTGCATCTTATAGCCTTTGGTAATCTTCTTGGGTCCACACACGTGATCCATAATGCCAACTTGATCTAGATGCATACGCTGAGAGCCATTCATACAACTCTACTAGGAAACAACAGAAAAATGTTTCATATAAATCATGGTAGAGGTTCTCTTCTACCCATTTACATGTAAACTCAGGTCCAATGCTAAATCTTTGAGAAAATTCATCCTCCATGCTCTTGAACCATGATTCAACACTTTCCAAAGTTAACCGCTCTATCATTACTCACTACACAGATCATGTTGTATGTTATTTCCCACTACAACTTCAAAAAGAGGTCCCGGCAATGGAACCAAGATGTAGTCATTTTTACCCTTATCACAAAATAAAGGTACCCCATGCACGCCGGCCTATCACCTAGCAGATGTTGGGTGCTCACTTGAGGCACACGCGGGTGCCGAGTCTCTCTTTTATGTGAGTTTAGTGGGAAATATCATCATCTATGATTTGTGCTTAAGAGATTTAAATGGGGTTAAGACATTCAAGAACCATAGAGCTCAGAACAACCTCTAGATCCTTACAGTCATTACAGATAGAAAGCACTTAACAGATTATATAACTTGCACCATAACAGAGAGAAGTATACAAACATCCATACTTAGCATAAACATAAATGAAAGAGAACCTATGAGAAAGATGTATGCATCAGAATCATTGATATTCATATTCATATAACTGGTAACCTCATTACATCCATGGAGCCATTATAGAATGTCATAGAGAAACAAACCGCAGTCATGCTTTTAACTGGACTAATGTAGCTAGGCTATCAAAGAAAATTTTTCAATCCCCATACCCATTATACATTCTCTCCCAAATACCATTATCCACTAACAGAGTTCTTGCAGTATTTTTACAGAGCTCCGCCCTCATTTTGTTCTTTCCCCGTTTACTCTACAAGTGCTAGTATTTATAGCCTCTCTAGGCAGCCAACTCATCCTCTAACACCCCCTCAGATCCAATGCCAAGTGTTTGAATGTCATCCTCCATGTGAGCATGCTCTTCTAGGCATGAGCTTTCCACTTTTCACCATGATGTGCTTCTAGAAGCTTCTACCGCAGGCATGCTCCTTGGGAAAAATTATCTCTAGGTTGGCACTTTATCCACACAGCATGCACAGTTGGGTCATGCTTTTCACGTGTTCTTTCCAAAATGCCCAATTTGGCTAAGTCTATAACCCTTGATTCTCGTCCACACGCACCACATGTGCCATGAGATTCCTTAAACCCTTTTCTTAAACCCTTCCCTACATGCATTTTTCCTTGCGCGCCTCTCTTCAACTAGGACCTGCATGCATATGCACCTTTTATACTCAGCCAACATTCTAGGGGCCTAACATTATTTATGTATGGATGGAAACTAGGTCGATTAGGCATGGTGGAGTCAAGGTTGGTTTAAGCATGGTGGATTTAGGTCAATTAGGCATGGTTGAGTTAGGTATATGCATGGTTGAGTTAGGTCGGTTAGACATGGTTGAGTTATGTTAGTTAGGCATGTTTGAGTTAGGTTGGTTTAGGCATGGTTGAGTTAGGTATAGTTAAGCATGGTTTGATTGTATTTTTGGTTTTGATTTAATTTCCAAGTAATTGGTAACATGGGAAATAAGTGATGAGTTATATTTATGTTATGGTGTAAATTTCCAAAATTTGTGATATTATAGAAATGTGGAATGATTGATTAGATGTTTTGATGGTGTGATACAATGGTAGATATGTATGAATGAGAAATTTCCAAATGTTATGAAAAATGGAAACTAATTAAGGGTGAATGTTAATAGAAAACATGTGGGGAAAATGGGTTAGGGTAAAGAGTTTTAGATAACCTCCAAGTGCCCCATGCCCTTGAAGTTTTGGCCTACATAGCCCCAAAAAAATGGGCCTCAAGTGATGTATTTCTCCCATAAGCTAGGGAAGAATATGATGAGGTAAAGTAATGGGTTAGTTGGTTTTTAGGCTAGGTCATAGGCATGGTTGATTTTAGGTGAAAGAGGGATTTACAAAATGTAGGGGTTGATGGTCTAGTTCAGTATAGGATAATAAACAAGTAATGAAAAAGGTGAATGATAAGAGGTGAAAAAAGAGATGCCTAATTGATAAGAACCCTAACGAGTCTACCATACCATAGATAAGCTTATGAACATAAGACCCTAAAGGCGTTGCATGATCGATTACTATACGGGTGAAGAAAGTCACATAATCATGAAATGTCAATCTTGTGGCAAGTCCCTCGAGAAGCTAAGAATTAGGTGAAAAGGCAATGACGTGAAAATGGGTGGTTTTAGCATAACTTAGTGTAATACAACATGTTTACTCGACAATAAACCTATGAGAAAAATAGGCAATTCCATGACGAAAAGCTATCATTTTCACTTTTTGATTTTGTATTGATAGACTCGATCAATGCAAGAAGTCTATGTGGGATGAGTATATTATCTCCTCGAGGTCTTTGTGAAGCTAATCAATGCAGGAAGCTTATGAATATTTTATTTTATTTTTGTAAGAATAGTCCCTTTTGATGATAGACTATGTGCAATATGGCTAAATTTGTATAGTTTTCCTTCGAGGGAGTAGTCTATTTATAGTAGTAAGATAGAGAGAAGAGATGTCCCTTTTTGGAAGTTTGACTCAAGGAGTTGAATCCCATTTTTCTTTTGAAATTATTTTGCTTTTTGGACATTTTAAGTCATGGACAAGATTATAGTGGGAGATTAGGCTCTTGTTTAGAAGACAAAACCATAGCACACAGAGGTTAACTATGAAAGATATGGTTTCAAATGATTAATGACTATGGATTCCATCTTGAAAAAGATGAAAATTATCCATGAAAATCATGCCATGAGTAGAGCCCTCATACTCATATTGAAGATAAAGTTGAAAGGTGATGGGTAATCACATGATTTTGTTTAGTCAAGTGTTCTGCAAAGAATAGGTAATATGAAAAGGTAAAGGGTGCTCAAGGACAAGATTAAAATAGACAAGAGGTGATAAATGATTTGATTCAATAATAGAATGGTCGAGGATGCGAAGGCATGCTTGTGGCTTCAGTGTCTAGGTTTACTTTCAAGTGAAGACAAATGATAAGAACATGATCCATAGGTATGAGTGTGATATATGGTCCAAGCTAATTAGGAGAAAATTTCTGCGTTTACTTTTCTTCATACGTGGTTACATGTTGATTTTCTTCAGACAAGGTCACCAACCTAGAAGCTTTGCTCATGGACATGTTTTTCATAGGCACATTTGATACATTTTTCAGAGATTTGGAGAGGATCAAGAGCATTGACATGACACTCATTTAATAACTCAAGTTGTGCCAAATGATCTTGGCAAAAGTCATCATCGTTGAGCATGTATTGAACTAAGATGCAGAGAGATGGAATATGAAATTTGAGAGGCAAGACAATCTCAAAGATTATAGACTAGAAAGAAAGGTGTGGTAGGAGTTGAAGTGCAAATACTAGTGCTGTAAGCCCACAAGGTGAAAGGAATGTGCGTATGCCAATCCTTCCCAAAGATCATTAACTACTTTCATAAGAATTTTTTTCAAGGTTTTATTGGTTGAGTGTTCTTGGCCATTTGTTTTTGGGTAGTAAGGTGAAGAGAAATTGAGTTGAATGCCAAAATCCTCACAAATTTTTCGTAGGGTTTTGTTTTTAGATTGCTTCTGTTATTAGTGATGAGGTGGTGAGGGACACCAAAGTGAAAAATAATGTGATGGTTGATGAATTCACAATTTTTCTCAGATTTTGTAGAAATGAGGGGGATGGATTCTACCCATTTAGTGTAGTATTCAATAGTGGTTATAATCCATTAATGGCATTGTGAGGAATTCCTATTGATCTCTCTGACAAGATCCAAACCCCATTGAGAGAAAGGACAAAGGTCTTGTGTGACCTGTAAGGCATGACTAGGTGTGTGAAGAAGATTAGCATGTTGCTAACATTTCACACAACATTTGACATAGTCACAATAATCATGGTTTAGGGTTGGCCAATAATAGCCTAGGTGAATAATGTGTTTAGTGATAGCTAAGACACTAAAGTGACCTCCATGGATTCTATCGTGAACTTCCTTGATGGTGTAGGGAATTTTAGAACTTATAAGGAATTGTAAGAGAATACCGTTGAAGCCACATTTATAAATAAAACCACCCATGATGACATATCAGGAGACACCTTGAAGAAAGGCACATTGTCCATTACGAGTAAGATCGGGAGGTAGAATGGAAAGGGAAAGGTAGTCTACTAACTATTTATACCAAAGATCATGTGGGTCACTCACGACGGTCCCGAAAGAGTTGACATATCGAGATAAATAAGAAGGTTTTACAACATTTTTATTGTGATAAATATTTTGGATTTGGCAGGTGAAGCAAGTATTTGAGAAGCCAAGTAGGCCATGATATATACAAATTTATTAGTAGAACGTGGGGTGGTTTGAATTTCGTAATGGTCAAAGGTAGTTAGAAGTATGTCAACATGGTGTTTATACTCTTGGAGTATTTCATTATGACATCAAGTATATACCATTGACTTGGTTTAAAACCATTCGAGAGTCCCCAAAGATATTAATTGGTTTGAAATCTAGGGTGATAGTGGTTTCAAGGCCTAATACGAGTGCTTCATATTCGGTGATGTTTTTAATGCAATCAAAATATAGTTTGAATGATAACATAGGTTACCCATCAAGAGGAATGAGGATAACACCTGCACCACCCCCACACCGACATTTGGAACGATCGAAGAGTAAGGTCATTTGGTAAATGGTATCATCTAAAGAGAGGGTAGCAATGGATTCATCCAGAAATCAAATTTAGAGGGTTGATCTCTGGAGAGAGGTGTGTCTACAAGTTGGTCAACGATAGTTTCACCTTTGACATATTTTTGATGGATGAATTCGAGGTTGAGGTCTACATGAAGCATGAGAAAACTTGCAACACATCTGATGTGGTAGGGTTTGGCATACATGTAATGTAAGGGGTCAATGTTAGTGACCAAAAAGGTCTTGTGGTTGAGTAGGTAATGATGAAGTTTATCGCATGACAAAAACTAAGGCTAAACAAAGTTTTTCGGCATTAGTGTAACTAGTTTCATAGTCCAAAAGGGTACGACTTATGTAATAAACCACTTGCTCCCAATCTGCGCTCGCACGATGAGCAAGCATTTACACCTAAGGAATGATTAGTAATAGAAATGTATAGGTAAAAGGGTTAGTCATATTTAGGAGGAATAAGCATGGTGGTTGGAGAAGGTATTTTTAAGGAATCAAAGGCTTTGTGGAATTCATTATCCCATGTGAAGGTTACATCCTTTTTGAGGAGATGATGAAATGGTTCGTAGTGGTTGGAAAGTTATGAAATAAACTAATGAATAAATTACATCTTACCTTACAAAATTCAAAGTTGGTGGAGATTAGTAGGCAGAGGAATTTAAAGAACAGCCTTTACTTTAGCAAGATCGACTTCTATATCATGCAAAGAAACAATGAAACCAATGAGCTTTCCGAAAGAATAGTAACGACAAACTTCTTGGGCTAAAGGTGAACACAATACTTGATGAGATGGTTAAATATGACCTTAAGTATTGTAAGGTGTTCGGCCCAATGTTTGGATTTGGTAAGAAGGTCATCTATGTAATCTTCCAATATGGGATGCATTATGTCATAGAAGATATAAGTCATAGCCCGCTGATATGTAGCACCGATGTTTTTAAGGCCAAAAGGCATGACTCGGGATAGAAGAAGGTCCCCAAGGAGTGATGAATATAGTTTTGTGTTGATCCTCCGGAGTGAGTAATATTTGATTATAACCTAAGAAACTGTCTATGATTTATAAAATCTCATAACCAGCAAAAGAAGATCAACTAGCTAGTCAATACCTGGGTAGAACAAATCCATCTTTAGGCAAGCTAAGTCGAGGTCATGATAATCAGGCAAATACAAAGTCCACATGTTTCTTTTGTGACATGAACGATGTTAGAAATACATTGGGGATAGTCAATGGGTAGGATGAAGGAAACTGAGAGAAGGCGTTGAAGTTCTTATTTGACAAGAAGGGAAATACAAAGATATATTTTCCATAGCTTCTGTTTTACGGGTTTGGCTTTAGGAATGATTACGATATTGTGGACCAAAATGTTTGGGTCAATATCAGGCATATCAGCATAGGACCAAGAAAAATGTTGCTATGATCCCGAAGGAAAGAAGTAAAAGCTTCATGTTCGGAGGCATCTAAATATTTTCCTATCTTTAGAATGTACAGTTATCTTGAGTGTTACTATTGACTTGATGGTCAATTCATTCAACATTGTTTGCATCTCAGAAGGTAATGACTGGTGAATATAAGAATCTTCCACACCAAGGTAGGTGAGGATAGACTCATCATCCTAAAATTGAATGAAGTTAATAGAATGTGTATCATCATTGATTATGTCAGGATATAGGAAGGGATGAGAAGAGGGAGCCTCGCCATCATGTTGATAAGTCATAGGTCCCAGGGAAATTGTGTTCACAATTTTTTTAGGAGGAATAGATTCAGGATCTATGGACTCCATGGGTGAAGGTGGTGATGTTGGTGAATGCGGTGGATAAGGTTTTTCATCCTTAATGAGGTCACTGTGTTCCTTCTTGAAATATGGTGTGGTGAAGCCAATACCACTGTGATCTTTGTGTTTACGGTTCGTACACGGGATGACGGTATGACGACCTTGTTCAGTAAAAAAAACAAAGCCAACACCTTTCCATATGCAACGGTGAAGCAAGGTGTGGGTGAAGCGAGGTGGTTAATGAGACATTGGAGGTCGATGAAAATGGTCATGTTTGAGATGGTGTTTTGGGTGAATAGGTGGCGTGATCAAGTCCCCATACGTTAAGTTGGTGCAAAGGTGGGGAGGACCATAAGGGAATACTTCTCCTATGCGATAGTCATAACAAGGATGTTGGTGTAGGTTTCCATACTCTTACGGAGTGAGGAATGTGTTGATATTTTAGAAGCAATATTCTCCTAGAGTGAGGCATTGAAAAATATATTTTAAGGATCGGTAGTAGATATGTGGGTAGTGGGGATAGATGAATTACTAGGTGATTGGGCAAGATGGGTATCGTCGGGTTGATGGGCTAGCTGCAGAGGTTGTGGCATCGTGAGGAATAGAAGAGTTAGGTGTGGGAGAGGTGACATAAACAATGGTGTATGGGGCTGTGGGTGAAGGAGAAGTGGGGGTAGTGATAGATGCTTAATCGGTATAAGGACATCGTTAGGTCAAGACAACATGTTATAGGTTTTGAACGGTGACAAGTCACTGTGATGGTATAGTTATGCCCTTCATTTTTGAATTTTAGACAATGTGCAGTAAAGTTAAAGGAACACAACCCATGATGTGAATCCAAGGTCGAATAAGAAATAAGTTAAAATGGAAATCCCTTTTAAGATGTAGAACAATCTGGGGATAGGTAAGGGCCTATGCGAATGTGAAGAATAATGGTGCCAAGGGTAGAAGTTATGGCATCATGGAAGGAGCGAACATAACCGGCTTTTGCAGGTTATTATGCATGCAATTTGAAGGGATGCACATTTGATTATATACATGGGAGGAGACGATGTTGATGCTAGCAGATCGCCATCGATCATGATGTTAGAATTTGAGGATTCTAATAAATACAGATTCAATCAACTTACATATTATATAATGTTACAATAGATATTTAAATAAAGATTACGTCATAACATAAATAAAGAAATACTTATAGGAAATAAATAACACATGTGACATAATATTTATAAAGTGGAAAACCCCAATAGGGTAAAACCACTTTGAAAATAACTTTTACTTTGAAAACTTATTTTACATCTAGTAAGATCACCTCCTCCTTCAAACCCTATTTACTAATGGTAAAACCAAATCACTTGATTTTCACACCTTCGATATATTTCCCGAATATATCAAATGAGGACATAAATTCCTTTTTGTATAAGGTGATTAGGTATGTCTCTCGACCCACCTTTTCAACCTAAAATGGTTGACACATACACCTAGGTTTATAATCTTTAATATTAGAAATATAATCATTTCATGATATTAAATATTTAACCTAAATTATATACCTAGGTTAGTATATTTAATAATAGAAATATAAATATGTTATATTATTAAATATTAACATATATTAGTGATGGACCCATATGTAGTGCCCACTTCCCTTTCAAAACCTTTTTAATACTAATCATGGTATCGCTAATTATATTATGAACATGATTATGGACTTTATTATAGTGTAATGTTAAATGTTAGATCATGGATTATTGTTGACTTGATTTAGTTATGATGCATGATGATTATTAGAGACATTTTATATGTTGATGATGATATATTGTTGGACATGATTATATGATGAATGTTGTTTGGACTTGTGATCATTAGATATTTTGATTAGACCTAGAAAATGAAAATTGGATTAAAATTGACGATGATATAGTTGTTAATGAAATTGCGAAAGTGATGTTATTGATTATCATGATAATAGTTGTGATTAACATATATATATTGATGATCTTGAAATTATATTTATATTAATTTAGATGTTCGATATGGCCACGAGGCCAAAGGAGGTATGGTGGTTTCAGAAGTTAAAATATCACAACAAACATCAAGGGATTGGAGACCAACCACATTTGAATTCTAGATGAATTCAACAAGGTCACCATAGTAACTAGTATCTGTTGTGTGTATTTGCATTTTTTTAGGGATTCCATGGGGAAATCACCTTTAAATGTGACCAAGGGATTTTATGTTTTTCTTTATTTGGTCATTTTTGTTTAATTTTTTGTACAAGTTTTATGTGGTGCACTTACCCTTTCATTATTTATTTAATGTGGTGTTAATATTGTGAGTAATCATATTGTTTAGTTATTTAATTAAAAGATATCATAAGAATGTAATTAATAGAGTTGTTGGTCATGTTTTAAAGTATTGTAAGAATGTGTAAGTAATGTGTAAGTGACCTTGTAAGTGATATGTAAGTTAAATTTTGAGTGTGAAACACTCCACCTTCTTGGAAATTCAAATTTTTCCTTGAAGCTGATTTTGAGGCTTGTGAGACAAGCTATACTTGTCTCATGCCTCTTAAATTTACATACCAATATTTCCTATGCTTAGAGGGTTATACTTAGACCTTTTTAATGCATTTTTACAAGTCAATTTGAATGTTGTAATTACACTTTTCTTACTTAATTTAATTTTAGTCCTTATGGGGTATGGGCTTGTTTGAGTGTGTAAGTGAACTGTCATATTATTCACCCACTTATTTATTATGCATTGGAGAATGAAGTTGACTTTTGGGGGTTGGGGTGAGGATGTATGATGTGGCATCCTACATGGATCCACCTCATCCTCTTCTCTTCCCTCTTCTATAAAACTCAAATTGCTTTCCTTATTTTGGGTTGCTTCACTTTTGGAGACTTCATTTTGGGTGATTTTTTCTTGTTGTTTTGGGAACTCTTGCTTGGAGAAATTTTTGAAAGATTGTTGCATGCTTGTGCTTGGCTATTTTGGATTGCTTGCATTGGGATAAAGCTTACTCTTTTGGAACTTGGAACAACTTCATCATGGAGAGGTAGGAGCTTGGCTCTTGAAATGCTCTTTTGTATATATGTAAATGTTATTGTGTGAATGTTTTAGTATATTTGTGAGCTATTGGGTAGATGGCCTAAGAATGGTGTAGGAAAAGAATATGGGGTTATTTTGTGGGAGGTACAAGTGTGTTTTCTGGAGGTATAATGGGTAGAGGGAGTTGGGATTTAGGTTCCAACTTACAAATAAATAACTTGCCTTTCTTTACTCGTTATGGGGTGCCATAAGAGGTTTGGGAGACATAAGAAAATGTGAGGAATAAGGGGTACTTGAGGGAGGCATAAGGGCATGACAGGGTTTGAAATGATATTCATATATATATATATATATATATATTGGTGGGTTTTCTCAGTGGTGATACCCATTTTCCCCTTTGGGAGGCATAAGCAGATCCCCATAGCTTCTTACTCCTTTGAATTTTTTGATGAAGCCTTTGTATTGTTTGTTATGTTTTAATGTAGTTGTAAACTACATTCTATTTGGGACTCGTGTTTTTAATGAAAATCTTGTTTGTATGTTTGTGGAAGCCTATTGTTGCCATGAGTTGGATCACATATTTTATTAAATTGTGGTTAGGTTGGGGCCAATGAAGAAGGATGGATTCTCCTCTTCATTGGATGTCTTAGGCTGGGTGGAGAGCATTTCCTTTCCCCTACTCCTTTGTGATCAAATTGGAAGAATGAGGAGAATGCATGTTGCTGTTCTCGGAGCCGAGAAAAGATAGTTGACAGTCCCTTGTGAAGTGAAATCTTAATGTAACCTTTCCCACTTGAAGTGGATGAACTTTTAAATGTTTGTAATGGAAAGATGTTGTATGATCAGAAGTGGAAATTTTAAATGTAAAATATTTATACTCGTATTCTATTTTGGAAAGAATGTGAAAAAATGATACATGTGTTTGAATTTTGCATTTTGAAACCAAATGAAAAGGAAGTTTAAGAGTTCATTTAATTATATGGAAGTGGTTTTTCCTTGTCCATATGTTTTTATTCCATCGAAACTGTGTTTAGCATTCACTATGAAATCCTCGTTTGAAAAGTGGTAAAGTGAAACACGTGAGAAGAAAATGTATTATTTTGTTCCGTATATAATATATGTTTTGGAAGGAATAAAATAATAAAGGTTGTAATGTTGTATCTTGGAATCAATAAAGGATTGAATTACCTTTTTCAATCAGATTGTTGCTGTATTGAAATTGATCATCCATTGTGTTTTGAAATCTCTGTTGAAAAGAAGAAATGCATGTGAGGAAAAATATAATTCTCCATTCTCCTTTGAAAAATTTTAGGACTAGAAATCATAATTGTATTTTGGCTTTCGAATGGTTTGATTAAATCAAATAATGTGTTAGATTGGAATTGGAACATATTCTAAATACTTGGTAGAAGAAAGTGGCAACAGAACCATTAAAATTTGATCTCGTTTTTGTAATTTCAAACTAGTAATTATCAAAACAAAAATACACAGCTTCAACCTACAACAATAAAATAAAAAATTAAATGATTAAATTGAAGTAGTAGGCCCTAAATGAATCCAATTAGACAAAGACACTTAAAGGAAATACTTCAAAACCTGGCGAAACCGAGTTCAAAGTTTTCACAATGTTATAAGTCAAAATGGTAAATTTTGAATCGAATTCAATCAAACAAATTTACCTCACAAAATTATCCTAATTTCTTCTAAGAAAAAATCTCCATGTCTATTTGACATGTTCAAATAGGAAGTAAGATCAAATTGAATAAATCTCACAAGTTAAAATTTACTAGTTCGCATGTAAAAGCCTATAGGCTATTTTCTTAAAATTGACCCTTAAATTTTATCAAAATCAAAAGTTAATGATCTTTTTGTAGAGAGGATGTCGAGAGATTTCTAGAAAGTCCTCATTTTCCCCAAACCGAGCTCTCTATAAAAAGTTATGGATTTATGAAGTTTTTCTTCCTTCAAGCGCCAAAAATTGGGAAAATTTCCTTAAAGTGGGCCCACAGCCCGAATGTTTCCCTTAGAGCTTAGGAAAATTTTCAGGAAATTTATCTAAATTTTCCTCTGCCACCCCATCAGCCACAACCAATCAGAGACTACCACGTGGCACCATGGGGTGTTGGTGGAGGGGCGGACCCCTTTTTAAACTTGCAAGCATGTCCGTAAAATTTGGGAAAATTTTCCAAGTTTTTCCCACCGCAACGCAACCAATCAGGTGATGCCACGTGGCATCACGAGGCATTGGCAGAGGCACTAATCCCTTTTTCCCTTTTATGTTTCAGAAAATTTTGGAATTTTTTTCCATGTTTTCTCCACCATCCCACCGATCAGCCCAATCGTGGAGCGGCCACGTGGCATGAGGAACCGACAGAGGCGCGAGTCAATGTTACCCTTTTAGCCCTTTGGGGTGTTAAATGAAATTTCTCCCTATCACTCCACTTTCCCCATGCTAGCTTAGGTGATGCCACATGTCCCTTGCGGCTTGTGGACTTGTGGCTGTAATGTTGGCTTTTCACCCCGCGGGGAAATTTTCCCCTAACATCTCCTCGCGCTCGCTCTCCGCGCATTGGCTTGAGAAGCGCCACATGTCCCTTGTGGACTTGTGCACCTGCAGTGTGAGGGCATAAAGTTATTTTTCACCCCATGTGGGAAATGTTCCAAAAGTCTCTCGCAGCCTGCCAACCCGCCATTTGGGAAAATTTTCACCCCGGGGCTCGCAGCCCACTCTTGGGGAAAAGTTTCACCCCTGGCTACCACGGCCCATAACTTGAGAAATATAAGGAGTTAGAGGACTTATTTATATCAATGGAAAGGTAAGGAAATTTCCTATCCAATGGGAATGATTTAGAGAATTTTTGTATGGGTTAAGTATGAGAAAATCAAGTTAAAACTTTAAGCCCTGTTAGAGAGTGGGTATGGTGAAGATTTACTCTCTCAAACTAATTAAACCTTATAACCCTAAATTTTGGACCTTATGACCTCTAATAATTGTTAATAAAAAGGAAAGTATGTTCTAGTGGATTAGAATTATTTTAGAACTTGTTAGTGACAGTTGTTGCCTTGTAACCTCGGTTGTAGACTCTTTTAAACAAAAAAAATATTATTCCATAATTTTTCCTAGCTAATCCTAGGTTGTTACTCTGGGTCTCAAGTGGGTTGTTTTAGTGGGCATAACACTTGGTATTAGAGAAGTGGTTCAAAATATTTGGCCATTTGGTACACTAGAAAACTTGAGACATGAAACTTAAACCTATTACACTTTTAAATCTAGAAAGCAACTTAGTTAGAAATTACATATTTTAGTAAACATGGAAATTGAATAAAACTTTTAAAATGAACTAACTCTCACCTTGGTCCGTGCGCAGAGGCACAGATGGGATGAGGGGTCTTTTCACATAGACCTGCACTTACCACCACCGTATCATGTTGTAATAACCATCCTACCCCGTGATTTTACATAATCTTCGTGGATGTTAATGCCACTCTACGTGGAGGATCGGCAGGAGGACACGCAACCAGACACGATAGAGTCCCTTCCATTGAGGGGTCATTTATCTCCTCAACCTAGTGAGGAGCATGGAGGAGAGAAATCCCATGCAGATTCGGCCATGGTAGAGTCACCACGAGAGGGGACAAGGTGACCTGTGTTAAGGGACATAGAGAGAGGTCTCTGGAGCCCAGCTTAGGGATGAGCATGCAGAGAGACCTAGAGGCCGTGAAACCACAGCTATAGATCACATTAGGAATATCCCAAGCTTCAACCATCACATTATTCTAGTGACATAGTTGTAGCTTTTTAGGTAGAGGCCCGGTTGGTGAGCTTGAGTAGATGCTTCAAGCTCGTCCTTATCCCGACAACATAGAAGCTCGTGTTGCGATCCAACCACCGAGGGATGGAGTCATGGTGTCTAGTGGTGAACAGAGGAGTAGAAGCTCCATGTTAATTTTGAGAAAGTTACTCTAGGATCTCTTTGAGGAGAATTTCCAAAATAGCTATTTTTCACGGAGGTTCATATAGAAGTAGAGAGATGAGTTCCATGACCTTAACAAGCATCTCTTATAAGCAATCGAGCATGAGAGTAGATTCTGGATCTACTCCAAGATGTCAAGTTACATGCAGGATGAGCAGTGTGTATCCATAGGTTCATCTCGGGGCCCTGAATCTAAACATTGGAGGTGCAAAGTGTAGATCCATTATCCATAGACATTAGCTAAGGCCATTGAGAAGGCCTATATAAAGACAGAGACTCTGGGAAAGACCCAACACGATAGAGACCAAGTCCAGGTAGATGCATACAAATGAGATGCAAGACAATAGATCGAGGGGATAAATACCTCATCCTTGTGGTGGAAAAGGTTCAACATAGTCATCCTTTAGACCTCCTTGAAGAGAAAGCAACATCACCTTGCCCACCTTATAGACCTCCATAGAGATTCGATACATAGAGAGGTCGAGTATGGAGCATCCTCCTGAGGGGTCCCATTAGGGCATTCAAGTGCCAAAAGAGCTCCCGATTAGTAGGAGCTCGCCAAAAGAGAGACCTCGCAGACCGTATCCGGATCATTAGGATTCACACCATGCACCTCAGAGTACCGATCGGACCTACTACATAGGGGAGAGGATCAGGTGGTTGTTTTGGTTGTGGTGTTATTGGACATTTTTTGGGAGAGAATACCCACAAAACCGTAATAAAAAGGGTAAGACATAGATCTCGTGAGCCTACTATTGGTGAAATGGGGCACAATCACAGGATGTATATAGCGGTCAAGAACCACCCGGAAGAGCATCGAGTACATGGGCTTATCGAGACTACAGTAGCATTTGTGGTATTCCTACCTCCATCTTGTTTGATTCTGGTTCTTTTGATTCTTTCATTGCACCATCTTTAGTAGAGTGATGCGGGATGGTGGCGCTTAGGTAGGGTCATAGTTAGGATGTGAGATGGCTTCGGAGCCAAGATCTCTTTATTCTCCATAGTTAAGGAGTGTGTGGTGGATTTGGGACCTTCACCACTACCTCAAATCTTTATATCCTTCCTTTGGGCTCATATGGAGTCATCTTGGGTATGGATTGGTTGTCGACACACAAGGCCGTAGTGGATTATTACCACAAGATTATATCTTTGCGCAAATGATTTGGGAGTTGAGTATGTGATTTCGAAAGTCGGGAGACCCATTTCTATTCATACCACCTCTCGCTATGTAGCTTAAGAAATGTGTGCAATGGGTTTCCAAATGTATGTTGTTACAATTAGTGACAGATTAGAGGATTGGTCTAGTGGACCATCACCGGATGATCACCCCATTTCGAGAGAGTTTGCAGATGTCTTTTCATGGGAGCTACTGTGGTCGTTGCACCCCCACATGAGATTGATTTTCATATAGACCTAGTTATGGGAGAAGGGCCTATCTCATGAGCACCTTATCGGATGACCACACCAAAGCTCTATGAACTCAAGTTGCAGCTTGAGGTCCTTTTGGAGAAAGGCCTTATCCATCCTAGTGTATCCCCTTAGGGTGCACCGGTGATTTTTGTAAACAAGAAGGATGGATCGTTATGGTTGTGTATTGATTACCACCAACCGAATAAGGTAACGATTAAGAATCATTATCTCCTTCCATGCATTCATGATTTGTCCGATCGGATGAAAGGAGCCACAATTTTCTCTAAGATTGATCTTAAGTTAGGATACCATCGCTTGAGGATTTCAAAGGCAAACATTCATAAAACCACCTTTGTATTGACGAGATATGGCCACTATGAGTTCAAGGCAGTGGTGCCTTTTGGCCTGACTAATGCCCTCACAAAGTATTTATGAGTTTGATGAATAGGGTATTTAGGACCTTCTTATATCGCATTTCGTGCTTATTTTCCTTGATGACATTATGATTTACTCATGTACACGTGAGGAGTATGAGGGCACCTTCACCAGGTTCTTTAGTGTCTTCGAGAGTAATAGATTTTTTAGAAACTTGGAGAAGTGTGCATTATTTTAAGAGTGTAGTATTTGGGCCATATCATTTCTAGGTAAGGTATCACTATCGATCCTTCCAAGATTAGAGCTATTATGGATTGGCCAAAGACCCACCACCATGTGACTAAGGTGCGTAGCTTTATAGGATTACAAAGGTTACTACTGAGATTTTTTTTTAGGACTTATCTTGGATTGCACACCCCATCACTTCCCTACAGAGGAAAGGGAAGAAGTTTTTTTGGTTAGACAGAGTGTGGGCATACCTTCAAAAAGCACACTGAAGGAATGCCTCACTATAACACCTATTCTTGTAGTTCTGGATCCACAGGGTGAGTTTTTCATTTACACAGATGCTTCTTTAGCAGGGCTTGGAGGTGTGTTGATGTAGGAGGGCAGAGTAGTGGCCTTTGAGTCTCGCAATCTCAAATATTATGAGCTTAATTACCTGAATCATGATCTTAAGCATGTGGTAGTTTTGCATGCTTTGGTTCGATAAAGACATTTTCTACTTGGTCGGAGATTCACACTAAGAACCGCATCACTCCCGAGTCTTCGTCACCTCTTCACGCAACCCAATATCAATGCTTATCAGCGGCGTTGGATGGAGTTGATTTATGAGTATGATATGGAGATAGAGCATGTGAAAGGGAAGGAGAATGTGGTGGCGGATGCTCTCAACGAGATAGAGACATGTGGCTATGACCACCTCACCGAACACTGATTTGCAGAGTAGTATTCTTCAAGCACTTGCTCTGACTGCCTTCTACATTACGCCAAGCAGAGATCAAGTCTCAAAGACCCCTCGAGGGGAATTTTGATGATTTTTCTTTAGAGGCAGATGGTCTTCTCTGCATAAAGGCTGGATATATGTTCCAAGAGATGGAGGCTTCGAGGCAGAAATTTTTTGCATAGTAACATCGTGCACCCTATTCAGCCCATCATGGGGTGAAGAAGATGCACACCACTTAGAGACAAGCTTATATCACTTGAGAGGACTGGAGAGACGTGGGCATACTTATGTCATGATGTTTAAAGTGCTGTAAAGTGAAGGTCAAGAACAACATCCAAACTGCCCCTTCTTTTGAAGTTGAA
>CM031235.1:280695027-280780836 GCA_018340775.1 Taxus wallichiana var. yunnanensis | reverse complement strand
AAATGTATTTACAAATTAGGTTGGAATTAAGCAGATGGTAGAATTGGAAATTAAATTCAAAATACTCTTAGCTCTAAGGAATTTTTTTGTAGGTCCAAATCCAAGATTCTAGCACCCCTAGGAGCTTAGGAAGCTTGACCTCTTCCCATTTGATAAGATGAAATTTTCTCTCGATCTTGGATCCTTTCCATAAAAAGGACTTGAGAAAATTCTTTATTTTTAGGACCAACTTGGGGATTCTCAAGACTAAAAGCATATAGATTGGAAGAGCAAAAAACACATAATTGATCAAATGTATTCTATCAAAAAAATAAATCCATTGACCTTTCCATAAGGACATCCCGAGAGAGAAGGAAGTTAGAAGATCTTGCCATAGGGAGGCCTACCAAATGCGTCTAAGAAAAGTGGAATACAAGGTATTTACGAGGAAGAGATCCCACAGAGAAACCCAAGATGCCCTTGATCCTTCATTGTAGCCTAGGGGAAGAATTAAAAAAGAAAATCAAGGACTTGGGTAGATTGATCACCTAACTTTCAACTTCGAATAGGTATCTAATATGCTTATGATTTCCTTAGCTTCCACCACAGAGGATTTTATGAACAAGAAGGCATCATCAATAAAGCTGTTGGTGAGAGAGATGGACCACTTCATCGGCGATAGATAGCCCCTTTATTCTTCCCTCACTTGATAACATTGGACAAAGGCTCACCTTGACAAATACCCCTATTTCTAGAGAAATGACCTTCTACCAATCTATTGACTAAAACAAAAAAGTAAGGAGTAGATATATAGTTGAAAATACAATTACAAAAATCGGTGAAACCTAGTTTAACCATTACTTGGATGAGGAAGTGTCGATTCAACGTGTCATATGCCTTGCTGAAATCCAATTTGAGAAGCATCCTTAAACGAAAACTTGAGGCAAAAGAGTGTATTATCTCGTAGGATAAAATGACACCCTCAAAGATCGATCTACGAGAAGAAAGCGGTTTGTTCTTGAGAAATGAGAGAAGCCAGAAGAGGATTGAGCCGGAGAGCTATAGGCTTGGAAATGATTTTGTATGTAGTGTTGCATAGGGAAATGGGTTGAAAATCCTCTAAAGTTTATGCTAGGGATTTCTTAGGGAACATAGAAATAAAATTATGATTCAACACACCTAATATTTTACCTGTCGTCTGCATTCCTCCACCGCAGCCCAAATATCTTGTCTATCTATTTTCCAAAAGTATTGGAAAAGGTTGCGGGGAAAACCATATGGCCTTAGGGCCTTTTCCTCTCCATTGAAAAAAATGTTGACTTGATTTCCTCCAGAGAGAAAGGAGCCAAAAGAGTATCATTCCAAGAATCATAGACAAGTGTCAAACACATATGCGAACAACGAGTTTTGCACCTCAATATGGGAGAGGGCATCACGATCAATAGGTCGGGAAAAGAAAGAGATTGATGCTTCCTTTATTTTCTTCTAACTCTTCACCCAGTCACCATTGGGAAGTTTTAACTTAGGAATGTAGTTGACGTTTCTTTTAGCCTTCAAAGAGGAATGAAATAATTTTTGTTCTACTCCCCTTCTCTTAGCCAAGATTCCCTGGTTTTCTGATTCCAAAAGATTTCTTCCCTTAGAATAATCTCACCTAGTTCTTGTAACAAATACTTTTCTTTTAGGAATTTAGTTTGACCCATCCCCAAAATGAAGATTGATTCATTTAGTTTTTTGAGCTCTGCTTTAACTCTGACATTTTCTGTGAAAATGTTTTTAAAATGGCTCTTGTTCCAATTAAGGAGGTTATAGTTTATCCCAACTAATTTTTTTGGAGAGAATTAGTTCCCTTGAATTGCAGAGAATACCACCAATCCTTAACCAAATCAAAGAGGGAGGAATCCCTGAGCGACATGAGCTCAAATTTGAAGGAGGATTTTTTGGGGGGTGATCGAAAGAGAGAAGAAGAGAAATGGGGTAATGATCTGACCCAGATACTAAGAGGACATTGCTTTTCAGAATGATATTCTGCTAAAGCCACTTTACGTTGGAGAGAAATCTATCCAATCTCTCTACATTTCAGTTGAATCCTAGCCTCTTATTAGACCAAGTGAACCAACCCTACTTGGGTTCCACATCCACCAGGCTACATTTTGAATGAAGGAGAAACACTATTTCTAAGATTGGGGGTTTCATGAAATAATACACTGCCTTATCTCGGTCAAAGGAGATTGCATTAAAGTCCCCTACAAAGAGTATGATAGCATCCTCAAAGTTTCCCAATTCACTTGAAAAAACTTGCCACAAATTCCTTTTATCAATCATATTATTGGGGGCACAAATGTTGCAGAGCAGAAAACATAAATCAAAGTGGTGGACCTAGACACAACACCATTGAAAGTGTCGATTATCCTTTGTAAGAGATACAAATGCTTTGTGAGAACACCAGAAAAAAACCTAAACCTCCTAAAGCATCGTCAGAATCCACAAAGAGACCTTGTCAGCCTTTAAATTTTGACAAGCTACTAACTTCAATTCTGTTTTACTCATTTGTGTCTCTTACTGATAGACATATATCCACCTCTTTCTCTATAATAAAACACTTAACTAAGCATTGTTTTTAGGGGCATTGAGGCCCCTAACATTCCACGATAAGATCTTAATTGATTCTTAGGAGGGACGAGCCTCCCTACAGAGGCGGATCGAAGTTGGCAAACCAACATCTAAGATAAAGGTTTTGTTTTGAAAGGAGGGAGTTCCTTCTTTTGAGAACCTCATCCCAAATATCTTCATCTAAAAAATAATAAAAAAGAATCCCTTAGCCAAAAAGTGAATTCGTAAACCTTTCCCCCATTGATTTTCACACTAGGAAGAAATATCTCAGTTACTATCCATTTCCTGTGAACTTTGAAATCACGGCTCTACTCTTGAAAATATTAATATGGACCTCTAGCCCATCTTATTCAGCAAACACCACCTTTCCATCTTGCGCCATAGTGGAAGGAAAAAACCCCTCTTCATCAGTTTCCAAAACCGCCTAGGCCTCACTCAAAGAAGGTTGAAGCGAAGAAGCAGCATCATTTTCCAGAGGTGGGGTGGGAAGGGAAGGGAAATACATTGTGATTAACACCAAACCATTGAGGGTGATTACGCAGGTGAAGAGGGATTAGGGCTTTTGGGAAGGAGGAAGCCCAGGATAGTTTATTGTGCCGCGAAGACCCTTCCCTCAAAAATTTAAAATTCTGGAAAGAAAAGGGATGAAAAGAGACCGCCTACCACCCTGAAGGAGTCCACTTGGAACGAATTCATCACCTGATTGGAGTGGAATTTTCCCTGGTGAGATGGAAGCCAACTTCCTCCTAATTAGCTCTTAAAGGAGGGTCCCGCCGCACTTTCTCTCTGCCAAGGGGATCAGTCAACCTTATTTCTTCCACCTTTGCTAAGCCTGAAACCCTCGACCCCTTTACACCCTTCCTCATGCTTTTGTGAGATTCACATTTTTCACTCCACTCGCACTCCATCACCATACCCCTTCGAGATGGTAAACTATCATTCACTCTAATGTCATCATACTCCTAAGAATATTAAATCTCAATAGTTTTAGGCTTTAATTTCCAACTTATCATCTAATAATCCAATTTTTTCATTTGGTCCTCGTGATCTCTTATATTGCAAATAACAATTCCTTATATGTAGAAGCATTCATCACACATCATAAAATCAAACATGTGCTTATAGATAATGGAGCTTCATTGAATATCTGCTCCATGAAATTTTTGAGATGTTTAGGATACACCGAGGAAAGTCTAGGCACTAACATCATTACCATTCGTGGTTATGACAATAACAAAAGGAAATCCACAAGTACTATCTCTTTAGTGATAAAAGTTGGACCTAAAACTATGGACACATTTTTCCATGTTGTGGACGTAGAAACCTCCTATAAAATTCTCCTTGGATGCCCATGGATTCACGCCATGCAATCTGTTCCTTCTACATACCATCGGTGTAGAAAATTTGCATATGATGACAAAGAATTCACATTACATGTAGATGTTAAACCTTTTGAGTATTACGCAAACTCTAGAAGGAAGACATACACATGTAAACTATTGTCCTTATGTGGATAAACCCTAAGCTCCCGCCTTATCCCATTCCATAGATGAAATATGCATAGACCCAAAGGTTTTGTTGAAACTTCAACCATCCACTTCCTTTGCCCCACCTATGTTGGAAATCATAGACAAAGGTCTTGGAGAGTATGAACTCCAAAATTCTCTCCATGTTGAAACCTATAATTATCCCCACGTAACTATGGTCAATCCAATGCTCCTCATATCAAATTTTTTCCTATTTATAATCTTGGTAAGTCTGTATGGAAAAGGTTTGGATATCTAGATGAAGAGCACATTCCAAGTTCTTTAGGATCTTGGCTATATGATGATGGATTTGCTTCTTTCTATGAATCATCGAATATAATAAAGCACACAAAAATCATGAAAAATATGCAGTGGAAAGGTAAAGGACTTGGGAAAAATGAACAAGGACATCTTGATCCGATATCTTGCACATAAAATCTTTATCAATATGGTATTGGTTTCCGTACCTTTGAAAATTCATCGATACTATTAGATTTATTATCTAGTTGTGAGGACATTGACTCAGCAACGAGATAGGTTCCACACATAGCCTCTTTGATAACCTTGTTGAAAAAAACATTTTTATTGAAAACCTCTCCATCAATACCATTGACTTTGAACTTGTATATCCTACCCTAATCAATCAAGATCAACTAAATCATGTCTCCATGGATCTCTTTCAAAATGATGAGGCCATTGAATATTTTCTTAGGACTCGAGATCCCATCCCCCTTTCTGATCACAAGAAGGGATTTGATATTGACCTTGATGCAACTACCTACTTTGGCAAGGAACTAGAGTATCTATGTCCCCAAAAAAATGAAAGTCAAAGCCAAAAATTAAAAATATATCTCTCATATCAAAAGCCTCATTGAGGCATTATTTGAGGAACACAAAATCAAAAAATGAAAAATAATAAAAAGAAAAGGGACATATCTCTTAGTGATAACATTTCCAAGGCACTAGAGAGAGGGGACTCTCATTCATCTCAAGTTGAAGATTTACATCAACCAACAACATCCTTTTCAAAAAGGGACACATCTAAATGTTAGTGGAGGAAACAATAGACATTAACATCGGTAGACCGATGCAACTAAATATTTTAAAACTTGGTGTAAGTCTCATCGGATAAGGAAAAATCAAAGTTCACGACACTCCTTGTAGAATTTCAAGATATTTTCACATGGACCTACAAAGATATGCCAGTTAGATCCATCTCTCATGGTACACCACCTTGTGGTACATTTGAATGCAAAACCTGTCAAGCAAAAATTGAGAAAAATGCATCCCAAAGTTGCATTACTTGTGAAATCCAAACTTTTTTAAAATGGAAGCAGGGTTTATTCAACCAATAGACTATTCTGCATGGATTTCAAACATAGTACATGTGGCAAAGAAAACTCCAGGCATCGAATATGTATTTATGTAGGAGCATCACCTAGAATCCATTCAAAGACCATTGTTCTAGCTATAAGGTCAAATAGGTATGTGGAGTCATGAGAGATAGAAATTTAAGAGTGATGGATTTGAAAATTCAAATAGGATATTTTCCTCCATAATACAACTTAGTTGTAAAGACATACCAAAGAGTGCTAAAGGTTTGTAAGGTCTTGTAAGTGTCTATTTAAGTCATGAGGTGTGTAGTGAGTCTTCATGTGAGTGGATAGGAGTCATGAATGTGCAAAATATGGTCATAATATGTAAGGAAGTCCAAAGGTCACTAAAGGTCAATTATGAGTCATTATGATACTTATGGGTTAGGTAAGAAGTGTAAGTGGGGGTTACATACACTAGTAAGTTCAAATATTGGAAGGAGGTAGGTGGGTAGAAAGATCATTCCTCGTAGTAGGAGGAAGAGAAGATGATAGTATCAAAAGCTTTGTATGAAGAAAAACAATATATGAATATGAGCTCAATGTTAGTGTATCTATCTTATTTTAAAAAGGTATCTCTGAGTTTACAATCGGTGGTAATAGTTCCTTTTCTTAATTCTTCGTTAGGTCTATTACATGATTATTAATAAGTTCGTGTATGCCTTACTTTGAGATTAATGTGATATGCTAATGCTATGGTTTAGTTACTTGACTAAGCATTATAATGAAGGTGGCTACGAAGAATGAGTACAAAGGTAAATGAGGTTGATGCACATAGGAGGAAGGGTGAATTTTTCCCCTCATATTTTTGAAGGTGTTTGCATGATTTAGTAGTGAATATTTTATGATCTTGCTTATTGCTTGTTGGAATGTATTGTAGAACAGAGAACTATGATTGTAAGTGTGATATGAGTAAGATTGATTGTCATTATGATAAGTATTAACTTTCATGGAATTGAGACTCTTTGAGTAGATTGTGTAAATGCATGTCAAGAAGCTTAGATAATCTTCCCTTTACAAACAAGACTCGGGAGTTCTATTTTTAGAGTTGAGGGTTTGAGCATCTTAACCTAGTGAACTTGTACAAACTCTATCAATAGTTTAAAATGATGGTAAATTTATTGATGGATCCCACTATTAACTAAGAAACATTGGATATGATTATCTAGTCATCATGACAAAATTTAAAGATTTGAAAATAGTAGATAGAAATATATAAGGGTTTATTTGCTCCCACAAGCATACACGGTCTAGAGATTGTAAAGGAAGAGAGTAAGTTTGGAACTTTAAAAAATAATAGTAGCCTAATGGTAAGAAAAGATTACAGAGGATGTTGAAACAAAAATTTCTATAGAAATTCTAGTATTGAATCTTTGATTACAATAAGTTATTACAAAAATTGGGTTATCGGGCTCCATGGTGTTTTACATGTAAGAGGGTGATAGGGTTTACAATTGGAACCCTAATCAACTTATTTTTCTTTGAAATTCACAAGATATCATGCTAATAGATCAAAAAAGGGGATTTTAAAGAAATTTTGGGAAACCTAAGCTTGCATTTTCATATTTTAATGACATTATAGTTCTAGGTTGGTAAACACAATCAAAGTGTTAGTAAGAGAGGGTGTTTAACAAAGGAACTATGTTTTGTCTTTTGAGATGAAGCTTGAAACTTTCCATAAACCTATAAACCCTTAATGGGTGTTTGAAAATATCTTTATTTTTGCATCAAAATTCCTAAAAATGAATAAATGCATGACAATATGTATATTCAGGGCTAGTTGAGGTTTCCCAATCCTAAAGAAGAATTTGATGTGGAGAGAAAAATTCAAGGAGTTGATTCATAAAACTTGGTATGCACCTTGGGGTGGTCTAGGGTAGCTAATGAAAGTAGTAGCTTATTGTGGGTGTTCTCATTTCTCTCCAACCATGGATGGTCCAAAGTATCTTATCTTAAGGTGGATGGAGGACAATCTTGACAAACAAAGGGTTCTTGTGTTTTGGGTGGTTTGAATTCATTTTATGGTCACTCTAATAGTAGTTTGAAGTGTGTGTGAGCATGGGAAGAAGATAAGAGCATTGAATAGGTGAAAAAGGTCAAAGTAACATTCTTGAGCAATAACTAGTAAGCAATAAATTGAGCACGTTGGTCAAATTTGGTAAGGGGATGGTCTCTTTCATTTTGAGTCAAGTTTGAAAGGATAGTTAATAGTGGTATGTGAATGATAGAAAAGAGGATGATGAGGATGAAGCTACTCAGGGTCATATTTTTCATTTTTTGCAAGTTTAGCCAAGGTTTGAGAAAAGATAGTAGTGTTGAACCATTTTAGACTTGTCTACGATCCTCCAGTGTAGATCTAAGGAAAAGAGAGTTACTTGAAGAATTCTTGTTCATTGAATATATGAATGATAATATTTTTCTCTACATTATGTACAAAATTTCATGACATTAATAAGGCTTGTCCAAACAATGACTTTCCTTTATTAAATGTTGATATGATCGTGAATTCAACAAGAGGTAATGAAAAGATTTCCCTAATGGATATCTTTTTGGGATACAATCAAATACATATTTCTAAAGAGGATAAACATAAAACAATGTTCACTAAACCATGGGGCATGCTCTATTACAAGGTTATGTATTTTGGAATTAAAAATGTAGGTGAGCCGTGCATATCGAGAGAATGATGCCAATCATCTTTCATGACATGTTACATGATATCATGGAAGGTGTGTAGATCATATCCTAGAAAATTCTAAAACATAATTAGATCATCTATAAGTATTGTGGCATATATTTCAATGATTTCAAGAATACAAATTCAGACTTAATCCAAATAAATGTGTGTTCGGCGTAACATCAGGAAAATTACTAGGATTTATTGTTTCACGAGAGAGGCATAGAAGTAGACCCAACAAGGTCAAGGCTATCATGGAAATTCCTCCTCCCCAAAATCTTAGGAAACAAGAGGTCTTCAAGGAAAGATCCAATCAATTAGAAGGTTCATTTCACAACTGAAAGATAAGTTTCATCACTTCAATCAATTACTAAAAAAATATGTACAATTTCAGTGGAACCAAGAATGTCAGTATTCTTTTAAAAAATTAAAAGAATATCTATCAAGTCCACTAGTTCTCATGCCACCCATATCAGATAAACCAATGCTTCTCTACACATATGTTATAGAATATGCAATAGGAGCATTGCTAGCACAACATAATGATCAAGGAGAAGTGCAAGCAATCTAATATCTTAATAGAATGATTTTTGATCACAAGCTAAAGTATTCAAAGTTTAAAAGGTGTGTTTAGCAGTATATTTTACATTAGACAAACTACAAAACTATTTCTTGAATCTTACAATGAAAAGCATTAAAAAGTAGACCCTCTCAAATATCTATTATCCAGACCCATTCTCACAGGTAGAATGTCAAGTTGGGTTATTTTACTTAGTGAGATATCAAGTTTGTTAGTCAAAAGGAAATCAAATTATAAGCTCTAGTAGATCAACTTGCAGTGGCACCTCTACTAGGATCGAAACCTCTTCATTTCGAATTTATGGATGAATAACTCTTATATGTTGATACAGTGCCTTCTTGGACCCTATATTTTGATGGATCTTGTAATGTACATGGATCAAGAGCTGGTATTTTACTTATCACACCAGATGGAAATGTTATTCTAAAATATTTCCACTTGGCCTTCCCCTATACAAAAATATTGTAGAATATGGATCCCTCGTAGTTGGTTGAAATTGGTTATATCATAGAATCTCAAAGAGTTGGAAGTGTTTGGCGATTCACTTTTAATCATTAAACAAGTCACAAATGAATACCAAGTAAAAGATGAAAATCTCATTCTAAACTCATGGTGGATAGTCTTAGAGGTTACTTTTAGTTGATCACATTTGAACAAGTTCCTCACCTTCAAAATAAATCAGCAGATGCAATGGTGACTATCAGATCTCTTCTTGAGTTCAACTCCCATCAAACACATATTGAGTTTCTCATTGAACATCTTCTAGTTTTGACCTATGATTTTCTTAAGTCAACCATGGTCTATGAAATAGTTGGTCCTGAAAATCCTTGGTATCATGACATTTATACTTTCATCTGTGACCACACCTATCCTAAAACATGAACTCCTAGAATAAATGATCCTTAACACAACATGCTTTACACTATAGCATACTTACTGATACCCTTTATTGAAGAGGCTATGATGGGACTCTATTAATATTTCTCAACCAAGATGAAGTACAAAAACCCTAGAATATATACATGCTTTGGTATTTATGGAGCACATACATATGATGCGGTTTTAGTAAAGAAGATCTTACACATTGATTATTATTGGCCTACTATGGAATATGATGGATGAAAATTTATAAAGAAGTGTGTGGATTTCCAAACACATGGTAATATCCTTCACACACCTTCTTAATCCTTATAACCAATTGTTACACCTTTTCCTTTCTCCCTATGGGTCTTGACCTTATAGGAAAAATCACCCCACCTCATCTAATGGCCACAAGATCATTATCACTACCACGAAGTATTTTACCAAATAGGAAAAGGAAATTCCTATCACATATGTCACTGGTAATAATATCTCTAGATTCAAGTTCAACCACTTGATTTGTCGCTTTGGCATTCCATCCTCTCTTGTTGCCGATAATTGTAAGTCTTTAAAAAAAATCATTAAATCATTAGCCAAACACTTCAACATCCACCTTCATTGGTCTACCCCTTACTATCCCCAATGTAATGGCCAAGATGAAGCTTCCAACAAGACATTAAAATCCATCATGTAAAAAAAAGTTGATAAGAATAGCCATAATTGGTATACACAAGTATATCCCGCCTTGTGGGCCTATCACACATCATTCTGTACTCCTACAAGATCCACTCCATTTTCCCTTGTATATTTCTATGAATATGTATTACCTATAGAGGTTGAGATCCCATCATTCTGTGTATCCCTCCAACATATTATCAATGAAGATGACTATAGGAAGATTTTTCTTTCTCGAGCTTGATCCCCTAGATGAAAAGAAGCACAATGCTTTAGATAACCTCAAAGTGTATCAGAACCATCTTCATCACAACTACAATAAGAAGATCAAGTCAAGAAAATTTGAGATCGAAAACCTTGTTTTAAAATAAAATAAAAAGAATACAACCAAATATCAGGACAAGAAAGGAAAATTTGAGCCAAATTAGTTGGGTCTTTACCTTATTACTACAAAAGTTGGATCAAGTGCACACAAGTTATCTACTTAAGACGATGAAGAGTTTAAAGAACCCATGAATGTGGTTCAATTGAATATATGTTATTCCTAAGGCATACATACATACCTCTTACGTTGGGGGAATTTTAGCACATCCACCTATATATTTCATCCACCCTATCCATCTTATTTTTCATCTGAAACGGGTTTTTTTGCTTGGTCCTTGCATTTCAAACGTGCATTATATTTCATCCTACTCATTTTCGCTCACATCCAACCCTTAATCTTCATAATCATTTATGTGTTTGTGTATGCTTGGGAGGGTCCTGGATCACCTCACTAAATCTCATTGGTTATTAAAGTTAGATAGTAAAAATTCAAAACATTCTAAGAAATCTAAAAACATTCGGATAATAAAAAAACTAAAAAAATCCCAAATAATTCCAAATAATCACAAAATTCTAATTTTTTTACAAAATTCAAAAATTCCGAGAAAAATCAACACAATGAAATCACACTTTTCATTCCTATCCTAGTGAATGTTCCAACCATCAAATGACTATCAAAAAAATTCATCTTACCCCTCGCATGTATCATTGCTTGGAGGAAAGACAAATCAATCTTATCCCTTACATGTATCCTCTCTTGGGGTAATATTGACTCTCATTTTCTTCCTTATATGCATCTTTACTTTGAGGCAATGACCCATTTCAAACTCATATTACTCTTCAATACAGATCCAAAAAGAGTGTTACTTGACCAAACTCTTTCAGCCTCATCCAATCCCCTTGCATGTATCCTTTCTTAGGGGCATCTAAATCTGCTTAATCATCACTATGGAACACATTAGGGCATAGTTAATTATCTTTTTAATAGTTGTGTTGCATTGTTACTATTCTTTCTTGACTAATTACAAGTATTTTGTTATCATCTTGGTTCATTCATAACCATGGTGCATACTTTTACTATGTATATTGGGTTTGCTTTATTTTTATCTTTTGTTTTCTTGGGACCAATTACAAGTATTTTTTATCATCTTGGTTCATTTATAGCCATGGTGTATACATTTATTGTGTATATTGGGTTTGTTTTACATTTTTATTTTTTTTTGTGTGTGTTTTTATGCACATAATGGGTTACACATCACATGACTCTTTAATAAACATGGTTTCAAATATATTGTGTAATACAAAAATAAGGTTTATCTAAAATATAAATATTTGAATGGAAGATCATGCTACAAGAAAAATCAATCATATCATCATCACTATCATGTCTACCATGTCATCTTCTTCAAATAAAAAAAAAAATTGAATCGGTACTTTAAGCATCCATCCATTAATAATTATAAATGTGTAAAATAAGTCATCATCTATATACATAAATAAAATGTTCATGCACAATGTCTAAAAATAATATCATATACATCAATGTTCTATTAAGGGAAACTATATCATACATCGATTCATCCCTAACTCTCTCCTGCTCTCCGGGTCTCCTGGCCTATTTTCTCACCTCAGTGGTGATATCTAGATAGATCTAGCTGATCTAGATGGCCCATGTGATCTTTGCATTGATCTCCCGATCTACTAACTACCCTTTTAATATATATTGTATCTCTCTCACCCTTAGAAATGGTCACCTCATATAAATCTTTGTAATAGCCCACATCATGTGTGGTTGTCAACAACTCCTATAACATGTCTCCCATCTCGGTGGCCTTAGCTACACGTTGTGTTATACCTCTCTCTCTTGTCACTTGCTACACCTATAATGTAATTTAATCTCTCTCAATTGTCCTCTATTGTAGAAGTGTGTGTGCCATCTATGAGCCATAATAAGTGCAACATCTCTATACATAATTGTTGTCTCTTTAGAGTATCAAATGTAACTCTAACACTAAAGGTCTTGGAGGTGGTAATAGTGGATTCGACTCCACACATCTACCTCTCCTATATCCCCCATCCATCACCCCCATCACCATCACCATCACCATCACCATTTCCATATTTGTCTCCTCCTCCTATTAGACTTAATGGCCTCAATGGATAACCCTGTCATCGTACCTACCTTATCACATGTATACCTTGTATATCCTATCCCTATGCATGTATATGTGGTGCCTATCCTTGTCCCTTTCGGTCTCCTCCTCTCCTCTCCCTCGATAGTAGCACACCTCTCACTGTTTTTTCTATGAATTTTGAGGAATGGTTATACACGGGGCACAATACCTACATACCGTGTCACATACTCAACCAATAACCTTAGATCCATGACATCATATCACACATCCTAATCCTATGCTAATACACCCCATAATTATACCCTCTATACTAGACTTGTTGTATGGTCCAAAATCCATAGTATCTCATGTTACCCACACATACCACTACTCTCTACTAGGAATGTCATGTATCACTCCCGGATTGTCACTGACTTTATTTGGTCTATATCTCTCCAAAATATATGACATCCTCCCATGATAATATAGTGATCAATCTCCATTTTCCCTAACTTTACACCATTTGTAGCCCAAATGTACCATATATATAGACTCCTTGTGATCATATGTAATTGTACATCATCCATGGGTCATCTATAAAATTCCAAATCACCTTGGTGACCTTGTGGCCAGCCCTTGCTCACTATCTCACATCCACAAGTTGATGGATCCTCAAGTTGTATGTCTCTAAGTACACCAATTGGTTAAACTATTTAAATGTGGTCCCATGCCCAAATCTGTAATAAAGTCACTAGACCCAAGTTCCTCTTTCTCATATATACTATCAAGTTCATATCTCTATATAGGTGCGCTAGTATATAGGGCCCCAATGTAACATTTTAGTTATATTCATAAAATCCACTACAACACTAATCAACCTAAGTGAAACCGAATCCTAGTCTTATAAAGCAATAGAAAACCATTGATAAGAGCCATAAAATATGTCGGAAGCCACACTAATTTTTCATCCTCCATGTACTCTTTAAGGTGCACTATCATACCCTCTATGTGAATATCTTCTACTCGAAAAGTATTTATATATCGGTCTACATATTTTCTACACTCCTCTACCACTAAATCAATCACCCCTACATCAAAATTTACGGTATATAGTATACATCCTCCAAGGTCACCGACACCTCTCTAGTAGGAACTATGAAAGTCTATAACTCACAATGCCATCACTCTAATGATGCGGTCAACAAATAGTGATCCATTCTAATATCTATCATCCATGCAATGTATGCCAATACGGTCACCTCAAGTATCACCACTTGTCCCCTCCGATTTGCCATGGTCATCATCTTTCAAATGATTGTAGGCATCGACATCACTTATACATATCTATGGCATATGGTATATGTTGTAAACATCACACTATTTTGTTAACTCTTGAAAAATCACTTTTCTTCTAATTTCTTCTTTTAAATCTCATCTATTTATTCTATCTCACACTAGTGCACCTATACTATGCGACACTAACACACATAACTCAACTCTAATGCATCCACTACTATGTTAATGATTTTTACACTAGCATGTGCATTAACACACTAGCAAATCTATTACAATGTTAGCGTACTCAATAATCTAGTGTGCATCCATGTTAACGCTAACGCACATTTTGTACGCTTTCATATGTAAGTTAACACTAGCACACATTGGAAGGTATGCTAGTGCAATTACTTACATGTGATAACATTACTTTTCCCTTTTCCATCACATCTAAAAAGTAATAAATACACTCAAAAACATATTTTCTTATACACTTACCATGTCATCATCGTAAATGAACTCTTGAATGTGATCCACGCGATGAACTCGTGGTGGATATTGTGTCATCTCTCCCAAAATGCAGAGCTCAAAAATATCTCAGAGGGATCAAAGGATCTAATAGAAAAAATTACCAATGATTTTTTCTAACCTCCCACCCTTATATTTAAACCCTTCTTTGCAAACCCTAATTTCTCGATTTTGGCCTTTGTACCCTCTAACTAACATTCTAATCCCTTTCTTCCTATGATTATCCATGGCTCTTTTTCTCTCTCCTATCAAGTGGTTGTCCACCATTTGTTGCATCACCCATCCACTTGATGGGGCACTCCCTTAGCATAATCCACATTCGTTGGGGCATCCAAATGCTTTATCGAGGTAAAACAAGTAGGTCCACCACACTTACCTATCATCCGCTCATTGATCTACATATCTCTATTATCTTTAAAATTTTGTTACTTTGTAATAGTTCTTTAAGATTGGAAAATGTAAACACCCTAAAAATACATCCATATTCTTTGCATAATGTGTCAAATCAAGTTCTAGAATACATTCTAGACCACTATTCACCCACATCTCACTAGAATTAATTTAATTAATTATATCATGCATAAATCATACACTTACACTCCTTACCAATCAAATCCACTTCACTATCTCACTCTACTCAAGTTATATAACCCTATAAAAGAGGAAGTAGAATTACATGTATGATTTAATAATTCAAGAGCTAACTATTCAAATTCATTTCCCCTTTAATTCTTATTCAAAATATCCAATTTCACATAGAACAAATCATATTTCTAAATTAGGAAAATGCATTCATTTACATGCAACTTATTTAAAGCTTGATCCACAATCCATGACCTCTCTTTCAACTATAAATAAGAGGCTCTTTCCTTCACAATTCATCTCTTGGAAGCTTAAGGAATTTTCATCATTTCTCTATCAATTTTCCATTTGAATTTTCATGCTATGGACTGCCCATTTAATTAACAAATCCATCCATTTCTCATAGAACATCTTTCTTCCATTTGGAATTAATATTGGAGCATACATTAGGAAACTTGCACACAAATATATAACTTTACAATAGAGATATTAGATGATACGATGACGAGTTGCTTAGAAAAGGCCAATCCCATGAACGAAAGGGCTTCCTTTGATGGGTGTTAACTCATTTTAGAAAATTAAGTGATAAATAATGATAAATAATAGAAATAAAAATAATGTGAAAGAATCTAGATAGAGGAACTCAGTTGATGTCTTGGATGATAGGATTGGGAGGGTTGAAAATGTTCTCTTAGTAATGTGATTGGCTTCTTCATTATGCTAAAGGAGGAATTCTAATTCTTAGTGATATCATTCGGATTAGGCGTGTGTGTGATGATATAGAGACTTAGCTCATATTGATATCTAAATTATCCCACATGAATGGATGACATAGGATCGGTAAGTCAAATATGGTATTTGGTTTGTATCCTTCACATGGAAGGTTCATTTATAGATAGAGGAAAATTGGAAGACAAATATTAGCAAAAAATATATTGTAAAATGGATTAAAAATAGGGAATATGAAAGAGGGATTCGTGAGAACCGATTTCAAAAACAATGCACCACAACAAAGTTACACTCTGATGGTAACATCAAGCTCCAATGCAATAAGCAAGAAGATTCAAATAATGGAGAGAATATGTAAATAAGAAAACAGGTCTGCTCATACTCATAGATTGAAAAAAGGAAGTACAAATAGGGGTGTTGTGTAACCCCCATGCCTAAACAAGGAAATAATATCAATGATGCCACTAATGCATATGACATGACTGACACATATGATGCCACTAAAGGAGGAGTTACAATTCCAAATAAGGAATGTAACTCCTATGATGCACTGATGCAAATGACAATGATATATTCTATGACAAAATCTGACACTTGTCATTTGACTTCCTAAGACCTATGACTCTCGCAAGGTGAGATGACTCACCAGGTGATGTGGACGATGACTAGGCATGTCACACACACCAACACCCCCCTTCATCGAAGCCGAGGAAGAGGTCAAGGTAAGCTAGAACAAAAAATAAGACTCCCCTAGACAACTAAGAAAGATGTGTCAATGGGGCCCGACAACTAAAGGCCTGATAAGGTGCCCATATACAAACAACATCTTCTGGAAAGAAGAAGAGAGAAGAAGGACTATATAGCCCAAAGAAGATGGGTGGCTGCAACAAACCTCACCCTAAGAAGAGACCGTAAGTGAATAAATTTCACCTTAGTGAAGGGCTTGGTGAATATGTCTACAACCTGATCAGCTATCTGAACATACTATATGTCGATGATGTTTTCATGTATCAGCTCCCATGTATGAAGTGCATGTGAATCTCAATGTGCTTCATCCACTAATGCTGAATTGGATTTCTAAAAATTGAGATAGTGCTCATGTTGTCACAGTAGATGATGGTAGGCCACCAAAAGTGGATGCCAAACTCTGTCAAGATACCCTATAACCAAACAAATTCTGTGGCAGCGTTAACTACTCCTCTATATTATGCTTCTGTCAATGATATGGCAATGGCATTCTACTTCTTGCTGGACCAACTAACAGGACCTAAACCAAGAGTGAAACTGTAGCCTGAGGTAGAATTTCGATGATCTAGATCACCGGCCCAATTTGAGTATGTAAATCAACCAAGTAAATCTCTAGTCCCTCCTAAGTAATGAATCCCATCGGTGTGAGTGCCATGAACATAGTGAAGGATCCACTTTATTGCTTTTAAATGTAGCTCATGAGGCTCCTGCATAAATCTAGACATGATCTCAACAACATATGAAAGATACGTCCAAGTGTGAGTAAGGTAGATCAAGATCCCCACCAACCGCCGATAGAGGGTACCATTAACTAAGGGGGAAGAGCAATCAGAAACCAACTTGACCTCGAAATAAAATGAGTAGGTTAGGAGTTGTAGTCAAACATGTGAAACCAAGAAAGCAAATTAAGAGAGTACTTAGGTTGCAAAATCATAATTCCCGAGTCATATTGTGAAATATGGATCCCAAAAAAGTAATGAAGCAATCCTAAGTCAGACATGTATAACTTGTTGGCCAAGGAGATCTTCACAGAATCAATGATAGAGGAAGAGCTAATCGTGATCAATAAGTCATAAACATAGAGAATAAGAATAAGCATGGATTCATCCTGCTTTGTAGAATATACACATTTGGGTCAGAGTGACACCGAGTGAACCCTGATGCAAGTAAAAATGGATTCCATCTTGGCATACCAAGCCCGAGGGGCTTGTTTAATGATGTAGAGATACTTCTTTAACTTGTAAAGGAGGGATGGATCATGGACATAACCCAGAGGTTGTTCCATATAGATATCTTCCTCGAGGTCCCCATGAAAGAAGGCAACTCTTAACATCCATCTAGTGGACTTCCCATCTGTTAGCGGCAATGATGGTGTGGGTTCGGTCAAATGGAAGCCATCTTCACAACCAGAGAAAAGGTTTTGAGTAATCAATTCCAGCTACCTAGGAGAAACCCTTATTCTACAAGTCATGCTTTATACTTATCAACTTATCCATTGGCTCCATACTTTTTCGATATATCCACCTACATCGAACAATTTTTCTTCCTTTCAGAAGAGGGGTAAGATCCCAAGTGTCATTCTTTATGAGTGAGGAATACTCCTCATCCATAGCAGAATCCCACTCAGGAATCAAGAAGCTTTCGGAAAGATGGTGGATCAGAAGCAGAGGTGAAGAAGGAGTGGGGTCTAATATACTCGAGTGAGTCCGTCTCTCATCTAAAGGATCTCCAACTAAATCTCCAGCATTCTATAAATTTTTCTGGCCCAAAGAGGTCCCTAAGGTTCAAGCTCAGAGTCAAAATATTATTCACTCGAGTGAGAAGGTACATATTCCTCATCATCACTACTGTTTGAATTAGAAGACTTAGAAGTTTGAGGATCGAGAGGAGTAGGGAGAGGAGGAACTCACTCAACAACATCATCATTTGATGAGTTAGAATCTGAATTAGTGGGCAAAAGAACCTCAGTGGAAGTAAAAGTCAAGGATGACTCATCAAACTTCACACTCCTCTCAATATAGAGCTCATGGGTAGTAGGGTTCAACAATTGATATCCCTTCACACCATCAGGATACCTGAAAAAGATACAAGGTTTGGATTGTGGATCCAATGCCTTGTGTTTCTTCTTGGGAATCGAGCCATAGCCTTGGATCCGAAGACTCGAAAGTGCTCAACATCAGGCTTGTGTCCAAACCAAGCTTCAAAGGGTGTCATCCCTCTTACTGCCTTGTGTGGAACATGATTATGAATGTAACAAGCACAATTCACTGCTTCAGCCCAATACTACGGAGGAAGGGACTTTGAGTGAACCATACAAGTAGCCATCTCCTTTAGAGTTTGGTTCTTTCTTTTTGCAACTCCATTTTGTGAAGGGATGTAAGTAATTTTACGCTAAAAGTAATCCCCTCGAAGTGCAGAAATCCTCAAACATGTTGCTCACATAATCACCTCCATTGTCGAGTTAGAAGAAGAACCTTGATAGACCGTTTCACTTGTTTCTCGTGCAAGATCCTTAAATTTTGAAAATTCTCAAATACTTTAGACTTAATCTTAAGAAAATATACCCAAGTATAACGCGAAAAGTCATCAATGAAGGTTAGTATATATAGAGCTCTAGTGAAAGAAGGAGATGGAAAGGGGCCAGAAACATCACTATGAACAAGATCCAAGGGATGAGTAGCTCTCTAGGATTTTCCCTTATCAATTTTTTTCAGGGTGCTTTTCGAGGGTGCAACCCTCACAAAGACCTTTAGAAAACTTAACTTGGGTAACCCATTGACCATTTCATTTTGGCTCAATTGTTCAAGGTAACGATAATTTAGATTCCCAAAATGCTCATGCCATAGCTTGCTAACCTCATTTGCATGAGTGAGCAAGGCATTGGGTGTCAAATCAGAAGAGAAGTGGGAAAGGTATACAACCATGAATGGTGATCCACCTTTCCCTTAGCCACATTCATGAGTTAGAGTTAAGCTCACGAATAATCACCGAGTTAGGACCAAATTCCACTCACATTCCTTCACCAAGGTGGGTGATTTGGTAAACCGATAGGAGATTGGTAGAGAGATTGGGAACACTCAACACTTGGTTAAATGTTCCACCTTCTATCTCTATCGATCGACTACCGAAAAACCAACACATGAGTTTCATCACCCAATGTGATTTGGGACATGCCACATGGTTCAATGCTAGATAATTCAACCTCTGAAGAAGCCATGTGGTGCGAGGCACCATAATCAATAATCCATGTTGATGATGGAGCTAATCTAGCTACGAGGGCCATGCCTTTCTTCTTTTCATTTTTAGAATCCTTTGCTTTAGAAGACTCGCCCTTCCGAGTATTTCATTTAATGGATTCAGGAACACTTATTTTATTCTTCTCAAGTAAATGAGTTAAGTGATCAATTTGTTTCCAAAAAAATGATGCTCATCGTGGCCAAAATTCTTACAATAGGAGCATTTAAAATTTTCCTTCTTCGCTTTAGGCTCGAAGTTGAAGTTTTAGTATTGGGCTTAATTTGGGGTTGGTTGTTCTTGGTTTCTTTCTTAGGTTGGTCCTTTGTTTCTTTCTTCTTTTCATTTTTCTTTCCCTTATTCACCACAAGGGCATGTGACTTGGATTTTAGAGTCCCCATTTGAATGAGTTTGTCCTATTCTCGAATGAGTTGGGATGAAAAACTGTCAAAGGAGGGCATTGTCCAAGCACTACCCAAGGTGGCTTTCGTGGCATGGAAAGTTGAAATAAAGACAGAGTATTCAGGACCTAACTTAGAAAGAATTGACAAGATCAATTGAGAGTCTTTCTTTTCCACTTTACATTCCTTTAGAAGTAGTCTAGTGTGGACAAAATTTGAGAAGAAGGCCTGTAAGTTTTCAAAGTCACTAGGATTTAACCCTAGTAGTTCATTCTCCAACTCATGTGCTCTCATGTCATCTTGCTTCCCAAACATATCATCGAGTGTTTTCCATGCTGCATTAGGAGTCAAGGAAGTTTCGATGTGGAAGAGCAATTCAAGAGAGATAGACATACAGAGAAGACCTAAGGCTTCATCACAATGGTTAAACCACTTAGATTTTTCAAGTTCATCATTAGGTTCGAGTCTCTAACCCCATGGTGACATAGTATAACCCTTTACTTCACAAAACCAATATAATTTTAGATTTCCATTCAAAGAAGTTAAAAGGTGTGAGCACTAGTACTTTAGAGATATCCATAATGAAGAGATAGAACCAAAGGATGTAGAAGGAAGGAGAGAGAAAAGAAACAACCACCCTAGAACAATATCACACCCCAGTTTGGAACTTTATAGTTCAGTGTGTTGATTACAATCAGATGTGACTATGTGTCGAGAACCAGTCTATCACTCACCTTGCAATTAGCATAATAACGTGTAATAGTGGAGACAATAATCAAGGTTCATTTGGTGCAATAGATAGACACCGTAAGTAAGCACAATAATGAGAGAAAATAAGAAGGGAAGAGAGGGCTTTGTGAGAAACAAAATCTCACGTCGCATGAAAGAATCCCTTTTACGTATCTTGTGGCATGTTGGTACCCAAATTTAATCTCCTTTAAACACCAAACAACATCATGGATTTTGAAAGGACACTCAGAGGTAGACATATAATCATGTATGTCATTTTTTAGCTAGGGAATCAATCTATCTAACTTGTTAGCACTCATGTTTCGAAAGGAGTGGGTAGCACCTTAAAAGGATGTGATCTGATCCTAACTATTTTAGGTTGTGCCTTTCAACCAAGGTAAGAGAACCTATTTTGTAACCTCTGTTATTGAAGAACAATGATAAATCCTTCTTTTGCATAAATTTTATAGAGAAGACCTTGGGAAAATATGATCAACACACCAAATCTGACTCTCACGAGTTATCACTTCCAAATCATGGAGATATTTTCACAACAAGGAAAAGGTTACTAAAGACATTTGGGATCTGATTGCTCCTACATGTTTTGGTAACAAATATTTTGCATTTGTATGCACATAGGAAAAATAGGGGTAGTACAGGTAGGATTGGTTGTTTTAAATGAATTTTGGTGGGAGGTGAGGCAGGATGAACTTGGTTCACCGGATCCTTGAGAAATCTTACAAAATGAAAGGTTAGACCAACAGAATGCCACAAAATAGCCAAAATGTTTCTTTAACTAGAATATGTGCTTCAATGGAGGCCCAAATCAGCACTTTTTCATACAATCTATGAGAATCTAACACGAAGGCTTGAATTAGAGAACCCAACAAAGCATCAAGATCTAAGCCAAATCACACCTAAGGTACACCCAAAGGCTTACAGATAATCTTTGTCAAACAGATGAAAGAGAAGTGATTTTAAATCATTTATTTCACTCCCAAATGAAGGCTCTTCGAGAAATGAAATTGTAGATGCCACTAAACTGTCACAAGGATTGAGACCTGTGTGATTGAATCAGATTTTAATACAAGATTGCAACAAAAACAAGAAAAACTACTCGCATACATTAAAAAATAAACAAAGACATTTTGCTCAAGGCAACATAAAATAACTCAAATTTGATTAAATCTATCAATAGGGGAATGTTTCTAGAATAGTCTCAGATCTTGTCAATGGCTGTACACTTGTAACCACCTTGACATGATCAGATTTAACACAAAAGATATATACAAGCTTCTCAAACGCTTCTAAAAAATATGGGCTTTATCAAGCTTTCTATTAGAAAAATAAGTCTCGACCCCTAACACTCCAACCATTTACACGAAAAATTTGTGCCATTTATAACATTTATAATAGGGACCTCTTTTCCCCTCCAAAATCTTAGAACTTGAGTTCTACCAGTGCTTGCCATGATCACGATCGCTATTCTCATAATAAGATCTGTACAAAAATTCATCAGTGCTTGAGGGGGGAAGATCTTATCGAATATCTCCCACATTTAACTCCTTCCTCTATTAGATCACTCTTTCTTCAACTTGCCACCACTTGCTTCCCCCCTAATCATCAATATGGCTCCTTGCGTGATCGGGAGAAGAAAAATGGAAAATCCAATCAAGCATAATAATCGAGACCATTTTAATGGTGAAAGATGTCCTCTAGATCTTCCCACCAAACTCGAGACATCAACATTAACTCCCTCTCTACTTGGCGTGTAAGAAATGCCAAGAAATCATGAAGACTCGCACTTTAGGCATGTTTTGATAAAATGGGGAAAATCATATTGAGACTCTCAACTTTCGTTGATCTTTACTTTGAATTTGGGTCATCCACGTGGAAGATTCAAACTTAAAAACAAACGGGGCTTCCTCTGACTTTTTACAACTTTTGGAAAAATGGAAAAAAATTCCATTTTGCTCCGCACCTCTGCCCTTGGGAAATGAGCCTGACACGTGTCTGAGGTGGGTCCCAAAGGAACCATAGATAAATTCTACCATTTAACCTAGTTTTTGGAAAAGGGAAAATTTTCCAAGTTTTCCCCATAGCTCCACCCTTGAAAAACAGGCCCAACATGTGTCCCAATGTGGTTCCAGCGGAACCACGCTTCCCCTTTTACTTTTAACTCTTTTCTCCCAAAAGGAAATTTTCCAAATTTCCCCAAGAGTCCGCACCTCTGCCATTGACCAAGAAAGCTTTGACCTTTCCTTTATCAGGCCCATGGGCCATTTTGATGTTTTTAGTCATTTGCATGTCAAGGGATAAAAATCAAATTACCCCGAAGGCCCTCCTCCCCACCCCTTTGACTTTTCAAATTGCCATGTGTCACCATGGCGCACCTTGAGATGGTCCCAAAAATTTGATATCTTGAATGAGCGTGGGCTCGCCACATGTCCTGGCCTGAAAAATTTTGTCTGAATGCTTGAAGCTCAGTGGAAGGTGCCATGTGTCATGCTCCGAGGAAATTTCCTTTAGCCATTAAAAATTCTAAGCAAAATGCAAAGTGAGCAGAGGCCTCCACGTGTCCTCCTGGCACTTCTTTAAAATGAAACTCAAGGCCTAGTCCCCAAACATGTGTGGTTCCTCCATGTGTCCCAGACCTCCCAAAACCCTTTGAAAAATACTAAGTATGGGAAGACTCGTGGAAGCCTCCACGTGTCTCCATGGCATAATTTCAAAATGGTGCCCAAAGCGGAGACCACACGAATGAGCGGGCTCCCACATGTCCCCGTGCTCTACCACACTATTTTAGCTGCATAAAAATTTTCTAAGTCTAGGAAAAGTAGTGGAAACCTCCATGTGTCCTCCTGGCGCTACTCAAGGCCAAACCAAAAAGTAGATCCTCAAACGAGTGTCATTCCTCCACATGGAAAATTTTTGAGTTGAGGCTTTTCATGAAATTTTTGAAATACCTAGTTGAGCCGCATCCAACCAAAAGAGGCCATGTTCCCTATCAATGCAAGTTTGTAAATTTGGACCGAGACAAACACACATCAAATCCTAAAATACGAGAAAAATGATCATTCGAGCCGAAAATGAAAATTTCTCCAAGGACAGAGAGAACTTAGAAGTGTTACTGAGGCTCAAATAAGTTCCTCGAGAGATACATCCATTCATTTTTATTCAAGTATTTAGGGCAGAAACGACAAGGAAAATAAATCCCAATCATGGAGAACAGAAAACATGGGAGAACCCAAGTTTTTAAATGAGCAGAGAATGATAGACCCAAATTACAGATCTTTTCTAGAGGAACAAAGAAACAAGGAGCAAACCATGGACCCGTAAGTGATCTACGACCCATGAACAAATTAAAAATGGCAACAAATATTAACCAGGAACAACACGGGAAAAAGAAAGTGACCGAGGCCATAAAACAATAGATTTTCTAAGGCAAAATGGGGTGAGACTATTTTGAGCACCAACATTGGCTCTGACTCAAGGATGGGCACTCCCATGAGTGCAATAAGAACAAAGGTAGACCAAGTGCCAAAAATATCCATTGGGCAATGGAGTCAACTTACAGAGCAAAGAAACAGAGAAAGAAAAAAGCAGGTCATCGAGGACCAGAACGAGCAAAAACACAAAAGACAGGAAACAAACAACAAACTATACACTATACACAATATTTTTCCTTGATTTAGGGGAATCAATCCAAGAAATGCTTTAAATTCCTACCATTAATAGGTAATTCAAGTAGTTCACCATCTAAGTCCTTGAGGAAGAAGGTGTGCTCACCAATCCTGATATCAATGGAGTAAGAGCCCATCCATAATGAGTCAAACTTGCCCTACTTGCCCTTATCGCCATGCCTACTATCCCGTAGCAGCACAAGATCTCCAACGTTAAAATCCTGGGAGTGACCTTCTTGTCAAATAACTTCTTGGACTTGCTCGAACTTTACATTCCTCTGTTGGGATGCCCTCCTCTCTTCATCAAGTTCAACAAACGGTTGATGCGAGCATCATAAGGACCTACCTCTTGATCTTCCATCTATTACAAATAAAATAATATGAAGAGGCGGTATGGCCTAAGTCCCATATACCAACTCAAATGGACTCTTTCTAGTGACCCTCTTAACAAAGTGATCCTATCTATGTCAAACAACAAACTTTAATGGTCACCCTAATTTCTCTTGTTATGCTCTAATGTTCTTGATAATCTTTAGCAAATTTTTATTCTTGGACTCATCTTGTCCATTTCCCAATCATGGAGAAAGAAAACATGGGAGAACCCAAGTTTTTAGATGAACAGGGAATGAGAGACCCAAATTATAGACCTTTCTAGAGGAACAAAGAAACAAGGAGCAAACCATGGACCCATAAGGAAAACAAATCCCAGTCATGGAGAACAAAAAACATGGGAGAACCCAAGTTTTAGATGAGCAGAGAATGATAGACCCAAATTACATACCTTTTCTACAGGAACAAAGAAACAAGGAGTAAACCATGGACCCATAAGTGAACTACGACCTGTGGAAAAATTAAAATGGCAACAAATATTAACCGGGAACAACACGGGAAAAAAGAAAGTGAAAGAGGTCGTAAAGCGATAGATTTTCTAAGGAAAAATTGGGTGAGACTATTTTGAGTTCCAACATTGGCTCGACTCGGGGATGGGCACTGTCAGGAGTGCAACAAGAAAAAGGTAGACCAAGTGCCAAAATATCCATTGGGCAAACGAAGTCAACTTGCAGAGCAAAGAAAGCAGAGAAACTAGAAAAAGTAGGTCATCGAGGACGAGAATGAGAAAAAACACAAAAGACAGGAAATAAACAACAAACTATACAAGTATATAAAAGATTTTTCCTTGATTTAGGGAATCAATCCAAGAAATGCTTTACATTCCTACCATTAATAGGTAATTCGAGTAGTTCACCATCTAAGTCCTTAAGGAAGAAGGTTGCTCACCAATCCTCGATATTAATGGAGTAAGAGCCCATCCATAATGAGTCAAACTTGCCATGCTTGCCCTTATCATCATGCCCTGTTATCCCATAGCAGCACAAGATCTCCAATGTTAAAAGCCACAGGAGTGACCTTCTTATCAAATAACTTCTTTAGACTTGCTCTAAATTTTACATTCCTCTATTGGGATGCCCTCCTCTCTTCATCAAGTTCAACAATCTGGTTGATACGAGCATCATAAGGACCTACCTCTTGATCTTCCCACTACATAAACTAATATGAAGACAATTGCATATGAAGAGGCAGTAGGGTCTAAGTCCCATATACCAACTCAAATGGACTCTTTCTAGTGACCCTCTTAATAGTGATCCTATCTGTCCAAACAACAAACTTTAACTGGTCACCCCACTTTCTCTTGTTCTGCTCTAATGTTCTTTTGATAATCTTCAACAAATTTTTATTACTGGACTCAGCTTGTCCATTTCCTTGGGGATTGTAATTGGAGGCATATGTCAGGTTGATCCCATATTCTTTGCACATTTCCATCAAAGTTTTATCTCTAAAGCTCATGGCATTGTCAGCAACAATCTTGAATGGTACCCCAAACTGCATATGATATGGTTCAATGAAAGTTCATGATAATTTGGTGTGTTGCTCTTTTGGTGGGGATTACCTCCACCCACTTGGTGAAGTAATCAGTGTCTACAAGAATCCACTTATGGCCATCACTTGAAGGGTCTAAAATCTCACCAATGAAATCCATTCCCCATTGCCTGAATGGGGCTTCAATGATGAGGTTGCGAAAGGAAGGTAGCCTAAAGCTTTCAATCTTCTAGAGAAGTGTTGGCAAATCTCACATCTTCTAACCAAAATATTTGTATCCTTGAAGAGATTTGACCACCAATAACCAGCCCTCATGATCTTGTGTGTTGTTACTCTTGCAGCAAAATGCCCCCAAAACTCCTCCATGGAGATTAGTAATTATCTTGGGGGCTTCTTCTTTAGTAATGCACCTTAAGAGGACTCCCTCTGGGTTCTTCCAAGCTAACCCATAATCAGTGATGACATATTTATGGGAAGCCAAATTAAGATCTCTTTTCTAGTTCTTACTTAAATACTCAGGGAAGTATAAGTGTCTGAGATAGAAAATTACATCCTTGTACCACTCAGAACTCATCAACCTTTCAAAAACACCTACCCTTTCTTCTTCTACCTCATTTACCTCAATAGTTTTCAAGTTTCTCTTAGCCATTATCTTAGCTAAGCCTAAACCTCTCACCAACTTCGTGGTTTGGATATCTATATGATATTCTTGCAACTTGTTCACCCACCTACATCTTTTGCTTGAGACTTTCATCTATGAAAAATGTCCTTTACACAGGTGTGGGGAACATAAGAAAACACTTTAGAACTTAGAATGTAAGGCCTAAAAAAAATTTTTCTCTTACCAAGGAAAATGCTTGCTTTTCCATGATAGTGTACCTCATCTCAGCCCCATGCAAAGCCTTCTTGAAAAGGAAATTGGCCTCTCGGCCCCTTCATCATCCTTCTACAAGCAGGACAAAAGCAATAGTGTTCTCTCGAAGCAAAGGAAAATAGCTGGAAAGGCTTATTATAATATGAAGTTGCTAAAATAGAGGCATGTCTTAATGCCTCCTTGATTCCATGAAAGCTTGGATGGCGGCCTCCTCCCATTTGATGACCTGGTCTTTCTTGACATGGTAGTGATTAGAATGGTCAACTCAAAGCAAAGTTTGATATGAATCTTCGATGAAGTTTATCGCCCCAAAGAAGGACTAAATTCCTTTCTTGGTTCTTGGGATTGGGACCTTGCTAATGGCCTCTACTCTTTCTGGATCAATCATCACCCCTTCTTTTGACATAATGTGACCAAACAACTTTGACTTCTGCACTCTAAAATGGAACTTATTTGGATTGAGTGAGATGCCACATTCTCTACATCTTATCAACATCTTCTCCAAGTGTAGCATGTGGTCACTTCTCTTTCTAGAAAACACAGTCACATCATCCTGGTAGACATACAATAAACTCATTTATGTTGTTAGGTTGTGGAGATCTTTTTTTCATGTGAGAAAGTGTTGAAGACTATACACTAAGAGTACTGTACACTTTCCATAGTTGTCTCGCGGGGTTCGAGGCCGGGCCGACCCCCGAGCGAGGGTCCGGGGGCAGCAGCCCTCGGTAGCGAGGGGTTCGGGGCACAACCTCGAAAAAAAATTGGCCTTAAAACGTGCCCTATATACCGGGAAACGTGCTTTTCTCATATGGGCGGGATTTTTGACCCATAGGTTTATGGGACGGTTTTGGCCCATGGTTTTGATACCCACGGTTTTGTAAAACTACTTAAGCAATTGTCTATTTATATGGTTTTGTGCATATGGTAGGCATTATGTAACATTGCAGATGTGTTTTGAATTCAGCTGTGAATTCTGTAGAGTTTGTTGAGCATAGCTCCAAACAGATTTGGGTATTGTATTGAGAGAGCGGTGGCTTGTAATAAAATATGAGCAAGTGATTCTTGGTGGACGTAGCCCAAATTGGGTGAACCACATTAAATACTATCTCTTTGTGTTGTGTTATTTTATTCTACACTTTTATTTGAGATCTATAATATTTTCTACATATTAGTTTCTACAGGTTGTATTTTGTGAGGGATTATTCTCGCATATTTTATCTCTTATTTCCTAACGAGATGTAATTAGCAAAAGCAACATCCATTGCTCTTTGAAAGGTGGCTCCATAATTCATTAGACTAAAGGTCATCGACATAAACATAGGTCCCCAAGGAGTAGTAAAGGTTTTCTTGATCCTTTCGATTCCTTCACCGCATCTTGGTTATAACCAGAGAAACCATCCAAGGTGGAAAGAAACTCAAAACCAGTCACTAATTACAACATGTTCTCTATACTTGGTAAAGGATAATTATCCTTCATTGATGCTCTATTTAGATTCCTAAAATCTACACACACGGCTGATGTCACCATTCTTCTATCACTAGAACTAGTTTTGCAACCCAAGAAGAATACCTTATGGGCTGAATAATCCCTCCATCCCTCGTTTCTTGATTCCTCTTGCATTTTGAGAGATAAGAGTGGATTGATGCTCCTCTACTTTTGCCTAAATGGCTTTGCATTAGACTTCAAGGGAATCTCTTCCTAAAACAGTCCTCTTTGTATGCTTTTAGTTTTAAATTTTTACTTGGGTAAAGCAGCTAACTACACCAGAAACCCTTCACATATCCCACTACTAGCACTTATCGAGAATCCATGGTAGTGCGCTTCCCATATGTTGTTTTCACTTTGATATCTATCTCATTCATGAATTCAAAAGGCATGACATTACATGATGCCCCTGATTCAAACATGCAGTTGTGCATAGTCTATCCTTAATGATCAAAGTGGTGAAGAATGGATCCACATTCATCTGAGATTCCACTAAGGATGTCCCCAAATAGACCTTAGGTAGTTCACCTAGTTCTCCAATTTTGGTGGTGTTTCTAATTCTTGAATGATTGGAGGAGTCTCCATAGCATTTACATTTTTGCCTAAGGAAGTCTTCTCTTCTTTCAATCCCAAGTATTCAAATGCTCTCTTTTTGTGCTTAGGAATCCTAAGCAACTCAAAAATTGGAATAGAGACTTTGATTTGACTTAAAACTTGGGCAATATCATATGGGACATTCCTTGGCAAGGTAGTATTGGAAGGAAAGCCAACACACTCATTAGGTGGTACAGGATTTTTGACAGCTTGGGCATGAGTAGGGGTATGATTTTTGTTTGGAATTGCAGGGCTCTTGGGAGATGCATCTTTCTTAGGAGTCTCTTTAGGAATGTTTGAAAGTAAGGGAGATTTTGTCTTGGATTGAGGATCCGTCCCTTTGATAGCCTTACTTCTTGTGTTATATTCCTTTTCTTGAGCAACAACAACATTCATCAGTAACTGCCTATCTTCCTCAGATGGAATTCCTCCATCATACTTATTTATCATTAAAGCCCTTAAATATTCAAATTCATTATTGGGTAATTCAAAATCATGTACAATATCTACTTCTAAAGTATGAGAGGGAGAAATAATAGGTACCCTATGAATGTAGTCCCAAAAGGTGGCAGCAATTTGGGCACTTATCACCTCAGTTGAAGTTGCCCCTTGTTGTAAGCTTGTGGAGCAACCCATCATGCGAAATCATCATCATTATCATCAGCTTCTTCTTCTTCTTGCTGATCTTATTCATAAGGAGCATGACACATGAAACATTTGTCACACCAAGAAAGGACATTTGTCTCCTCCATAACAGCAACTTTGGCAGCCAAAGGATCAAGCACCATTCTATTTTCCCTAACTTGTGGCTGCTGTTTCCAAATCCAAAATTCCTTTTCCTCTGTCATTAGATATTTGGTGATTTATAAACCTGTCTTGGCTTTATTACTTTTGTTGACCTTGTGAGCTCTTCCCAATTCCTTTCTCATCCCAGAGCTAGTTTGTAGGAAATTTCTTTGATAGCCCCTACCAAAGTTTTCACAACCTCCTCCAAATCAACAACTTTACTTGTTTGAGGTTTTTCTGGGTAAATCAATTTTATACCCTCCCTTTTTGGAGGCTTTCTAATTTCCTTGATGTTGTTCTCTATTTGTAGAGCCATGGTGAATACCTGCCTCAAATTTGTGGGGTTCTTGTCTCTTAAGTAATATGCAGCCTTTTTATCAAATGCATCAAAATATTTGATCAAACATCACAAGTCCTTATCCTAACAGGAAATCTCCTCAAGGTATTATTAAACCTTGTGTTGAAATCATGTACTGACTCATTAGGATTCTTTTTGATGTTTTCAAATTCTATCAAAAGAAACCTAGGGTCAGTTCTATCACCATACTACATTCTAAAGGCATTTCTCATCTCATTCCAAGAATCAATAGAGTTATCTCGGCAATGCCTTATACCAATCGCTAGCATCTTCTTCCAAGGTATGGATAAACAACTTGATATATACATCTTCATGTTCAATCTCAAAATCTTCCATCATATTGATAAAAAAATTAGATGTTGATCACCGGTTATAGCATTGTTTCCTTATAACTTTGGCATTTTGTTCCTTACATATTGAGGTACTACATTTGGATATCCAGTCATTCCCACAAAATTTATAGGTCCAAAGATGTTTACAACAAAAGGGGGTCAGGTGGGGTTGGGCCATGTTGATTTGAGAAGGTGACCACCGGAGGGTGACAAATTGATAAGGGGTTGAGGGTCCTCGGAACACTGGAGTATAATTTTCAAAATGGATACCCCCTAAAGGCCTTGTCTCTTGGAAATCCCTATAAATCTCATAAAAGAAAGGTGCGTAACGTGAAGCAAACTATTCAAAATCAAATGAAGGACCTTCTCTAGTGAAGAATTCAATTCCACAAAGAGGATACTTGATTCGAGAGTCACTTAAATGGCAGTCTTCAATGATAGGCCGATCACTTTCATCCACGGAGATCCCTCTTCTTGTTTGTTGTTCTCCCACAACTCTCTAGGCTTTTCTTCCTTCTGATTTTGCTTTTCCTAGCTTTGGAAACAATGTCCTAAGAAGGTCCCTAGCAAAGAAATATCTTCTTCCTTCCATATTTGTAAATATTTGTAACAAATCTAACTTTGTGAGTTCTAAGACACAATAGTCAAATTTGGTACTCATTAAAAATCAGATCAAGCGGGAGTCTCCACTAAGGATTTCCACCTTAGTTGTGCAAATGCACTAAGTATGATCCACAAATTTTTATCAATGCTAGAAAGCTGAAATGGAAAGATTCTAAAATTTCTTTACCTAGATTTATTAAATGAAAGCTAGTACTCGATGTGTGAAAACCTGAAAGAACTACACATAGGACTTGGAGCATACAAGAATTGTTTTACCAGGGTATAAATGTGAGTTGTAAGTTCCTCGATAATGGCATTGGGAAGCATCTTTGGACATTCCGGAAATAAATATTACATGTTGCTGAGGCCAAGTAGATATGGACCGAAAAGTGAATGAAAAATTAGTCTCAAAGAATGCAAATTATCCCATGAATTCTAAACAATCCCTAGTATTAGCGCTAAGCTTGTTGGTACCCAAATTTAATCTCCTTTAAAGGGTGAGCAACATCATGTATTTTGACAAGACACTCAAAGGTAGATAGATAATTATGTATGTCATTTTGTAGTCGGGAATCAATCTATCTAGCGTGTTAGCACTCGAGAAGTTTCATGATATCGAGACCAAAAGGAGTGGGTAGCACCTTAAAAGGATGTGATCGATCCTAACTATTTTAGGTTATGCCTTTCAACCAAGGTAAGAGAACTTATTTTGTAACCTCTTGTTATTGAAGAACATCCATGATAAATCCTTTTTTACATAAATTTTATAGAGAAGACCTTCCCCTTTTACTTTTAACTCTTTTCTCCCAAAAGGAAAATATGATCAACACACCAAATCGACTTCACGAGTTGTCACTTCGAGATCATGGAGATATTTTCACAACAAGGAAAAGGTTACTAAAGACATTTGGGACCACTGATTGCTCTCTGCATGTTTTGGTAACAGAGATTTTGCATTTGTATGCTCACTCCTCATGAGATGGTCCTTGAGATGGTCCAGAATTTAATACCTTGAATGAGTGAAGAAGTTTGTTTGAATGCTTGAAGCTCAATGAAGGTGCCACCGGGACAAATAGGGGTAGTACCGGTGGAAGCCTACGAGTTGGATTGGTTATTTTAAATGAATTTTGGTGGGAGGTGAGGAAGGATGAACTTGGTTCATCGGATCCTTGATAAATATTAAAAATGAAAGTTTAGACCAAAATAATGCTCTGAGAAACAACCAAAATGTTTCTTTAACTAGAATATGTGCTTCTCAGAGATACAATGGAGGCCCAAATCAACACTTTTTCATACAATCTATGAGAATATAACATGAAGGCTTGAATTAGAGAACCCGATAAAAAACATCAAGACCTAAGCCAAATCACATGTTAGAAGGTACAGAAGAGGGCTTATAGATAATCTCTATCAAACAGGATGAAACAATAGTGATTTTAAATAATTTATTTCACTTCCGGATGAAGGCTCTTCGAGAAATGAAATTGCAGATGTCACTAAAGCATGTCACAAGGATTGAGACTTGATGTGAAGACTTAGAATGGTGTGATTGAATCAGATTTTAATACAAGATTTCAATAGAAACAAGAAAACCTACTCACATACATTCGAAATAAAACAAACACATTTTGCTCAAGGTAACACAGAATAACTCAAATTTGATTAAATCTATCAAAGAAAAGGGAAAGTTTCTAGAACAATCTCAGGAGCTTGTCAATAGCAGTGTACACTTGTAACCACCTTGACATGATCATATTTAACACAAAAGAGACATACAAGCTTCTCAAACGCTTCTCAAAAATATGGGCTTTATCAAGCTTTCTATTAAAAAAATTAAGGTCAAAAGTGGTCCCCTAACACTCCAGACCATTTACACGAAAAATTCATGCCATTTATAACATTTATAACATGGACCCCTTTTCCCCTCCAAAATCCTAGACCTTGAGTGCTATAAAGGTGCAGGTGATTTTCGCCATGATCACGATCGCAATTCTCAAAATCAGATCGCAAAAGTCTCTAGGTGCTCGAGGGGGAAGATCTCATCGAATATCTCCCGCATTCATTGGACTCCTTCCTTTGGTAGATCATTCTTTCTTCAACTTGCCAACTACTTCCACCCCTAATCTATCAAATCGGCTCCTTACGTGCATGGGAGAAGAAAAATAGAAAATCTGATTGAGCATGATAAGTGAGACCATTTTAATGGCGAAAGATGTCCTCCTAAGATCTTCCCACCAAGGACGCATATATCAACGTTAACTCCCTCTCTTCTTGGCATGTAGGAAATACCAAGAAATCATGAATACTTATGCTAGGTCAGGCGTGTTTGAGTAAAATGGGGGAAAATCGATTGAGCCTGAAAAGTTGTCATTGATCTTTACTTTGAATTTGGGAATCGTCACGTGGAAGATTCAAACTCGACAAAAAAAAAACCCAAGGGCTTCCTCGACTTTTTACAACTTTTGGAAAAATGGAAAAAAATCCATTTGGCTCCACACCTCCGCTCTTGGGAAATAAGCTCAACGACAAGTGTCCTAAGGTGGGTCCCAATGGAGATGTGGATAAATTCTAAATTCTGCCATTTGACCCTCTTTTTGGAAAAAGAAATTTTTTCCTAGTTTTCCCCACAACTCCTCCCTTGAAAAATGGGTCTAACATGTGTCGAAATTTAGTTTTAGTGGAACCGTGCTTCCCCTTTTACTTTTAACTCTTTTCTCCATTGGGAACTTCAAAAGGAAATTTTTCCAAATTTCCCAGAAATCTGCACCTCTATAAAGTCGTTGATTTGAGCAGCAAGCTTTGACCTTTCCTTTATCGAGCTCGTGGGCCATTTTGATGTTTTTAGTCATTTGCATGTCAAGAAGGGATGAAAAAATCCAAATTTTCCCGATGGTCCACCTCCCACCCCTTTTACTTTTCAAACCACCACGTGTCACCATGGCGCACCTTGAGATGGTCCCTAGGGCAAAAAAAAATTTAATACCTTGAATGAGTGTAGGCTCACCACATGTCTGGCTGCATGACAAAGTTTGTTTGAATGCTTGAAGCTCGAAAGTGGAAGGTGGTGTGCCATGTCATGCTCGAGGTAGTTTCCTTTGGCCATTGAAAATTCTAAGAAAAATTCAAAGTGAGCGGAGGCCTCCATGTGTCCTCCTGGAGCTTCTTTAAAATGAAACTTAAGGCCCAATCCCCATTAGAAACATGACAATTCCTCCATGTGTCCCGGACCTCCCAAAACCCTTTGAAAAAGAATAATTATGGGAAGACCCAGCGGAAGCCTCCACATGTCTCCATGGCACAATTTTAAAATGGTACCCAAAGCGGAGACCCTAAGAAGAAATGTAGAGTGCATGGGATCGCCACGTGTCCCCATTCTCTGCCACAATGTTTTAGCTGCATAAAAATTTTCTAAGTCTAGACAAAATAGTGGAAACCTCCACATGTCCTCCTGGTGCTACTCCAAGGCCAAACCAAAAATTGATCCTTAAACGAGTGTCGTTCATCCACGTGGATAAATTTTAAGTTGAGGCTTTTCATGAAATTTTGAAATATAAAATTAAGCCGCATCCAACCATAAAAGGGGCCACATTCCCTATCGATGCAAGAATGCAAATTTGACACTAGAGAAACAGGAATTAGAAAACCGTAAAATAAAGAAAATGATCATTAAAAAAGCCTGAAAATGTAAAAAAATTTCTCCAAGGACATAGAACTTAGAAGTGTTGACGTGAGGCTCAAATAAGTTCCTCTATAAATAGAGATACATCCATTCATTTTTCTTCAAGTATTTAGAAGCGAGGTGTAAGTAAAGTTTCTCCCAACGAAAAGGAAAACAAATCACTCGACCATGGAGAACCATTCTCGTCTTAAAACATGGGAGAACCGTCAGTTTTTAGATGAGTTCTCAGAGAATGGGAGACCCAAATTACGGACCTTTTCCGGAGGAACAAAGAAACAAGGAGAAAACCATGGACCCATAAGTGATCTACAACCCAGAGCAGATTAAAAATGGAAACAAAGATTAACCAAGCACAACACGGGAAAAAAGAAAGTGATAGAGGCCGTAATTGATATATTTTCTAAGGAAAAATGAGGCGATACTATTTTGAGCACCAAGCATGGTAGACGCGCTCACAAGTCCACAAGCAATAAAAGGGATACATGGCTCAAATGAGCTAAATTAATCAATACAAAGATACCCTCAGAATGTTGCACTTTATAAAATAGTGCATTTACAAAAATGATAATCCCATCAACTAGAGTGTGAAAAAAAATGCAACTTTGACTAAAGAAGTGCTCAAAACTGAGCAACGAGTCAAAAGTTATAGCAAAAAAACAATTCCGCAACTAATGGAAAAATTGTAGTAAGCCTGAAAACATATTAAATAAAGGGCCCTAAATACATGCAAAGGGTGTCGTATGTATGTTCATTGGAAATGGAATTGAATTTTAGATAGGGTTTGTTTTAATTGTGAGGGGGGATTAGCCTCCTGCCAACCCCGGACCTCACCCTCCGTCTTTGACACTCGAAGGAAGGATATTAAAACAAGCAAAAAAATATTAAAAAGAAATTACAATGCCAATTAAATGTTTTTAACCTCAAAACTATTTAAAAGGAGATTGATTACCAATTAAAAAATTCTAAAGAGGGAAATGTTGACCGAGCTGAGTTATACGTTGAAGGTAATTTTTGGTCAAGTAAATGAAACGTGGCCAAGTGTAATCCATTGTTGCTGCAGGTAAATGAACCGGTCCAATAGTAACGACTATTCCAAGATTAAATGAAACATGGTCAAGTAATGCTATTCATTGCTTTGAGTAAATGAAACAACCCATGTGTAGACTATAATAGTGTGTTTGAAGAGATTGAGTAGAGAAACAATCGAGTGTAGAGTAGAGGCATGTTTGAATAGATTCCATAGCTCAACGTTTGTTCCAACCATTGGTTCTATAGAGATTGCCTCTAGAATGAATACACAAGCACGAAGGAGGGGAAAAACCAGTAGCTTCCAACCATACACAAGACATAGGAAGGTGGCTAAGCCAAAAACGTTCAGAAGGGATCAAGGCACGAGCTAACTAAGTCAGCAGCAGTCTAAGGAAATACCAAAAATGAGCTGATCACTGGAGATGCAGTCTGAGCTCATAGAAATAATGATCTCCAAAGGAAAACCCGAGTCAAGGCAAGAGAAAAGCCAAGTGGTTTTGAAATGAGTTGTTGGAGTAATGCACAAGCTCTTTCAACCAATGCATGAGTTGAACAATGCACAATGACAGAAGAGTATTCTCAACCAAGGCACGAGTTGCAGGTGGTGATTGAGCATGAGATAGTGATTCACATGAAAAGGTGTGAGTAATCACGAACTAGCAGTGTTATGGCATGAGCACAATGTAGGCCAATGCAAAAATCCAAGAATACAATGCAGGAACTAAAGCACGAGCAATAGTGATCAAACTCTGAACCTGCAATCATGAAGCCCACAAAACATGCATGCAACCCTAGAGAATCGATCGGTCAAAGACTGAGAAAACAAGTGAACCTCGAAAACCCGAAACCAAAAACCAAGAACAACCCCTCAAACTTGCAACTGTTGAAACCTCAATACGAGGTGAGCAATACAATTCCAAAATAATAATAAAAACTTGCACAAGGAAATAAGAAGAAACCAGAAGTAATAAACAACTTGATAAACGAAGAGTGCATGTTTTACTCGAAACTATCTCGATACCATGAAAGAGGGATTCACGAGAACTGATGTCGAAAACAATGCACCACAACGAAGTTACACTCCGATGGTAACGTCAAGCTCCAATGCAATAAGCAAGAAGATTCAAACAATGGAGAGAATATGCAAATAAGAAAACAGGTCTACTCATCCTCATAGATCGAAAAAAGGAAGTACAAATAGGGGTGTTGTGTAACCCCCATGCCTAAACAAGGAAAGAATATCAATGATGCCACTAACGCATATGACGTGATTGACGCATATGACGCCACTAAAGGAGGAGTTACAATTCCAAATAAGGAATGTAACTCCTATGACGCACTGACGCAAATGACAATGATAGATTCTATGATAGAATCTGACACTTTTCATTTGACTTCCTAAGACCTATGACTCTCATAAGGTGAGATGACTCACCAGGTGATGTGGATGATGATTAGGCATGTCACACACACCAACAGAATATGTGTGAAAGGCTTAAAATTAGAAATCATTGATTATTCAGAGTAGACACTCACAATTTAAGGTAATCACTATGTAATTTATTGATTTTGAATATAATGCATATTTGATCTTGAATGAATGAATTATTTAATGATTAGATTACATTTAAAAATGATGCATAGATAAACAAGGAATGTAAAGAGATAATAATACCTTGTTTGTGGTGAAAAATGCAAATGTTGAATGTTGCAGAGAAGCATTACAATGGTGTGAACTCTTTTAGGGCTTGGTGTGGATCCATAGGGTTTTGAGATGTCATGAGTTATGTTTTTAAGTCTCCATAATGGAAAAGTGTCGATACTGATGCGTAAGGGTCCCCATTAAGGGAAGTCGCTAGGTTTATATAGAATCACCACTAATTTTGGGATTCGTTGGAAATCTAGGAAAAGTGGGGAAAACTCACTTGAAATTGGTTGGAACCACCACCAAAATGGAGATTTTTAGGTTGGGGGAAAAAATAAGATGAGTAAGCATGTTTTAGGGAGGTTGGGAGGTTATGATGGTTTGGCCTTACTAGGCTAAATAAGTTTTTAGAGGTTTAAGATGTGGTAATTGATTATTTAGGGGCATAAATAGGTATTATAGGGGTAGAATATTATTTAGACTTAGATATAGTGATTGATATATGGATATGAGTTGTGTGGGTAGGTCACCTAGGGGTGCCAAAAAACTAGTGTCTACATTTTCCCCTTTTATCAAGTGGTTTGTAATGGATAAGCCACCTTTGGAAAACCGAGTGAGATGGTTAGATTTGTGTTGGATAGGTGGTCCCCTCAAACTAGGGGTCATTGTGATAAAGTGCAATGGTCACTAATTTAAATTGATGGTGGATGAATAAATATAGGAGTGTATGGGCTTGTGTAAGATTTCATATGTAAATGGATGTGTTTCAATTTAAGATGCCCCAAGACCGGGCATGAAATGTATTTCCACAATGGTGGGATTATGCGACTAATAAGTAAAGTGATAGGGGAACCAGTGGGTTCTAAACCTATATACTTATGACTTGTATGCGAAATGGTGGGAAAAGGTTCGAGAAATCTACATAATCCACGATGTGTTGGGAAATGTTGGATCGGTATGAAATGTGTTGCCACAAAGGTGGGCACATGCAACTAGGGATTCAAGTGATAGGGGAACTAATGGGTTCTCAACCTATAGAAATATGACTTAAAGGAGATGACAGGGAAAAGATTCCGAGAGGGTGTAAAATCCATACGGGAGCCATAGGATGAATTTGGGTTTTAAGAGGGTCTTAAGGCCTAAAAGGAAGTACATAATTTGAAAGTGTGTAATTTATGAGGGATGTGTAAATCTATAGGACCTCCATTCGCACCCCTACTAGTGTGACACCTTATTCCCTAGTGTTTGGAACTAAATCCATCATCCCCTTGGAAATAGAGCTTCCCTCTCTCGAGAATATCTCTTAGGGACTATCTAGATAAAGATGAGGATTACAGAGTGGCTAGACTAGCAGAACTAGAGCTACTAGATGAAAATTAAATCCATGTGCTCAACCACCTTAAAGTGTATTAGAAAATAGTATCACATAGCTACAAAAAAAAATCATACCTCGTCAGTTTGAGGTAGGATATTTGGTGTTGAAGGAAAACCAATTCAACATAGTGAAGGAGAGAGAAAAGAAAGGCAAGTTCAAACCTAATTGGTTAGGACCCTATGTCATTGTGGCCAAATTTGGGTTAGGAGCATACAAGCTTGCCTATCCTGATGGAGATGAGCTACGAGAGCCCATGAATGCCATGCACCTCAAGTGGTTCTATGCTTGAACATGGCGTAAAAATTAGAAAAACAAACAAAAAAGTAAAAAACATGTAAAAAAAAATCTAAAAGAAAAATAAAAAGAGAAAACAAGTCATCCAAATGTGAAAACCACACAATTATGGCACTTTGGATAAGTCCCTTAGTGAAAACCAGTTTTTGGTGCCTTGGGAGGATTCATTATTCACAAGCATCTCACATCTAGAAGGGTACATTTTCTTAGTTTAGAGCTAGTTCCGCACCTACATATGAGATTCTTTGTGAGCCTATCCTATCAAAGCCTTGATGGTTGGTTCTCCTCTTATAAATTGGTGAAGAGATTACCTTTTTGTATTCCCATCTAACGTTGGGGTCATCTCCACATCTTCACCTTCTTGTTTATAACACATGGCATCTACCTTTGTATATTCCCATCTAACGTTGGGGCATCCATGTTTCTTGGTTTCCTATACATAGCTTCGGAAAACTGTTAGAAAATCACAAAAACATTTGAATAGGATTGAAAACCCCAAAACATTAGAAAACCAGAAAATACAAAAACAATAGAAAATTGTTTCACAAAACTCCCAAAAACAACACAAAACACATTGAAAACAGTCTTACAAAAACATAGTAGTAGTTTACTTGCTTTGTTTTTTTGTTTCTTGCTTTGTTTATTTGTGTGTACATTGTTTGTATAGTTTTTCTTGCTTGTACATTTGTATAGTGTGTTGCTTAAACATACCTTTTAGATTGATCTTTTCTTGCTTAGTGATGAGGCCATAAATTAGCCATAAATTACCATTATTTTGTCCTTCCAAGTTACCTTTGAAAGTGGATTTAAATGTAATCTAGGAACTTATAGTTTTCTTAAGATAAAATATAAGATATATATCTTGTTCATTCTTTATAAATATTTTTTTATCTATTTTGTTGACTAATCCTATTGATTATTTAGGAAAAGATGCAAAGTCTTGTGTATGTAGGCCATAAAGGAAAGATAATGCTAGTATTGGGAAAACTAGAATTGATCATGAATAGTATATTTAAAATCAAATATAATTCCATATTTAGATTTCTCTTGAAAAATTATGCAAGTTCAAAAAAATAATCATCTCAATGAGGTCACATGAAAAAGTTATAGTTGTTTTGAATTAGTGCGGAACTCACAGTTTTAGTTTTGAAGAGTTAGTTTTGGAACTTGTAGATTTAGTTCGGAACTCAAAAATTTAGTTCCATAAATTGTATCAATTGAATGGTAGTTAGTTCTGGAACTTTCAATTCATGTAAAAATTAGATTTAGTTTGAACTTGCAGATTTAATTCGGAACTTGCATAAAAGGAATGACAACTTTAGTTTCGGAACTTGCATCAACGAAATGACAATTTTTGAGGATTGTGAAAACTCAGAGATTCCAATGGGAAATATGAGATATTTTTGTTCATAAAAATGTGTTTAACAAAAACCTCATTCATATTTGTTACAGGTTTTACCAATCAAGAGAGATCTGACTTTTAATGAGTTGCAGTTCAAGGAAACGTGTATCAGACGAGCACTAAAAGTTCCATAAACATAAACAGTAAAGTCAAATGGAAAATATGAGAGAGTTTTTTGTTTATAGAAATGTGTTTAACAAAAACCTCATTCATATTTGTTACAGGTTTTACCAATGAAGAGATATCTAACTTTTAGTGAGCTGCAGTTCGAGGAAACGTGTATCAGACAGAGCACTAAAAGTTCCATAAATAGAAACAAAAAATTCAAATGGAAAATATGAGAGAGGTTTTTGTTCATAGAAATGTGTTTAACAAAAATCTCATTCATATTTGCTATAAGTTTTACCAATCAAGATAAATCTAACTTTTAGTGAACTGTAGTCGAGGAAAAAATGTATTTGACAAACATCAAAATGTTCCACAATCAAAAACAACAAAGTCAAATGGAAAATCTGAGAAAGGTATTTGGTCAAAATAATATTTTTAGGAAATACTCCTTCCAAAATGTAGAGGAATAAAATCATTATGATTCTTATTACTTGAAAAGCAAGGAGAAGATTTGGGAGAAAATCTTCCTAAAATAAGTGAGATAAGATTTGACTTGATAATATATCTCTCTCCATATTTTGTGGAGATGGATTAGAATAAAGATAAGATCAGATTTTATTTCCTAAAATAAGGAGTTTGTTGGATGCATAAATTATAAATGCAACCTTCCACACTTAGATATGTAATTTCTTTTCCCCAAGTAATCAAGATCTATTCTTTCTTTCCAATCTTTGGAAGTAAAGTTTTTCTGCAAGTTCTGAATTAAAAGTATGAATTAAATCCTCTTCCAAGGAATGATTTGGACACTCATTCCAAGGAAGATGGATCAATGTGTTAATGTTTATTTCTTTATTTCTGCAGTTTTCCTTTTGTTGTAAATTTTTTTTTTATGTTATGTAATTTCTTTTGTGAACCTGCAGGTGTCCTTTCCTCTTTCCTTTATTTTCAATTTAGCAATTTCAATTTATGCAAGTGTGCCTTTATTTCTGCAAGTGTGCATTTCAATTCATGCAAGTGTGTTTCTTTCATGCAAACTTTATTTATGCAAGTGTGCCTTTTAATTTCTGCAAGTGTGATTTATTTTATGCAAGTTTGGTTTGTGTTTAAAGGAGTTGCTTTCCAAGATCTTATTCTCTTAATGCATACAGCCTTCGGACACCAACCCGGATTGACATTTTTAATGGTGAGGATTGATGACCCTCATCACTTAGATTAGATTCATTCTTATTTATACATATGAAGTGTTTTTTTGCATACTTATGAATGATTCTACATAGTTGTGTTCTTAAGCTATTTAGTGTGTATATTTGGTATATTTGTTAACTTTTGTTTGTGCTTGTTTGTTTTTACTTGTACATTATTTGTTATCACATCATCATCTAAATCATCACATCTAACATCATATACATCATATATCAATAAAATGATAAGTCTACATCATACATGTATGCTAAGCTAATCATCACATATCATATCATCAATGGGGCAAGAGGGGTTGCAAATATCAAAATCTATCCTCCCCATGCCAGTATCATACAAATCATCAAGTGGACTAATAAAAAGCATCTCATGTACAATACAAATGATATCATCTAAGGATATATCATAAATCAAAAACATGTGATACATATACAACAACATCATAATATAGAGTCCAATCATCATAATCATCATACATGTCAAAAATCAATGTCCATATACATATGTGTCTCGAGGTATACATCATCAAGATAAAAATTAAGACTTCATCATGAGGCATAATAAAAAATGATACATCATATACATCGATCAAAACTAATCCTTTATATCGAGGCATGCATACATATATCTGTGTACATAAAATTGAGCCATGTCTGACTCAATCCCTCATTAGAACTAGGTGGTTTGTGATCTGGAGGACGACCCATAACCTATGGACTTTGTTAGCATAATGGTTACCCTATCTGCTATCCTCCCGATTGCTCAACCGATCTAGCTAATGTTGACGGTCTTTGTGATGTTGACTATAACTAGGTGCTCTCTGGCCCTCTAGGACAACCTCGTAATATAATGATCTATAATAGGATGCCCTCCAATTGGTTGTTTCCAAATATATGTGAATGCAAGGTGTCACCGCTACTCCATCAGTACACCGGAATGAGACCACCTCTATGAAGAGTCTAGTAATCTTGGCCTGTCTCACTTTGCCTGCTCAACCCAGATCCGATCTCACTTTTCTATCATTACTAAACATGTGCCCTTTTGGAACTCAATTGATCCCTCTATGTAGTTACTGAGTTTGTACCTATGCTCGACTGGTCTCTCTCTACGGTCAACCGATATACCTAGGCCATGGACTACTATAATAAGCCTATTACATGTAGCATCTGAAGGCTGCTATTTTCTTAATCTACTAAAACCACCGGCTTCATCTCTTCCATTGCCCCCATATCCTCCACCTCCATCACCACCACCACCCCCTCCACCTCTCGGTGGACTATGTGGTGGCTACCAACCGGTCCTTGTTGTGGTACTACTCTCTTAGGAGGTACCTACATGTAAAGGAGTGCGGATCCCAACCGCTATTACCACTCGAGGCATCATGTATCTCGTGGAGCTATGGGGATCTATCTTTATCTTTGTCTCTATCCCTATCCTTGTTATTGTAATGGTGGAGGACCCTATCCACCACCGCCATCATGGCCTACGACCATCGATCCATCATCATCACTGGAACCCTCGTCACTACCACTAATATCCTTAGGAGGCAACCTAACTCTTGCATCCCATGTGGCCTATGGAATTATCATCAATAAGGAAAAACTATCATGTACTGGGTCCATACTCTATTGTCACTCCAGGATCCCTAATCTATCTCAAAGGATCCCATACCTATGGTACCATCTAATCAAAGTTGAGTTGGGCCCTAATCGTGTGGATCAACGACCCCATATCAAATCTCTTGTGGCTTGGTGTGTATACCACATCTCGGGACTAGGTACATCTGCCTTTACCCCAAACTATTGTTGGCATCATTTTACTATGTAATAATTTGTGATGTATCCCTGGATGCCAATCAAAAAGTGCTCAACCATACATATACTCAACTCATGTGCATCCTCTACCCACATATACTATCGGTATGGCCTCCACACTATCATATGTTGTTGAATGTCATCAAAAACTCGTGGTAATGGTAGGTATCCCCCATGTTCCCGTAGATGTCATCCCCAACTAGGACCCATCCCATCATTGATGGCTCATCTGGAGCCCAAACTTGTAGAACACCGAAGGGAAACCAATGGCTATGTGATCCCATGCCCATATCTGTAGCAGCGTGGTAGGACCCAAAGTCTTCGACCATGGTATGTAATCAGTGCAAATCCTAATATAGATGTGCCAACATGCACTGGCCCTAGCAGTATCTCTCGCCTCATAGAAATCCTCGTATAACACCAATGAGGCCTAGTGGAAAAGAAGTACCTATCTTGTTAGTAAGCAGAAAGCCACTGACAAGAGCCATTAGGTACACGAGCATGTGATGTAATCCAAGATATGTAATACATCAAGACAATTGCACTATCATACCTCAACGAGGTATCTCATCATGGCCAAAAACCTCGATCGTGCAATCATCGATTTGATATCTATCACTAATATACTCAATCAACTGCCCCTAGATAGGCACATGCAATATGCGCCAGACATCCTCTAATGTGATGGTCATCTCTCTAGTAGGGAGCTAGAAGCACTGGCTCTCGTTGTGCCATCTCTCAGCTAAGGCTATGAGTAGGCCATGGTCTAGGGTAATCTATGGCATCCATGCCATGTGAGCTAACCCTATGACCTCTAACGGGATATCGTCATCCGCCATGTCATGGGCGGATGGCTAGCCTCTAAGGTAGCTAGATGACCATGTCACTCTCTAGTCTATAAGATCGATCGTCGTCTTTGAAAAATAACAAAAACTTATGACTTTATTTTCTTATATTTTTATTCTAAGTACCAATTCATATTTCCTATACACTATCATATTCATCAACTAAAATTCTTTTAACATATCATATTTTTCTTCTAAATCTCAAATTTTCCTTCTTTAGCATTTACGCACACTTTTGGGAAAGTACATTCCCTTTCGGCATGTGTGCACCTTCTAGGCGCATATATGCTCATTTTTACATGTGTGGGCACAACCTAAATACCCCCACCCGACTTGCACATGCACATCCTTCAAGATGCATGCACACACATTTTAACATTTGCACATGCGTGCACATATTTTCCTACTCAGATGCATGTGCGCCCATTTTTATACCTCTTCTTACACACACATTTTTCAATTTTTACGTGTGCACACAAATGCATTTTGGATGCATGTATACACCAATGACGCATGTGTGCCCCCAAGGTGTTCACACGTTTCACGGCCCTAATTACGCTAATAAATAAGATTAAATGTTGAAATTGAAAAAGAAAGATAGGGTACTCATAAAGGGTCCATCATCATCATCTTGTGTGTACTCTTAAATGGTCTCGGTGTACCTCCTATGGCTCTGCACTCTCGCCATCTTGCTTGTAACTCATGATATTTCACGGTAAAAAATGAACTATTCGCGATGATTTACCCACCTTTGGATGGGTATATTTATTTGTTTTAACTTGATGTGATGACACTGGGACATGATTTGGCTGCCGTGGTCAATCTACCTTCTTCCATCACTGCCACAATATTTATTTTTAAATAAATAATCATTTTCTCTCGTTATCATCATCCGTCGGGACATATTTTTGCTATCTCGGCACCTATTTCTTCTCCCTAGGGAATTTTATTACTTTTAGGTGATCCTCCCTCATCTAATTTCTTCTCAAAAATAAAAAATAACTAAACAATCAAAATTTTAAAAAAAAATCAAAAAGCAATAAAAATACTAAAAATTAAAAAAATTAAAAAAATTGTTAAAATTTAAAAGTTTGTAAAAATATGTAAAGGTTGATACACAACTGAAATTTATTTCACATGCATGGCATTCATACCATATCTTGTTGGCATTTTCATGTGTTTTAAAAACAAACAACTCGTGGATCATCTAGATCTACAACCATTTACAAAGCTAGACTGTTAGCTTTGTTTTTACTTTGGGGATAAGGATAATTTTAGTGGCGAATATTCATAATATGGTGAATATTCCATTTTTGAAAAATTGGAAAAGGTGAATTTTCTAGCGTGGGTCAATGACCTGTTCGCCTAAAAATTACAGTTTAATTTTTTAGGGGTCGACTTCGCCTACCCATTTAAACTATCCCTTATATAATCCTAGATTATTCACAGGTAGAACACTACTAGATCACTCATACCACTTGGGGTATATGTATTATCAAGTATAGTAAACACACGAAAGGAGGGAAAAGGCTACAGGTGTGAGACAAAGAGGTATTTCAAATGCACGACAAGGAGGTATTGCAGATACGTGGAAAGGAGGTATTGCGAGACACATGACAAGGGGTAAAGCAGTTGATACGCGAATAAGGGTTAAGTTGATGCATGACAAGGGGTTAAGTAGTTGACATGTGACAAGGGGTTAAGTAGTTGATGCATGAAAAAGGGTAAAGTAGTTGATGCGTGACAAAGGGTTAAGCAATTGACGTACGTCAACAAGTCATGTTGATGCGTGTCAACAAATCACATTGATGCACGTCAACAAGTCTTGTTGATGCACATCAATATGACTCATTGACGCATGGATAATGACTGTGTAATTTAAGCAGCTTGTTGGGTTTTTTGAATAACAATTTTTAATGAATCTTGATATGGAAATAGTTGGATTTGCTCAAGATGGGACTTCAATGGAGGGGTTAGGTACTGGAATGCAACATGCTTCCCTCCCCATTTCATAATTGAATGATAAAGAGATTTTTTTCAATAGCCAAAGATACATCCTAATTGAAATGGCAAGGGATGAAGATAAAATGAAAATTGGTTGGAAGGAGGCGAGTTGCAGGTTGATTATGGGTGTAGATTATAGCGCTTTGGCTTCTTTTGAAAAAAGAGATGGGGTACTTGGTGAAGCTGCATGGATGGCAGTGACATTAGCCTTCCTCATAACACTATTTGGAGTGGTGGCACCACATAAGATGCCATGATTCTTGTTCAGTTTCACAGTAATTTTGACTGGATTGAGTTACATGGCATTTGTTGCCATGAAATTCACTTACAAGTAATTAATACTCACCGAGTCTGCTAAATAAAGTATCTTGATAGGGTTATGCGTGTTCATAACTTCATAGCCTTAGGTATTAGGAATGCATGAAATGGAACAGAACGGTGCTCCTCGATATCCAAATTAATTCTGGGGTTATGCGAGTTGATTGGAATGCATGTTTTTGTATTTATGTTTTTGATAGTTGTATGTTCGCTAACAGTTATATTCATGAATTTACACCGCAATTTATCATTTTTGTTTTGTGTTCTAAATTTGTTAAAAATAAATTGTTGTGTACGAGTACATGGTTGTCAACAAGGATTTTTGACATGCGTCAACAAGCCATCAGTGTTTGCAAATATGCAGTCTCTCTGGCTAAAAAAAATCGGGTGAAAATTTAGTTCTGAAAAATTGGTAAATTCGCCTTTCACTGAAACCGGTTCCGGGGATATTCGCAGGTATTTTCCACCTCCAATTTTCTATGGGTGTCTTAAAATGAACCCTATTTTGGGAACAACGTGTTTCTGGTATTTTTCATCACACATAATGCTTTATTATTGGACACTACATCCTTCATCAATTCCCCTCGCATGTATCCTTTCTTAGGACATCATTTTTAACCCTTTTCGTCAATCATGAACATGTGGGATCTTCAGCTTGATAACAAAACATTTTTGTAACTGTCTTGACCATTTTTGGTTTGGGTATGTGTGTTTGTACTTGTTTCCCTATTAAGTCAACTTGTTTACTTTCTCGTATTGCATTACATTTTTATGTTGCATTGAGTTGGTATTTTCAGAAATGGACAATTATTTGTATTATGGCTTTTCATGTCATTCTACACTTTTTTCGTATGCTTATATTTTTAATAAGGACCAATGATGTAGATCACTGGCAATATGATGACACAAAAGTTGTTTAAATACATTGGATGAAAGCTAGTTATTTTCTCTCCATCTTCATTTTTCTTCTATATCATTCTCCTATCAACATTATTCTTCTACTTCAATTGGGGGCATCCCGCCCTCCTCATTTGTATATTTGTTTCCTTCATCTTTTTAATTATCGATCGACCTCTTTCATCACCCCATTAACACTCGAGGGGGCATCCTTCACTCCACTATTTTTCTTCAAAATTCACGTGTTTGTACTTATCTACTATCTTTGAAGTGGCATCGCTTACGCCACCCCAAAGAGGGGAAAATGTAGACACCTATAATTTGGATTGAGAAATTTAAATACTTAAATTGTGCTAATTATCCCCTTTCCCAAAAATTGATGACATATCATCAATAACGCACCAGTTCTCCTCTATCATCGTTAATTAGTTACATTATGCTAATTAATTAACCCTCCTATCACTCAAGATGTTGATTAACGACCTTTCGTTAATTAGTGTTCCTTTTGTCGAATTAATTAATTATTCCTAATTAATTAACTCTCTCTTCTATTTAATCAATAAATCATCATTTATTGGATTAAACTCCTCTCATAACCTAGATCATGCTAACTTTCCTCTAAAAAATCTTCTATAAGCTTACACCTACCTATTAGTTAATCACTCTTGATTAATTAATACACCCCCTCAACTCCCATGAATCACTAATGATAAATTAAACTCTCCTAAAGCAAACTTAACCATTCTAAAGTATGCTTATCCCTAACTAACCTAGCTTTGCTATTATCCCACATACAATAGGATGCAAAGCTTCTTCAAACCAAAGGGTTATATAAAGAACCCTCCTCCTACCTTTCTTCTTACACCTTTGCATGCATATAGCATAAACTATAGGCATTTTCATCTTTGAGCATCCTCCATTAGTGTTGAGCTAGGTATCTTCATCTTGCATTTCATCCATCCAAGATTTGGGTAATATGGAGAGAATAAAAATGGCCTTGTAGCCATGTCTTGATGAGACTCCATTCTCAAACCCTTGGGATAAAACAAACAATCACATTTTGATTGCTAAGGATCTACATAGGTCCATTTCTAGTTATCTTTCAAAGAGTAGAGAATAATGCTTAACATGTTAGTTTGATTTCCTTCAAATTTCTATGCATGTTGTTGATGTTTAGTCTCTTTAAGCTCTTAGCATGATGATCTATGTTTAGTTAGCTTTGTTTTGGAACTATTAGGTGTTAGTTTCAATTCTCTTAGCTTAGCTAATTAATACATGGATATAGGTAGGGATGCTAACATGCAACATATTTATAGTGATGATGATCTAGATGTTGTATATTAGTTTTGGGGATTTGTATATGGTTCTTTTTCGGTGATGATAAGGATGGTTGAGCTCTAATGACTATGATGACGATTGGTATTAGTTGTTATGCCCTACTAGATTCATTGGGTGGTAGGTTTTCTTAGATGCTAAGCGGGGTGGTGGGGGATATATTAGAGTACAAGATAATGTTTTTGGGCTCTACCTTACTAGCTCAAACATACATGGAGTTATGGGCTTAGTGGACAATAAAGAGATTCGGGGTGGATGTGGATTTTTGGAGTGTTGGGTATACTAGGATATAACGATGGCTTGTTTAAGAGAATTACCATGGGACCTATGGGTTATGATACACTATAGCATTGGTTTTATGAGAAGATAGTTAGATTTTGGGGATAAAGGTCCTATGAAAGGATAGGAGCATTACAAAAAGCTCTTGGTAGGATTACAAGAAGGTGATATAATCTAGAGGTTGTACATAGGTTTCCTAGTTTAGGTAGGGGCAAAGGGGGAGCTGAAAGTGAGTCATAAAAATATGTGAGTGAGTTGACCACTATGATTTGATCATATTTGGTCATTTTGAGTGATAATTTGGCTTAGTACTATCATCACCAATCCGGCACGATGATAATTCTTCACGGGAACTCCTTGTGCTATGATTATTTACTAATGCATAGCCTTTAGTTTAGTGGATGTAATCTAAAAATAAAGAAACAAACGTAACAAAAGAATACCATCGACTATGATAAGACAAAATGATGACAAATCTGAAATATCAAAGTAAATTATAATATTAACATGAAATTGTTACAATCTCACCCATGAGGTACTTCAAGTGTTATTGACTTCACTTGCCTTCCACCAATACTATGGAAGAAACTTTACAATTACACCTCTTAATGGCTTCTTCAACACACCTTTAAACTGATGGCTTCCTTTACACACTTCATACAATATTTCTCACTACTTCTTTCTATGCTAAATGAGGGGGGTGGCCTCTTTATTTATAGAACTTCAGGCTTATCCATCTTATCTCTAAGATAGGATAAGAAATCCACTCTGACAAATCATATTCCATACCTTAACTCTTATCTGTACATGTAAGCTTATCTCTTAAGATAAGATAAACCTTATCATTTCACATGGGTTCCACATTTTTAGACTTTTTACAAATAAAATACAGAAAATATTTATGACCTCACTCCTTGTTCTTATTCCAATATAATATTTTTAATTCCTAATCATGTAGACTGTTGGTCGTCAAATAGACTTTACGAAGAGCAAACGTCGGGGGAGAAGTCCCTCCTCTTTAATGGGAGAGGTTCCCGAGAATGAGTAGAAGAAAGGACCTATTACAAAAGGACTCGAGGAAAAGAGAGTATGCGAGAATTGAGAAAGGCAACAATTATAGATATGATTTTCTAGAGTAATTCTTTATGTATACAAAAGGGTGAGGAAAGAGAGTTGAGCGAGAAAGGCAACATGTGAATTGAAACAAGATCATTTGTATCATTTGTATCATATAAATAAGATGGAATTTAAAGACACAAAGTTATGTAAATAACATCTGCTCAGAACACAAAGTTTCTTAACATAACATGATTCATTAATCAAGGACACAAAGTTCCTTCTTGGTTATACAAGATCACCATGCTTGCAAAGTTGGAGAGTATGCAATCGGCAAGACTAACAAACTAGAGACAAATGATCTTCACAAAAATTAAATGAAAGCTTAGGGATAACAGAGATCAGATAGACAAAGAATGGAAAGCCCTTCTGTATTGATTTCTTTATGATCTATTTACACTTTCAGAAAATAAACCAAGTTCTTCCTCCCTAAAAATGGCGTGGAAAGGCCATTATATAGCTTACAAATCAGTTACTCTTTGTAACTACTTCTTTTAACTAAAGATTAGTTAAGGATTGCCAATCGCAATACCTCAACTAATTACAATGAATTCGAGAAAAAGAATTAGAAAAGAAGAGAAGAAAACGGAGAAGAAGGCAAGGTGGTTATTTTGGGAGGGACCCACTGACTTCAAAATTCACTGCCTAAATCTCTTCAATGCCTCGGCTATGTCTCTGCCACGGGGGACTGACGTGTTGGCTGTAGACTGACCCCAAAATCGAGACACTTCTCCATTTCTTTATCAAACTCGACATGAGTATGATAATCTTTATTTGCTTCTTCGATGGTAGATTGAAGAGAGCAGATCTCCTTCATTTTCTCTTTGGAGATGGAGCTTTCCTTGAATAGATTATCTTTGACAAAAGCTCTGAATTGAGATTTGATTTCTTGCAAGGAAAGGGGCACACCAGAAGTTTCATCTTGAAGATGACAATGTATATCTTTGAAAGTAGATACCCAACCAGTGTCTTGAAAGCTTCACCCTTCTGCCAGCTATTCTTCAGCTCTCCCAAAGCCTCCTCCAAGACTTTGATCTTCCACTCCACGCTGTAAACCCAGGACTTTGACAGATTATCCTTTGCATCATCAAAAACCTTATTCGCCAATAAAATGTTCTCATCTATCTGTCCCATGAGACGGAGGTCTACTATGCAACTGCTCCAGAGTTTGAGCTCTTTATCTATGACCCGATAGTGGAGGAGAGCTTTTGCAAATTATTCACCTTCCATGGAGTTTGAAAGCTTCATCGATGAAGTTCAATCTTGCAACAAGCATATCTTCCACCATGGCCTCCATAGCTCTGCCATAGACAGAATACTTGTGCATATCTTTGATACTCTGTACTTCATCTTGGCTCAAAATTACAGGTGGTGGAAGAGTAGTCAATGGGGTAGGGTCCAAAACTTTGTCCTTAGACAAAAGAGATTTGATGAAACTTGTGAGAATCTGGGCTTGTTCCTCCAACTGTTCAATAGTTTGCTGCCCTTTCTCTACCCTCCCAATGACTCTTGTGACCGTTTCCTGGAGGTTGTGGATCTCACCTTCAGGAGTAGACTCTCCCATTGGAATTCTTGAGAGTTCTAAGTCAGATGCCTACAAGTCCTGCTCTGATTTGTCCACTGTAGGCTTAGCAATCTCCAGGAATTGCTGACCTTGAGCATCAGACACGATCCTGGAGGTGGTTTTGGATTTCTTGGCGCGAGAAGGAGTAGTGCCCAACATGAGGCTGCCATGACATCAAAATTTTGGCCCCTAAGCTCGAGAGGAAGATTTCCTCTTTCTACTGTCAACAAAAGGTTGAACCCACGCAAAAGAGGAAGAGGAAGCAGCAGGAGGGGCAAGAGGACCAAGAGACATAGAGCTCATGATGCTCAAGGTTTGCACAGTTGTGGTCTCAAGTTGAGATGTGAGTGGGGCGCTGGAGACAATTGCTGCAGAAGAATCAATAGCACTTGGAAGTTCAGTGCTCTGGACTTCCTTATCTTTATCTGTTGGATCTTCAGGAGCATTTGCAGGGGTTGGCATTTCACTCTCTTCACTTTCACTGAGAACAATGATGTTCTCTGGTCCCAAAGGCACTTCTACCTGCTTTCTTTGAGGATATTTTTCCACAGGCTCCTTCTTAACCTCTTTGAGTTTCTTCTGGTACACTTGAGTGGATGAAGAAGGAGTGGAAGCTGCAGGTCCTTGCGTTGATGAGGCAGGAGGGGTTTGCACAGGTGTGTCTGATATGGGAGTCGATGCTTCCCTCCTTGGTGTTGAAACATCCTTAGAAGAGGATTCTCCTGAGTGCCTTCTGAGCTCTCAAACTTTCCTGTCAAACCAGACCTTAGTCCTGACTAAGACTGGAGCAAGGATCTCGGCCAGATCATCTTTCTCTTTCCTGTTCCAATCCAAGTCCTCCAAGGGAGTGTGCTTAACCACATTGTCATACTCATATGAGTATAGATCAGAATTGTCATCCTGGAGTCCTTCAGGAACTTGGTACAAGCCGAGTTCTTGGATCAATTGCAGAGAGAACCTGCCATAGTGCCTCCTTCTAGCCTCAAAATCATCTGCACAGTCAGCCCAATAGTCTTCTGTATCTGCCCTATGATGATATATTATCTTGATGTTCTGTTCAATGAACTTCTTCAAGTCGAAGCAAGTTCTTGGCTTGAAGAAATGAACAGTGATAGGAACCAGGGCTCTTTCTATGTTCTGTGCGTCCAGGGCTGTTTTACAAGTGTAATTTCCCAAAGAGATGGGAAAGTGCAAACCAGAAATCTTCTTGTCTCTGCAGGTTCTGTGTAATTTGTCTAATTGCCTGCATACTTCAATCAAAGCCATCTTATCACTGCAGAACATGGGAAGCCTCAGAGGGGTGCTCTCATAGCCAGCAAGCCTGATATAGGAGAATTTTCTGAATTGAATAAAATAGGCACCGTAGTGCGATATCAGGTTCATGGCTTCATCTGAAAACCTTCTAGCAGTGTCACCCTCGAGCAGCCTGACCACGTACATGGTGAAAGCATCATTTACTCTTCTGAAATTGCGATTGCTGGTCTCTAGGGTGAACTGCGGGCAGTAGGCATATATAGGATCATCCTTGTGGGCATCAATGTAAGAAAAACCAAACCATTGTCTTGATGCCGCCAGAGTATACATCAGGTACGAAGTCATGTAGAACTTCTTCGTTTTTTGTACATTGGACAGCTATTCTGCCAAATTCATGTTGATGATCTCCGCCCAGTTGATATTTTGAGTTCCCTCGCACACCATGCGGTGATGAGCGGGCACATCCAGAAATGGAACTCGTTAGTAGAAGGTAAGCCCATAACCGAGCCAGTAGGATTATGAAATCTGACAACTCTTCATTGAAATCTACTCGGAAGAGAGTCTTGGATAGGCGAGACGCTCCCTTCTTAGGGTTTTTAAGCCATGACTTTGCCACCCGCGCCTTGTATTTGTCACTGTCTTGATTAAACAGGGCCTGTGCTTGATCCCGGGAAACAACTATGGCATTATCCATCTCTGGGATCCTCAAAGCAGTGCTAATGGTGGTAGCATCCAGCTTGGCGATGAGTTCCCCGTGTACATTGGTTAATTCACTCGAATCAGGGTCGAAGTGAGCTCCGCATGAAAGCACTGTATCAGCACATTGCACCGAGATTGGGAAACCTCCAGCAAAAGCCAAACCGCTATCGTGAATCATCTGCGCCATTGGTGTAGGGTTTGCATCTGCCATCCTTGCCCAAAAATCGCTGAAATCAAGATGACGAGCTTCACTGTCCCCAATATTGTGAACGGCAGACTCAAGTGGCGAGATTTGTTCCTGTCCCTGAAACTTGATCTTCATATTGATAGTAACTCGGAGGACAGAGACGCAAACTAGACTCGGGAAGGAATTACAGAGGAAAGGGATACACGCGCAGGTTTTTAGATTGCAAGGGTTCGAGCAAAGGATAGCATGGAAGCAATGTGAAAAATGCAAAGGGGGTATGCTCATTATATAGCCGATTAGGAGAGAGAAAGACAATGAATGTGCATTTAATACATACCTACCAATTTGAATAAGCATGATATTCGGGTAGAGCGGGAAAAATAAGCACGAATGGCACTTGGTTCATTTGGGACATGTGAGACGTGAATGCGCGAAACACGTGGCTCGGCCGATTCGGGCGAAGTGGGGAAAAGATGCACAAATTCCTTTTGGGACATGCGGGACAAAAGTGCGTGAAACACGCGACTCGGCCGGATCGGGTGAAAAGGTGACAATGGGTCCGGAAGAGTTTGGGACATTTGGGACACGAAAGCGTGAAGTACGCGGTTCGGGTGTTTCGGCCGAAAATGGAACAACTTGTCAAATTGTATTTGGGACACTTGGGACAAGAAAGTGCGAAGTACGTGGTTTGGGTGTTTCGGCCGAAAATGGAACAACTTGCACAATTTGACTTGGGACATTTGGGACAAAAGTTGACGAGCCCGAAAAAGACAAACTTCGGGGAAATCGGCCGATCGGGGAACAGAGCGCACTTTTGAACTTGGGACACGCGGGACAAAAATGTCCGACAGGCCCGAAAAACACACAAAATGACCCAAAAATGTAGATTTTCTCAATTTCGACTTTTAACATTTTCAGTACAACAGAGAAGACACTTAAACTCAAAATTTTGAAAATTCACTTTCTTAAGAGCAGGGAATTTTGAGTGGACAACAGCTGGCTCCTTCTGGGGATGACTTGGCATAAATTCAAGGAATGGGACAAGGTAAGAACTTAGACAAACTCGGGGAAGCAGACCAGTACCTTATCCATTGGGCCACGGAGTCAAAAAGTAGACCAATACAGAGGACAACACACCAAAACAAAAAGGAAAGAAAAACAAAAACATTGTACAGAATATACAAAGGACTCCCTAATCACCTAAGACTTGAACAACTTAAGGTACTGCCCACTATAAGGAAGTGGGAGAGGAGAACCATCCATGTAATCAAGATAAAAGGAATTCTTACCAGCAAAGTGTCTGATCTTGAAAGGTCCGAGCCAAAGGGAATCGAACTTGCCATGGCTACCATGAGGTTCATGCCTTTTATCCCATAACAACACAGTGTCTCCAACTTGGAAATCTCTGAACCTGGCTTTCTTGTCAAACAGGACCTTTACCTTCTGCTGGTGAACAGATATCCTATCAGCAACCTCCAATCTGTCCTCATTCAGTTTGTGAAGGTACATAATTCTCTTATCCAAAGCATCACTGAAACTAGTATCTTGATAGCCTTCATTAGATGCAAGGTGGCAGCTCCTTTATTCTTGGTGATTGAGCTTCTACTCCATATACCACTTGAAAAGGGGACATTCCAATAGCTCTCTTTGGTGTAATCCTGTCTGCCCAAAGAGCATCATAGAGCTTCTTGTGCCAGTTTCGTTGAGACTCATTGACTAATTTCCTTATAATAGTCACCAAATTTTTATTAGTGGATTCTGCTTGCCCATTTCCCTGAGGATAGTAATCTGAGGAGTGAGCCAAAGAAATGCCATACCCATAGCAAAAATCCATTATCTCAGTTGAAGAGAAATTCGAAGCATTATCTGTTACAATCTTGTTAGGTACACCATACCTTACTAAGATGTTCTCTTTGATGAAGTTGCACACCACTTCAGAAGTAGTACTCTTAACTGGGATAGCTTCTACCCATTTGGTGAAGTAGTCCATGGCAGTTAACACATGAGTATGACCAGCACTAGAAGCAGGATTAAGTGTTCCAATGAAGTCCAAACCCCACTATTGAAAAGGTTCTTCAATTACAACTGGCTTAAGAGGCAAAGAGGCCAATTTGGGTCTTCCCACGAAGGTCTGACAAGCCTCACATTTATCAACCCACTTGGATGCATCTCTGAACAAGGAAGGCTAGTAATATCCTCCACGAAGAATCTTGTGAGTAGTGACCAGTTGATGAATAGTGCCCTCCACATGCCTGATCATGAAAAGCTGAGAGCAACTTTCTCTGTTGTTCCTTGTCCACACATTTCAAAAATCTTCCATCTAATCCACGTTTGAACAAGGCATTTTCCCACAACACATATTGCACTGACCTCAATTTAACAGTCCTCTTTTCTTTGGTAGTTAAATGAGAGGGGCATTCCCCATAGGTGAGAAAATGGGTGATGTCAGCATACCATTCATCAACTGAGCTAAGGAACAGAATGGTAGGAAGGCCAACTTTGTTCTCCAGTAATTCATGCTTAGCTCCTTCAGCAATGAGCTCACAAAGACCTTTTCCACGAACCAGCTTGGTTGGTTTGATGTCAATGTCATATTCTTGGACCTTAGCAACCCAGTTCCCTCTCTTGGATCCAAATTCTTGTTGTGTGAGAATTGACTTAACAGTTGTATCTGGAACCAACACCATGGAATGAGAATTGAGGATGTAAAAGCGAAAGCTTGTATGACTTTGACCCTTTGCAAAAGCATGTTTTTCCATCATGGTGTATTTTAACTCATGATCTTTCAGAATATAGCTCATGAACGCAATTGGGAGTTCATGCTCATTAGAGTCTTCTTGAGTCAAAACAGCAGCTAAGGTATTATCTGTGGCATAGCAATAGATAATAAAATCTTTGCTGAAATCAGGACAGGCTAAAACAGGAGTTTTAGCGATAGCTCTCTTGATACCTTCAAAGGATTCCTTTCCTTCAGAAGACCAACCAAATGTTTGTTTCCCTTTCATCATCTGAGAAATATTCAAAGTTAACTCTGCAAAATTAGGGATGAACCTTCTTAAAAAATTGATCTTACCAAAGAAAGAGTGCACGCCCTTTTTACTGGTTGGGAGAGGAATTTGCTGGATAGCTTGTACTCGTTCAGGATCAATCTTAATACCATCTTTGGAACAATGTGCCCTAATAATTTTCCCTCGGTGACACAAAAGACAGATTTTTTAGGATTCAAAGAAATCCCATGTTCTCTGCATCTTAGCAGAACTGTCTCCAAGTGATCAAAATGATCCGCCCTTGTTTTAGAAAACACGGTCAGGTCATCAAGGTATATGACAATACACTTCCCTTTCAAACTTCCAAAAGCTAGATCCATAGCTCTCTGAAAAGTGGCACCAACATTAATGAGCCCAAAAGGCATTCTCTTGTAAGCAAAGGTACCCCGAGGGTAGTGAAAGTTGTTTTGTGTTGATCTGCACAGTATCAACCTCTACACGATTATATCCGAGAATCCATCAAGCATAGATAACATTTCAGATCCATTCATCGCTTGCAGAGACACGATCCATCATGGGCAAAGGATAATTATCTTTCAAGGAAGCCTGATTTAGGTTCCTGAAATCAACACAGATGCGGATCTCACCATTTTTCTTCCTAACAGGCACAATATTTGCAATCCATGTTGAATGGTGAATGGGAAAAATGATTTTGGCCTTCAACAACTTCTGAATTTCCTGAAAGATGGTGTCAGCTATTTTGGGGTTGTATTGCCTCTGTTTCTGCTTAAAAGGCTTAATTCCAGGCTTGAGTGGAATAAAATGCTGCATATCTTTTGGTTTGAAAGCTTTTAAATCTTCATAAGAGTAAGCAAGAACATCCTTATACCTCTTTAAAAGATCAATTGCTTTCTTCCTCTCATCTGCTGTGCAACATTTTCCAATGTTCACGAGCTTAGGATCAGTAGAACTCCCAATATTAATCTTATCATACTCAGCTGATTGTTGAGGTCCAGTGGAAGCTCTAGACTTCACATACCTGTCATGTTTATCAAATAGTTCCTCCAAACTCACCAATCCTTTAGGAATCTTGTTTCCTTTGAGATTGATGCATCCATCCTGATCTGTTTCTTCTCCTTGGGTGACTGCTTTGTCAAAGGGCACACTTTCACGAGGCAAGTTGTCACTTCCTTCAAAATACAGCTGTTTGAAATTACCCTTGAGTTCAAGGAAAGAAAGCAAGTGTTGATCATCATTGAAAACTTGCCAGTTATTGGTATTATCAGGTACACTAGGCCGATGGACCATCTCAATGGTGAACTTATCCTGAGAGAAGTCAGGATGAGGAATCAATAGTGACCCTGAGACTGCTAGTGAATCAGCCCTGCTATTTTTCTCCCTAGGTATTGCTTCGATGGAGAATGCATCAAGAAATTCAATGGAATCCCAAACCTGATTCCGGTAATGTTTCAACCTTCCATTTTTTACCTGAAAAAGGCTTCTGACTTGCTTTACAATCAATTCTGCATCACCACGAGCCAGAAGATTCTTTACACCTTGTTCTTTGGCCACTTGCAGTCCAAGAATGAGAGCCTCATACTCTGTTGTATTATTAGTATTTTGAACTGCAACTTGAATGAAAAAGGATGTAGGCTTCCTTCAGGGGACACCAGTAGGACACCAGCTCCAGAACAGGTGAGGAACAACTTCCATCAAACTCTAAAATCCAAACACCATTAGGATCTTTAGGTGACACTTTGGGGAGTTGGATTTCATCAGGGGACATAATCATATAGTTACCATGACCCATATCCTCATAGAGTATTTGTGCTTTAGGATCATCCGTTTTTTGCACAATATACTCAGATTGCTTCTCAGGCATCAACTTCCTCATTTGTCCATTAACAGGTACGAGTGCATGTGACCAATCCATTTGAATTTCTCCACCCACATCTTTACAGAATTTCCTACTTAGCAACATTCCGTATGAAGGAGGAATATCTACTACTAAGATGGTAGCCAAAACTCTCTTTTCAGGAAAAGCAGCAAAAGCCACTTGTGCATCTTTAATTCTTCCGACCAGGGGTACTTCTTTACTCTCCATGGAGTAACAAGATCCATAAGTGCGTGTGAGGGTCAAGCCTAAGGCATGAGCTACTTTAGCAGGCATCACATTGTCTGAGGCTCCTGAGTCAATGACACAATTACTGAGCCTATGACCAGCTATAAGAAGTGTTACATAAAATGGTTTAATTTTGTCATTAGGTGAGGTGACAGCAGCTACCAGACTAGGCTGTGGTGCAGAAGAAGGAGTAGGTAAAAGGCCTTTAGAGGTGGTTTTAGAATGGGAATTAACAAATTGAATCATTTTGGCAAAAGCTTTGGGATGGGTTTGATAATACTCAGCCTCTGAGATTTGAACCTTAGTCTTTTTCAGATGATCAATAATATCAAAAGACCCAGAAGTGGATGGGCCATCATCATTTGAAATCCTAGGTTTATCAACTTTAGGGGAAAAAGAAGTAACTTTAATAGTAGGATTGACAGGACTCACCTTTGGTGTAGATGAAGTGGGGATAGGAGATCCTCTTTTTACAATTATAGGGATAGTTTCGGCATTTGCTCCTTAGATTTCTTGGGGGCTGTGTCACCTTCTCCCTCTGATTTGTCTGCTCTCGAGTCATGACAGTGAATGATTCGCTATTCATGTCTGCTACTACTTCATCATAATCATCTCCATCATCAATGCCCTCAGTGGTGAAGAAATTAACTCGAGATCCCTCAAGTTCATCTGCTTCATCATCAACTTCTTCCACAAATTCCTCGCAAGCTTCATTATCCTCATCATCATCTGGTTCCTCAACTTCACAGGTTGCATTGACAGGAACTTTAACAGGAGGTCCTTCAAGCGCTAATCTTGTTTGAGAAGCAGGTAAATGATTTTTGGGCTGAAAATTCCTCCTTGGAACGTCTGCATAAGGAGCATCTTTGAGCAATTGTTTCTTTATAGCAATGAGATCATTCGCATTTTTTGAACTAATGGATCAAGTATTAGGTCGGGGGTGGAAAGAGGAGGAAGCGGAGACTTAGATTTGGAAGGGTCTCTCCTCAACTTCCCTGACATGATCAAATCATCCTCGACACTAACAACAAGAGTTTGATCCTCAACCAATGTTGCGAGATTAGCCCTTCTCAGCGCATAACTAACTTCAGGTGATTGGGCATTTAGGAAGAAACATTTTTGGATTTGATCAACAGGTCGAGTATTTACTGGAATTTTATTAATTAACCTGTTGAATCGGGCCACAAATTCTCTCATGGGCTCTGGTGAATCTTTCTTTATCTGAGAGATTTGGGCTAGCAAGGCATGCACATCTTCTGCTGGTTTGAAACGGTTTTCAAACCTAGTTCTCATGGTGTCCCAACTAGTGATAGTACCACAGTGGAAGGTGATAGAACCAATCAAGAAGCATTATCTTGTAAAGTCTCAATGAACAGTCTCACGGAGACGTCTTCATGTTCAACTCCCAAAACTCCACATGCAACTATGAAGGCTATGATGTGTTCATCGAGGATGCACTTTGCCATCACCTTTGAATTTAGGGAAGTTCTTCCGGTTACCCACTGGGTAACTCATGCGAAAGGCGAGGAAGAGCAAGGGGCCCGACACGATGATCCCAGTGGGGCAATGGTACCGCCATTCTTGGAAAAATGGCTTGAGAGGAGGCTGCAACACCAAAGCAAGAATCAAAGCTCGAAGATTAGGACTAGTTGGCTCTGAAGGAATACCACCCGTAGGACTTCTATCTTGAGCAGGTGGAGTGCTTGCGAGCAGTCCTTCTATTTCTTGTTGAAGGAAAGGAAAACCCCTGCTGCTCCAAAAGTTGAAGCGAGAATCTTCAATACCAAGGGCCCTTCTCCCTCGAGTAAAATGCGAGTCGCGGATCAAAGAATGATAAAAATTATAGAAGCTGGAATGTGATTTTCCCAGTGGAGTCGCCAAAAGCTGTTGGTCATCAAATAGGACTTTCGAAGAGCAACAGTCGGGGATAAGAAGTCCCTCCTCTTTAATGGGAGAGGTTCCCTTATTCGAGAAAGCGAATTTATTTACAAATATACAAAACATGATTTTCTGGTTGAACTTGGATATTACGAAAGTGTTTTCTATAAAGATCATCAATTACAAAAGGACTGAGGAATGAGAGTATGAGAATGAGCAGAAAGGCAACATGCAGAATTATAGATAACAGAGTAATTCTTTATGTATGCGAAGTTACAGTGAATTGAAACAAGATCATTTGTATCGTATAAATAAGATGGAATTTAAAGACACAAAGTTCTGTAAATAACATCTGCCAGAACACAAAGTTTCTTAACATAACACAGATTCATTAATCAAGGACACAAAGTTCCTTCTTGGTTATACAAGATCACCATGCTTGCAAAGTTGGAGAGTATGCAATCGGCAAGACTAACAAACTAGAGACAAATGATCTTCACAAAAATTAAATGAAAGCTTAGGGATAACAGAGATCAGATAGACAAAGAATGGAAAGCCCTTCTGTATTGATTTCTTTATGATCTATTTACACTTTTAGAAAATAAACCAAGTTCTTCCTCCCTCAAAATGGCATGGAAAGGCCATTATATAGCTTACAAATCAGTTACTCTTTGTAACTACTTCTTTTAACTAAAGATTAGTTAAGGATTGCCAATCACAATACCTCAACTAATTACAATGAATTCGAGAAAAAGAATTAGAAAAGAAGAGAAGAAAATGGAGAAGAAGACAGGTGGTTACGACTGGGAGGGACCCACTGACTTCAAAATTCACTGCCTGAATCTCTTCAATGCCTCGGCTATGTCTCTGCCACGGGGGACTGATGTGTTGGCTGTAGACTGACCCCAAAATCCGAGACACTTCTCCATTTCTTTATCAAACTCGACATGAGTATGATAATCTTTATTTGCTTCTTCAATGGCAGATTGAAGAGAGCAGATCTCCTTCATTTTCTCTTTGGAGATGGAGCTTTCCTTGAATAGATTATCTTTGACAAAAGCTCTGAATTGAGCTTTGATTTCTTGCAAGGAAAGGGGCACACCAGAAGTTTCATCCTGAAGATGACAATGTATATCTTTGAAAGCTGATACAACCAGTGTCTTGAAAGCTTCACCCTTCTGCCAGCTATTCTTCAGCTCTCCCAAAGCCTCCTCCAAAACTTTGATCTTCCACTCCACGCTGTAAACCCAGGACTTTGACAGATTATCCTTTGCATCATCAAAAACCTTATTCGCCAATAAAATGTTCTCATCTGTCTGTCCCATGAGACGGAGGTCTACTATGCAACTGCTCCAGAGTTTGAGCTCTTTATCTATGACCCCGATAGTGGAGGAGAGCTTCTGTTGCAAATTATTCACCTTTCCATGGAGTTTGAAAGCTTCATCGATGAAGTTCAATCCTGCAACAAGCATATCTTCCACCATGGCCTCCATAGCTCTGCCATAGACAGAATACTTGTGCATATCTTTGATACTTTGTACTTCATCTTGGCTCAAAATTACAGGTGGTGGAAGAGTAGTCAATGGGGTAGGGTCCAAAACTTTTCCTTAGACAAAAGAGATTTGATGAAACTTGTGAGAATCTGGGCTTGTTCCTCCAACTGTTCAATAGTTTTCTGCCCTTTCTCTACCCTCCCAATGACTCTTGTGACCATTTCTTGGAGGTTGTGGATCTCACCTTCAGGAGTAGACTCTCCCATTGGAATTCTTGAGAGTTCTAAGTCAGATGCCTGCAAGTCCTGCTCTGATTTGTCCACTGTAGGCTTAGCAATCTCCAGGAATTGCTGACCTTGAGCATCAGACACGATTCTGGAGGTGATTCTGGCTTTCTTGGCGCGAGAAGGAGTAGTGCCCAACATGGCTGCCACAACATCAAAATTTGGCCCTGAGCTCCGAGAGGAAGATTTCCTCTTTCTACTGTCAACAAAAGGTTGAACCCACGCAAAAGAGGAAGAGGAAGCAGCAGGAGGGGCAAGAGGACCAAGAGACATAGAGCTCATGACGCTCAAGGTTTGCACAGCTGTGGTCTCAAGTTGAGATGTGAGTGGGGCGCTGGAGACAATTGCTGCAGAGGAATCAATAGCACTTGGAAGTTCAGTGCTCTGGACTTCCTTATCTTTATCTGTTGGATCTTCAGGAGCATTTGCAGGGGCTGGCATTTCACTCTCTTCACTTTCACTGAGAACAATGATGTTCTCTAGTCCCAAAGGCACTTCTACCTGCTTTCTTTGAAGATCTTTTTCCACAGGCTCCTTCTTAACCTCTTTGAGTTTCTTCTGGTACACTTGAGTGGATGAAGAAGGAGTGGAAGCTGCAGGTCCTTGCATTGATGAGGTAGGAGGGGTTTGCACAGGTGTGTCTGATATGGGAGTCGATGCTTCCCTCCTTGGTGTTGAAACATCCTTAGAAGAGGATTCTCCTGAGTGCCTTCTGAGCTCTCGAACTTTCCTGTCAAACCAGACCTTAGTCCTGACTAAGACTGGAGCAAGGATCTCGGCTAGATCATCTTTCTCTTTCCTGTTCCAATCCAAGTCCTCCAAGGGAGTGTGCTTAACCACATTGTCATACTCATATGAGTATAGATCAGAATTGTCATCCTGGAGTCCTTCAGGAACTTGGTACAAGCCGAGTTCTTGGATCAATTGCAGAGAGAACCTGCCATAGTGCCTCCTTCTAGCCTCAAAATCATCTGCACAGTCAGCCCAGTAGTCTTCTGTATCTGCCCTATGATGATATATTATCTTGATGTTCTGTTCAATGAACTTCTTCAAGTCGAAGCAAGTTCTTGGCTTGAAGAAATGAACAGTGATAGGAACCAGGGCTCTTTCTATTTACGTGCGTCGAGGGGCTGTTTTACAAGTGTAATTTCCCAAAGAGATGGGAAAGTGCAAACCAGAAATCTTCTTGTCTCTGCAGGTTTCTGTAATTTGTCTAATTGCCTACATACTTCAATCAAAGCCATCTTATCACTGCAGAACATGGGAAGCCTCAAAGGGGTGCTCTCATGGCAGCCAAGCCTGATATAGGAGAATTTTCTGAATTGAATAAAATAGGCACCGTAGTGCGATATCAGGTTCATGGCTTCATCTGAAAACCTTTCTAGAGTATCACCTTCAATGGCGACCACATACATGGTGAAAGCATCATTTACTCTTCTAAAATTGTGATTGCTGGTCACAAGAGTGAAGCTAGGGCGTAGGAATATACAGGATCATCCTTGTGGGCATCAATGTAAGAAAAACCAAACCATTGCCTTGATGCCGCCAGAGTATACATCAGGTACGAAGTCATGTAGAACTTCTTCGTTTGCTGTACATTGGACAGCTGCTCCGCCAAGTTCATGCTGATGATCTCCGCCCAGTTGATATTTTGAGTTCCCTCGCACACCATGCTGATGAGCGGGCACATCCAGAAATGGAACTCGTTAGTAGAAGGTAAGCCCATAACCCGAGCCAGTAGGATTATGAAATCTGACAACTCTTCATTGAAATCTGCTCGGAAGAGAGTCTTGGATAGACGAGACGCTCCCTTCTTAGGGTTTTTAAGCCATGACTTCACCACCCGCGCCTTGAATTTGTCGTTGTCTTGATTGAACAGGGCCTGTGCTTGATCCCGGGAAACAACTATGGCATTATCCATTTTGGGATCCTCAGAGTAGCGCTAATGGTGGCGACATTCACCGGCAGTGATGAATTCCCGTGTACATTAGTTAATTCACTCGAATCAGGGTCAAAGTGAGCTCCACATGAAAGCACTTTATCAGCACATTGCACCAAGATTGGGAAACCTCCAGCAAAAGCCAAACCACTATGTCGTGAATCATCTGCGCCATTGGTGTAGGGTTTGCATCTGCCATCCTTTCCCAAAAATCGCTGAAATAAAGATGACGAGCTTCACTTTGTCCCCGATATTGTGAGCAGCAGACTCAAGTGGTGATATTTGTTCCTGTCCCACGAAACTTGATCTTCATATTGATAGTAATTGGAGGACGAGAGACGCAAACTAGACTCGGGAAGGAATTACAGAGGAAAGGGATACACGCGCAGGTTTTTAGATTGCAAGGGTTTGAGCAAAGGATAACATGAAAGCAATGTGAAAAATGCAAAGGGGTATGCTCGTTATATAGCCGATTAGGAGAGAGAAAGACAATGAATGTGCATTTAATACATACCTACCAATTTGAATAAGCATGATATTCGGGTAGAGTGGGAAAAATAAGCACGAATGGCACTTGGTTCATTTGGGACATGTGAGACGTGAATGCGTGAAACACGTGGCTCGGCCGATTCGGGCGAAGCGGGGAAAAGATGCACAAATTCCTTTTGGGACATGCGGGACAAAAGTGCGCGAAACACGTGACTCGGCCGGATCGGGTGAAAAGGTGACAATGGGTCCGGAAGAGTTTGGGACATTTGGGACACGAAAGCGTGAAGTACTGCTTGTTTGGGTTTTCACCGAAAATGGAACAACTTCTCGAGATTATATTTGGGACACTTGGGACAAGAAAGTGTGAAGTACGCGGTTCGGGTGTTTCGGCCGAAAATGGAACAACTTGCACAATTTGACTTGGGACATTTGGGACAAGAAGTTCCGATGGGCCCGAAAAAGACAGACTTCGGGGAAACCGGCCGATCGGGGAACAGAGCGCACTTTTGAACTTGGGACACGTGGGACAAAAATGTCTGACAGGCCGAAAAACACACAAAATGACCCAAAAACGTAGATTTTCTCAATTTCTCGACTTTTAACAATTTCAGTACAGCAGAGAAGACACTTAAACTCAAAATTTTGAAAATTCACTTTCTTAAGAGTAGGGAATTTTGAGTGGACAACAAGACCTTACTTCTCTACTTATCCCAACTTTGACATTTTAACATTACCGGACCACTTATGACAAATATTTACTTTTACAACATTCTATTGTACTTTGGTATGCTACTAGTACTCTACATTATTGGCGGCACCGTCTTGATGGCGTCGTTGTCTTATCGAGACGCTACTTACTAATTACACTTAACAACATCCTATTCCTAATACATACATTAATGAAATAGAAATTACGGAGGAAAATTTTAGTGTCGACATCTTCCCCCTTCTAGCTTATACTCAGTCCTCGGAGTAGACTATTCAGTGCTTGGAAAATCTTCAACTTATCATGGTTGACCAATTTCATAATGGGAGTGTCATCCAATTCCTCCTGTCAAGTACATACCATTTTCATGCACATTGCTTTATTTTGTAGGGCCCCATCCATTTTGGAAGAAATTTTCTCTGTCTTCTTTTTTTGTATACGGAATCATATACTAGAACCAAGTCATTCACATGAAATGGAGACCAACGGATCTTTTGATCAAAGTATTCCTTCGCTTCATTTTCTTCTTATGGCTTGTATCCTTTGCTATTTCCCTCATTTCCTCTAGCAAATGAAAATGTACCAACCTTTCTTTTCTTGAATCACTTTCATCCATCCTTTCATTTTCATAACTCTCACGGTGGGAATATCAAACTCAATAGGAAGAAGCTGGATCAATGCCATAGGCCAATTTGAAATGGGGAGTATCGTGTTCTTAACTTTGATGTTGCCCTATATGCCCATAATCTTTGCATGAATCCTTTTATCCCACTTATGTACTGCAAGGCTACATCTTTTGCTAGAATTTGACGCAACACAAAATTTGTTCATTCGAACTGTCCATTTGTGCTTGGCTTGTATGTTGTTGCCTTCACGTGCTTAATAGAAAATTTATTGACTAGGGCTTCTACTACCTCATTAATGAAGTGGCTTCCTTGATCATTACAATTTCTAATGGACAACCAAAATCTGGTGACAATGCGTTCATATATGAACCTTGCCACCTCATCCATGGAAGTTGTTTTTGATGGCTAGCTTTAACCCACTTGGTTAAATAATCTGTGGCAACTCTGATATACTTATTTTGGCGTGAGGTAGTTGGAAGTGGACCTACAATGTCTATTCCCCACTTTCAAAGGGACCAAGTGGAATAATAGGACATAATGGAGTGATGAAGTCTTACGGTTACCATGTGTTTGACAAATATCACATGTCTTACAATAATTATAACAATATTTAAAAAGAGTGGGCGGTGATAACTGCATCTAAGATCCTTCTTGTTGTAAGTTGTCAGGAGAAGTGCCCTCCACATGTACCATTATGGAATTCTTCTAGTATTTCCTTCCCTTAATCACGTCATTTGCCCTCTTGTATTGTCCATCAGGTCCTATTCGAAATAATACTCCATACAGAATAGAATATGGATGACTGGCTTGAGTAATCTTTCTCTTAGTCTTTGCATTGGCACCATTAGGAAACTTGAATTCATTGAGATAATTCCAAATATCTATGTATTCACTAGGGATTGTGTCAAGGGATAACAAGGCTGCATCGGGGAAATCATCATCATCACAAGATGATCCTAAACCATCATAGGCTCGAGAGAGTGCATCTGCATTGACATGCTTCTTTCCTAGCCTATCTATAATATCAAATTCAAATTCTTGTAGCAAAATTATCCATATTGTTATCCTCACTGATGGGTTAGGCTTATTGACAATATATTTTAGAGCACGATGATCTATTATAACTATAAATTTCTGCCCTAGCAAGTAATTTCTAAACTTCTTTCTAGTAAAAATGATAGCTAGAGCCTCTTTTTGATTACGGTATAATTTACCTCAAGCCTTTGCTCATTTTATGCGCTCCTAAAGTAAATTGGATGTTCATTCCCATTTTCATCCTTTTGGCTCAAAGTACTTCCTAGTGTTGCATCGAGGCATCATTAGTGTACCTGATGAATGGCTTGCTCAATCTGGATTCTTTAAAATAGGTGAAGACACCAAGGCTTCCTTGAGTTGTCCACGAAAGCTTCATGTGTCTTATTTCTGGTTCATAAGTAACATCCTTCTTCAAGAGCTGGGTTAGTGGCTATGCGATCTTTGAGAAATTCTTGATGAACCTTCTATAGTAACCCACATGGCCTAAAAATGATCTCAACTTACTTCTATTCATAGGAAATGGTAAATCTTTGATTTTGAAACTTTATCGGGATCATTACCAATACCATCTCTGGATACTGACATGCCCTAACAAAACGCCTTTAGAACATCCAAAGACACACTTTGTAGGGTTTAGTGAGGCTTGTGCTTCATCTAACCTTTGAAATGTTATCTCCATCAGTGCGGGTGGTCCGACTTGCTCCCATAGATGCAAAAATCATCTAGAAATACTCGATGAAGGTCCCGATGTAGGGTTGAACACCTATTCATCAAATGTTGGAATGTTCTTTGGAGCATTACACAACCCAAAAGGCATAACTCTATAAGAAAATGTTCCCCAAGGAGTGGTGAAGCGTGGTCTTGGTGATCTTTCTCCGCTATACGGACTTGGTTGTATCCACTATATCCATCAACAAAACTATAACACTCCTGACCAACTACTTCATCCAAGATCTGATTTGAGAATGGAAGAGGGTAATGATCCTTCTTTGTTGCCTTATTGAGCTTCCTGTAATCAACACAAATGTGTAGCTTCCCATTCTTTTTATTGAGATCACAATGGGAGAAACCCATTCTGAATTCTCCATAGCAAATATGAATCCTACATCAAGCAACTTATCTATTTCTTCTTTTACAGTCTTGGAAAAATTAGGATTCATTCTATATGGCATTTTCTTTATAGGCCTAGCACCATCTACCAGCTCAATAGAATGTTCTACCCAACTTACTTGATGGAGTTCCTTGTAATCAAAAGTGAATATGTGTATGTACCTTGAAAGAGTGGAGGTAGGATTCCTTCTCACTCCATCACAAAGCATCACCAATCTTTATTTGTTGGAGACGATCATCAACTTCTTCTTGAGATAATTTTATGGGGTCATGAGTCGGTGTGGTGGAAGGATATCCATGACTGAAACATCCACCTCACTTTCTTCATCTTCGGTGTCCACTTCACTTTGGTACTAGAGTAATCGAGAGGATGTCCGATCATCGGTTTCATCACTTGAATCCACGGGTTCTACCTTATGATGTCGAGGATCACATTTATCTTCACCCTCTCTCTACCACGTCCAGTGTCATGAAGCCTTCATTCGGTAGTTTCTTGCATGAACTCTCCTTAGCCATGGTCTTCCCCACAACATTGGAGTGCATAAGGTACCATTTTCATCACGAAAGTCTACCACACATCTGACACCCATATGAGATATTACCACATTTGAAACTACACCTTGGTTTAGTTTTCTCTTATTTAATGACCTTAACATAAGTGTTGAAGGGCGATCAATTTTAAACCCAACATATTCATTATAGACTCGGTCATTACATTAACTGCAACACCTCCATCAACTAAGACATCATGAATTGAAATACCATTACATAATACCTCAGCTTGTGGAGCATAGGGATCCGCCTCTGCCTCCAAAACAGGGACCTCAACCTCCTTCCTTCATCGAGCATTGAGTCCACTTCGCAGCTCCCGCCTCTTCTCAGAAGACATAGCCAAGAGTTGACCATATGTAATATTTGCAGGCCTTTTGGATAGATCTTCCAAGATGGAGTATGGTCCTTGCCCCTGTGAAATTAGAAAATCCTACACACCCAACTTTCTTCTCCTATGTTTCTTACTAGTTTCTCCTTTCATCTTCTTAGGATCATTTCCATCTTGATTATCTTTTTCTTTCTTTCTTTTTGTTACAAACACATCTACTTTATTATTTCTGCTCTTATCTACTACATCAAAAGAATTCACAGGTGCTTTTCCTTTATCATTATCTCCTTTACCAGATGTAGAAGCTCTATCTGGACAATTATACTTATAATGACCCTTTTATAATAACCATAACATCTGACTTGAGAAATATTTCTTTTTGGACCTCTATCTCCTCCTGAGAACTAAATTCTTTTCCTTGAAGAAGATTAATAGTTAAGCGACCCATATTTTTAGTAAATCTTCATACTCGGTAGATGTACTAGGAGAAATATTTGTGCTCACCGAGAGTGGTTGTGGATTTACGGAGCAAAGGTGCTTTGGTGTAGGCTCTACTTGAGCAACAATTTCTTTGGGCTCCTCTTCCATGCTTTCTTCTTGCCTTCTTTGCAATCTCCTTTGCTTGTTAAATGGTAGTTGGTGGTCATACTTCACTCGTTGTCGATCTACGGCTTCATCCCAAGAATGAAGTGCTTACGTAGGAGATTATCACGCCATTCATCAACCCATCCACTAATCCTTCCTTAGGATCTGGGCATCGAGCTTCCTCCTTAGCTCTAGAACATGAGCATGATAATCCCTTATCTTCTCCTTCTCTCCTTGGGTTAGCTTTGTGATATCGATCATGAGATCGCATATCTCTGTTGTTCACCAAATTCTTGAAAACTTTGGTTAATAAATCCCATGAGTTTTCACATTATCACCTAGTGTTTCAAACCACCTAAGGGTTGAACCATCCAAAAAGGTAGGAAAAATTTAGTCCATTGTTCCCTTCTTATAAGGCCATTACAAATACAAGATCGTTTAAACTCTTGAATGAAAGAGGAAGGATCTTCATTAGATTGGGCTGAAAAAATAGGAATCTTCCCCATTTTCAAAAGTAACCACGGTGAAATACCAACCCAAAGTACAATCAACAAGACTTATGTGCACAATAATTAAAATCACTATAATAGAAAATAGAAATGACCACGGTAAACTATGGTAAAACTTGACTTGCTGTGGTGGACTTTACTTATGGTAAACACTATTCACAAAAAAAGTGAAGTTCTTATGGTAAATACTATTCACGGTAAAAAGTGACTTTCTTGTGGTAAATACTATTTACAGCAAAAATGACTTTACCATGGTAACTACTATTCACGGCAAAAATGAATTTACCATGGTAACTAATATGCATAGTAAAAACAAGGTTACCCTCGATTGATTTTTGACTAAGTGGGAATATCTCTCAGAAAATCCACCACGAGGAATGGTCTGTGATGGAACCAAAATGTCATCACCAATCAGCACTATGATAATTCTTCACGGGAACTCCTCGTGCTATGATTATTTACTAATGCACTGACCTTTAGTTTTGTGGATGTAATCTGGAAACAAAGCAACAAACATAACACAAGAATACCATCGACTATGATAAGAAGGAATGATGAAAATCTGAAATATCAAAGTAAATTATAATATTAACATGAAATTGTTACAATCTCACCCATGAGGTACTTCAAGTGTTATTGACTTCACTTGCCTTCCACCAATACTATGGAAGAAACTTCACAATTACACCTCTTAATGGCTTCTTCAACACACCTTTAAGCGATGGCTTCCTTTACACACTTCATACAAATATTTCTCACTACTTCTTTCTATGCTAAATGAGGGGGGGTGGCCTCTTTATTTATAGAACTTCCAGGCTTATCCATCTTATCTCTAAGATAGGATAAGAAATCCACTCTAACAAATCATATTCCATACCTTAACTCTTATCTGTACATGTAAGCTTATCTCTTAAGATAAGATAAACCTTATCATTTCACATGGGTTCCACATTTTTAGACTTTTTACAAATAAAATACACAAAATATTTATGACCTCACTCCTTGTCCTTATTACCAATATAATATTTCTAATTCCTAATCATGTAGACCCTACTTCTCTACTTATCCCAACTTTGACATTTTAACATTACCGGACCACTTACGACAAATATTTACTTTTTACAACATTCCTATTGTACTTTGATTGTTACCATACTCTACATTATTGGTGGCACCGTACTGACGGCGCCGTTATCTTCTATCAAACGCTACTACTAATTACACTTAACAACATCCTATTCCTAATACATATATTAATGAAATAGAAATTACGGAGGAAAATTTTAGTGTCGACAGTGATTACATGATGTGACTTAGGTGATTGTGACCTACATGCATAACGATAGGGATGTAGATGTGGCAATTTTCTGATGCTTCATGAGCCACTTTCTCTAGTGGATAAGGAGGGAGTAGGGGTGAGGGTGGATGAATAGGGGTTGAGCTAGGTATGGATTATGTTGGGGTTCTGAGGCATATGTTATTTCGTGGTAGGGTCAAGTGGATAGTTTTGAGAGGTGACTGGGAGCACATGTGGAGGATCCATAAGAGGGTGGTGTTGAGGGGGATGAGGGGGATAATGAAGTGACTGTGCTAGATGCAATAGTGGTGAGTCTAGTGGTAGAGAGGGCCCCATGGATGATTGAATGGGAGTTTTAATTGCTTAGTGGGATATTGTTATAGCTGCTCAAGATTCTATGACTCGAGAGTGAGACACGATTCTTTGGAGAGAGGGATGAGTTAGTGTAATTTTTACATGGGTTGAGACAATTTCAAACTTGTGTGTAGATGTCTAAAAGGGCGTGCATGTGCACTTTGATCATGTACATACGCACTTCGATCCATGCACTTGTCCTCTGCCGGGTATACCCTATGTTAGTTTTGTTCGAAACCCACACATACATTAGAAAGGTTGCGCATACACCTCTCTTCCCACGCACATGAAATTTAGATCTTTATTTTTTCCTGTAGTTTTTATCCATGCATATTCTTGAAGTCATGTCTTGATACCTCTCTAAGTGCGCACACATTTTCTAGCCTCTGTTTTACCCTCATTAGATAGGCTCACTCACCTATCAACTTTCCCACAAATATAAATATTTTCCCATGCACATGTTTAACTCACTTTCATTTTTTAGAAGAGGTGCACACATGTTGTTATCCATGAAAAAAAATGTTACAAAGGGTAGGTATACATTACGAAGGACCCACAAGCATCATAGTAAAAATCTGAATGTTATTTTAAAATTTGCAAAAGCTTGTGTTCTTGATGTGCTAACTCCTTGCAAGTTTATTTGAGATTAAATTTTTCTTTTTAGGGTACCCTCACACCTTTTAGGTGATCTTGGGAATCAAAAACGATTTCTACATCTTTTCTATTCTTTGGAAAACATCTCATTACACTTATTTCTAAGGGAATGAATGTCAATTGGCTAAAATAAACAAATTGTGCATTTAGGTTTAAAAAAATTTCCATTATTAGTAAAATTGTTAGGATTACTATGTCACGTATGCTCTTCTCTTGCATCTTAGGATGATCTTGAGAATCAGAAACGATGTCTTATCCTCTTTTTGTTTGTGGAAAACTACTAAAATCTTCATACATGACCTAAAAAAAGCTTTCCAAAGAAAGGAGAATCAAAACAAAATTTCTAATTACACGTGTGTTTGAATAGCCAAACGCAGTGCGTGAAAAAAACTACATTAAGTCTAAAAGATTAAAAAACACACCACATTCATCACATTGTATATCTTTGGTTTGGATAAAGGGTACGCCCCATCTACTTTAAACTAGTACATAACCCCTTTAACATAAGCCTTAAGTGAAAACAATGGGGTGGTCCTAGGAACCCAAAGTAGTCCATATGAGAGGTAACCTTGTGGAAAAAATGAGAAGTGCTCCAAACACCTACTTGACTAGTTTACATGTGAGATATAACGTCAAAGTTATATGTATTACGGCCCCAATGAGTATACAACTGAATGCATTGATTGCTCATTGTATTTGAAGGGGGTAGAGTAAATACAGGATACTCCAAGACTAGTCAGTGTAAATTTCTTGGAAAACTGAGCTCGTAAGGGTATCTTGTGATGCCTAGTTTAGGGAACCACCTAGAAAATCCATTTTTTCCTAGAGCCAACTTGATCACATCAAGCCAATCGTTGTTGTAAAGAGCCTTCAGAAAGTGAGAAATTTCTTGGAATCAAAACCTTGTTTTCAAACAAGGGGAGAGTCCATTAAAGTTCAAACTAAACATCATTCACCACAAAATTTGTGAAGCATTACTTTTGCTTAGTTTTTCACTCACCATAAGGCAAGGTGGAAATTTTTTGAAGTGAAGCCAAAAAATTTTCAACCTCACTTGATCTACTTCCTTTTCTTTATTTTGACACTTTGTTGATCAAAAGAAGAGAAACCATATATGTGTTATCAATTGATCGTGTCCACCAATTTTGCACCCATTTACATTCGTCCTTTCTTGAGATTGGATGGTAAATGTTGAAAGTGTGTTGGTATGTTTTCATATCTTGATATCCATTTGATCTTGATACCCAAGTCAATATCGTCATTGTAGTTAGGATTGATTCTTCACTCAATTCTCCTTTTAATTTTTATGTTGTGTGTATAATATCATACTAATTTTGATACTTATGACTTGTTTCTTGCAAACTCGACCTAAGTGTCTAGATTGTAAAGTTACGTTATGTGCACCTTAACAATTCCTTAGTATACTTTAGCATTGGTTTTCTTTTAAACATTACCTCAATTTTGAAAGGTGTTTTCAGTACCTGTGTGTGTCATACTAATATTATTTTGATACTAATACCTTAATTTTCCATAAATTTTGGTTAATGTATCTTAGTGGTATTGTTGCATTGTTCATATTTGTAACCTCCACTTTTTGAGATTTAGGTCTTGCTTGGATTTGAACTTGCTTTAAGTATACTTTGATCAGAAATAATATTAACCTCTTGTTATTAATTATGCCTTGTTCATTTTGAACTTGACATAAGTGGTGACATTTCGTTGATCATTTGATGTCAAATTACCATTTGAAAACACTTAGGAAGTAGTTCATTGATTGATTGGTTTAAAACAAACCTTATGTGATTGTTTCTTGTGATTATTCATCATTTTGACTTATCCATTTAGGACAATCACTTCAATCCTTTGATTCATTGACCTTCGTTATTCTTTAGGCTATTGACACTCTTTATGTGTCCTTAGCAAACATCTCATTCTAGGTTCACACTTAGGTTTGATTTACACGATTGGAAATATTTAAATAAATACCTTAGTGAAATTCTCATTTTCCATGCCCCCATAACAAGAATGGGATCCAAGAGACAAGCATGGGAAACATCAAACAAACAAGGGTCAAATCCCTTTATCGGTCATGATTTAGGACCTCTATTCTCTACAGAAAAGGAATAAGATGAGATGGTAGACCATAGTGGTGATGAATTAGAGTCACCACACGTGGAGTTCAAATTTGATCCCACCCAATTAGATGAGTTCCTCTTTCTAAACAAAGATAGAGTGCTTGCAAGAGTTATGGAATTAGGTGCTAGAATGTCAACTGAACATGAATTTATTCCACCCACCAACAATGCTAATGAGGAAGAATTCCCCCTCATTAATATGGATGACATTTTAGGACATGGAAAATATTCCACCTCAAACACTAGAAATGAAAAAACAAGTGGTTTTAAAATGCCACTCATTAGAATACCACGAGGGTAAGAGTGGAACATGAAAACATAGAACAACCTCCTCAACATGAAAACAAAGAGGAACCTCAAAATGAAGAAGTCACTATACAACAAAAATTCAACACCTTAGTCAACAATTAGCTTACCTAGCTTCCCATGTGCAAAAAGAGACAAACAAAAATGTGCATCGGGAAAAACCTAAGGTTAGAAATAGTGAGCTTCACACTAGAAAACCAAGAGGGAGAAACGTCAAAATATAGTCATGTGTATATGCCACTTCCCCACTAAAGAGCAACTTATTTCACAAGAGTTACAATCTATGAAAGAAATGCTCACAAGCCTTCAAGAAAGTAATGTAGGACATAACAAGAAATATCAATATGAAGAGCTATGCCCTTATCCATTTGATAAGGCTATGTTGCATACACCTTTTCCTAAGAAATTTGATTGCCCAAAATTTGATAAATAAAAAGGAAAGGTGACCCATGGGATCATGTAAAATATTTTTACATGGCATGCCAAGAAGTGGCATACAATGACAATTACCTCATATGACTATTTCTAGAAGTCTAGGAGGACAAGCACTAGAGTGGTTCCTTCACTTACCTCATGGGTCTATCTTCACATGGCCAGAACTAGTGGAAAAATTTGTGTGACATTTCTCATTTAATGTGGAAAGAGACATAACCATGTTAGACCTATGTAATTCCAAATGAAACCTTTACGAGTTTCTTACAAAGATGGTGGGCATTAACTAGTCGTTTCCCTTATCATTCCCTAAAAAACAACTCGTTAGCATATTTGTACCAAACCTAAATCCAGACATTTCCTTTCACCTACAAATGCATTGTGTTGGAAAATTTGAAGAGGTAATTGAGAAAGGAAGCCAAATAGAAAATGCTCTAATCACAAAGGGACAATCAAACCATTTTCAAAAGACAATCAATCTTCAAACCTACGGACAAGCTGAAATTATTTAATAAAAACAAGAATGTTGTAGGAGATGGAATCACATGATTCTAAACACATACAAGCAGTCCAAGTTGGTCCACCTTTTAAACTGACCAAAGGGCCAATCCAACCACCAGTTAAACGAAGAGCATTCACTCCCTTGTCGGACTCATTGTCCGTAATCTTAAAACAACTAGATGTAGTACACCTAGTGACATATCCTATAATGATACCCTTTGATGATAATGCACCTAAACCTTCATGGTATAAAGAACATGAGTATTGTGACTTCCACCATGTAAAAGGACATAAGATGGACAAATGCTTAAAACTATGCCACTTCATCCAAGACCTTATCGATAGTGGAGAGATAGAAGTTGATTCACCAAAATCAAATCAAATGCCAAATCAAAATATGGGAATATTCAAAGAGCCTTTCCCAAAACATGGTAGACAAAGCAAGAAAAATCCGGATTGGAGAGAGTCTTCCCAAAGCTAAAAAGTTACAAACTATGTTTATAACCAATCTGACAATAAATATGACTCACTTATTGGATGTGTTTGTTCTTCTGATGAATGTGTAAATACCATTTGGATTAAGGGAAAATATCTTGTTGCGGTAACAAAGTGCACTCGTCTTGTGATCACAGAACCTCCTTTGTCTACCCCTCAGGATAGTCAGTATAATATCCTAGACCAACTTGAGAAGATGTCTGCTAAGATTTCAATCTTAGATCTTCTTAAAATATCAAACGTACATAAGGAAATCCTTTATAAAACTCTCCAAGGGTCAGGAGTGTCAACTGAAGTAGATCCTTCTCACCTACACATTGTGGTGGAAAATATTGCACCAAGTGAACACATTGCATTTAACCACAATGAAATCCCTAATGAAGATCATACGCATAACCTTCCTCTTTACATAGAAGTATTTGTTACTTGAAAAAGATAAAGAGGGTGCTTATGGACAACAGGTTGGGGTTAAACATATGCATGTTGAAACTAATTAAACAGTTGGGATGCATAGAAGAAGATATAGAGTCCCACATTATCACCATAACCACTTACGACAATGCAAAGTGGGAATCGATTGGTATAATAACACTACCAATGGAAGTAGGGCCCACTTGTCACAACATGAAGTTTCATGTCTTAGACTTGGAGCTTCCATATAATATGATTCTTGGTCACCCATGGATTCATGCCATGCAGGCCATACCATCGACATTCCACCAATGTATCAAGTTGAAACATGAGGGACACATTATTACTATTCAAGGAGATCTAGAACCCTTCACCACTACAAATATCTCAATAAATTTGTGTATAGGGATTCATATGTATGTCCCTCTACCAATATTGTTGCCCCCTTGATTTGAAGCTCTTGATTCACTGGGTAGATTTGGACTCTTTAAGTTCTTGTGCTCACGGTGCTTCTACATCTGCCTCTCCCTTTGAATCATGGGAGATGAAGATTCTTTAGTACGGTTATGGAGAATATAATATTCAACGAGGTTCTCTTATTCTCGAGACCTATCCTTTTCACCTAAAACAAGACAAAAACCCAACTACCAAGCATAAACGGCCTCAAGATGAACAAACAATTGGGACATTCTTACCTGGTGGTCTACTTGTAGAAGAGAAATTTCTAGACCCTCCTATAATTTGGGTCCCCGAGGACACTAAGCCTATCTACTATAAAACTCCAGAATACACAAAATCTAGTAGAATGATGTCTTCCATGGGTTACAAAGGACTTGGATGTGGAAAGTTTGAACAAGGGATAAGGGAACCAGTCCCAACTCCACATTTCAAAATAAAGAGATATGGTGTCGAGTATTCAGCCCTATGGGGTGCACCCCATGGACCAAGATGCTACCTCCTCTGAATGTGAGGATAGCTCTATTTATTCGGATAGCAACGCAAATTCCCACCATAGCCAATATGAGGATCTTACCTCTACGAACCTTTTTATGGATACCGTTATCTTTACCATAACCCCTGCCAATCCAAAAATTGACCTTGTATACCCTACCCTTGTTGATTGGGACCAACAATGTCACGTGTTGCTAGACCTCTTTGAGAACGATGAGGCTATTACAGAATTTATGGGCATACGTGACACTATTCCTATTGGAGACCACAAGAAGGGTTTCTCCATTGACTTAGATACCTACACATACTTCGGGGAGGAGGCTCGAGCTTCGTGGTTAGCAAAATATAAGAAAAAGTAAGAAAAAATTCTTCTATGAATTCTCACCAAAATTATAATTCCAATTCACGCGAGTGAAAAACTATTTTGTTGGAACATAATGATTAAGTGGTAATGACCCCTTAATTAATATGGTTCCATCACTATTATATAAGTTAAATATTTAATAATATGAAATACTTTTCTATTATTAAATATTCATATCTAGGTAATATACATTAGGTAAGTATTTAATAATGTGAATCATTTATGTTTCTATTTATTAAATACACTAACCTAGGTATATGTGTCAACCATTTTAGGTTAAAAAGGTGGGTTGGGAGACATACCTAATCACCTTATATAAAAAAGACTTTAGGTCCTCATTTGATATATTTGGGAAATATATCAAAGATGTGCAAATCAAGTGATTTGGTTTTACCCTTGGTAATTAGGGTTTCAAAGGAGGAGGTGATCTTACTAGATGTAAAATAAGTTCTCTAAAGTAAAAGGTTATTTTCAAAGTGGTTTTTACCCTATTGGGGTTTTCCACTATAAATATTGTGTCACATGTGTTATTTATTTCATGTAAGTATTTCTTTATTTACTTATGTGATGATGTAATGTTTATTTAAATATTTATGGTAACATTACATAATGTATTAATGTTTAACATTAATGTTGAATTAATCTATAAATTGTTGAATCCTCGAATTCTAACATGGTATCAGAGCATGGTTTGAATTAAATAGTTTAGATCTAATAATGTTGTATTTATTCTATTTAATTCTTACTTTTTTTTTCAACCAACCCAAAAGGTATTTAAAATAATCGGGCCCCTTCTTTCCATTTTTTTGTGCAACCTAAAAGTTTTGCTTTGTGAAGAATCAAGGTGAATTCACAGGTGGAAAATTTGGAAACTTCTTACCTCTTGTGAAAACTTGTGTACATGTAAGGGTAAAATATTTGAAATATTTTTTCTCTATAGTTTTAATATGTGCAAGTTGAATTTTTCAATGGTAAATGAAGGAGGAGAAAAAGCTCCATCAAAATAGGATTTGAATTTTTTCCATTGGAAGCGTGAAAAATGTTGTCTCCTCTGTAAATTCTAAGGTTAATGTAGAATTTAAATTCCCTTGTCAGTAAATGTTTTAAATATTTTTTCATGAGGGCCCCCATAATAAGGGTTATATGTGTTTATTTTTATATATATATATATATATATATATATATATTTACATTATAAATTATAATAGGTTATGATATTGTATTAAAATATTTAACTTCTCTATATATATGTATAAAAGAAGAAATTCTAAATTTCACATTATAGAAATGTTATCTGTAAAATTTGATATTGTATTAAAATTTTGTAGGTAACCATACCAAAATTTTGTCTGAAATGTTCATCTTTTGTAGGGTAAACCCAAAATCGAGGTCCTCAAGGCATTCGGGAATGGCGTAAAATCCCTTTCCAAAAGTCTGCAGTTTTTCAAACTTAGTCACTTTGGTCCTTTTTGGTGGGCGCATATTTTGTTCACGCATGACACTAAGAATTTGCGCACCCTTCATTCCTTTGGCGCACCCTTGAGTGTTAACACAACAATTGTCGTGCCTCCCCAAGATGCCTTTCTTGGCTATGCAAGGCGCATGTGCCGACTATCAACACTAAAAATGTTACAGCCCTTAAGCGGTGCGCCAAGGCACTCAAAACCCCATATTGTGATCAGTCATGAATTCGAGCTAAAGGTACTGGGTAATCTCTTGTTGTGAGATGCATGCCACCCCAAAGGGCACAAATATTTTCCTGTCGACATGTGTTTTGGTGCGCCCTTTAAAAAAGTTGGTGGCACATTTATTGCACCTTTTTCTATATATAGGTGCATCCACCTTGTCATTTTCACGATTGAAAAAACACGTGAAAAGTTTATTCCTCTACACCTGTTAGCGCTCCTGTCATCCTTGTGTCACGTTCGTGGACCTCACTTCATTTCTCTCATTCTATATATTTCTGGGTAAGTGGTCCTTGCTTTCCTTGTGGTTTTGTTTTGTTTGGTTGTCAGTGGGGTTGTTTAAAAAACAAAGGAATGAATCTAATAAAACAATATGCCTCCTCCAACCCATTTTGCAATCTTCTCTCCCCCCAAACTAGTTTTATCCTCCTTCCAAATCTTTTGGCCTAGAGGGCTTTGCCTCAAAAATGAACCCAATATCCTCTTCGCTTTGTTAAAGCTTATTGTCGAAATCCATCGAAAGAGGCCTAAAAACCACAAACCTGTCCAAGAAGAGAGAAAATGTAAAGTTGTTGCATTTCCAAAACCCGCGGTTTTCCTTTGGCGCAATCACCATCCTTGTTGCATAAAACATAGTCGTACCCAAGAGCGTGCACTATCCCTTCTGCTGCAACACACATCCTTCTTGTGTTGTATAAAACTAAAAATCATTACACTGGGCGTAGGCATAATCACACTTACAACAACAAAGGGTGTCATGCAAGCTCTTCTGTGCCATGCCAAGGCCCCTTAGCACACATAAAGTTAGTGACACATCCTTTAATGTTACACCCCTTGGCATGCCAAACTAATGCAACACATTCCATATTTGCGCCATTTGGCGCATCCTGCTCATACTGACACCAAAATTCCTTGTGCCTAGTTTAAACCATACACAAGGCGAGGCACAAATATTTCTACAACAACACTGATGTTATGTGTAATTTTCTTGCACCTTGCACCCTTTGGTTCTATTTTCTTCCACTGACATTCTATTTCGGTGCACCTTGCCTTTTTGACCATGACTGCAATATCCTGCGCCCTGCACCTAAAAGCATCTAAATTGCTAACTCCTCATTCGCAGAGCCTTGATGAATAATCTAATAGCTAACATGGCTCTTCTATGTTGGACTTCACTCCTTATTCTTGCGGATCAAAGAATGAACTCAAATTCGCATATGTCTACATCAAGCAAAATTCAACCAAGTCAAAGGGTAAGCCCAATATCATAGAGGAAGAAATGAAATACAAGTATCGAAGGGTCGGGATCGGAATCCCATGCGAGAATGTGACTTAGATATCGAGAGATTCAGAGCTTGGCCATATAGACATGGAAGATTTGCAGGCTAGAACCGAGAAAGGTCACAGGCGATCCATGGATGGACAAACTAGTGGGCGGTGGTCTACACTTCTTTGGAGGGATCCCTGTTAGCGCGGTGAATAATGAGTTCATGATGGTGGTGGCCCCACTATATAAAAAAACACAAGGTGTGTCAAGAGCGAGAAGGGTGAGGTTATAATCAACCTCACTACGGCATTTTGAGATCATGTTGGGTATTCCCCACCATTGGCATTTTGTGTTGTAAGCTAGGAAGAGTGCATTAAGGCATGGGAGGAAAATGAAGAAAAATGCATGCGGTTAATGAGCGAGGTGTATTTGAAAAGTAAGAAGGTAATAACTAGGTGGCCCTAGGTTATTCATCGGAGTGACTTTTCGGAGAGAGGCTGCGACACCATTACCTTCTAAGCGAGGTTTTGGGCTTCTGATGCCCACTACTTGCACAAATGGATGCTCGGGTATCTCGAAACAATGAACAAAAACATGCACGATCGGCGTTTTGAGTGGGGTAGAAATCATCACGGCACCATCTCTCGAAAGCAGCTCCAACAACTCATAACAACGGGAGGTTCTACATGAACTCCTCGTGGTCTACGATCTTTTGCCTACGAGAGAGATTATCCAGTCTTTGAGCCGATGTGGGCTATGGCCCTGAGGTAAAAATATTTAAATATTATCCAAAATTAAGCTGGAAAATAGCATTCCACGGTTCACCAAGATCAACGATGCCTTCTACGGCATCATCTACCTATTGAGGCGAAATATGACTCACGGTCGGACGATCGAGAGCATAGTAACTGCAACGGAGAAGTGGGGGGCGTTGTTTAAGGAATTCCCCACTTTTACCAATCTCAAAGTAGCCAACTTCTTGGGGGAGCCCACTAAGTTACCAAGGTATGCAGGCCCTAAGTTGATCTTGTTGGAGCTATCAGATGACTCATAACATATCATGAGAAGTTCTGAAAAGAAAGAAGGGTGGAACTCCTTTCCCCCTCACGGTGGGTAGATACACATGAATTTCTCACACCAAGGCACTGGGAAATTTTTCGGAGTGGAACTACTCAACCTTTGAAGCACAAATTTCCTAGCAAGGCCGACCTTTGATCCATGAAATTTCCTAACAAAGGAAAAACTTGATCTGATCCATGTACCACAGATCGAGGACATCTACATTGACCTATATCATGAGGTCAAACTCAGGAGGAAGGATCACTCCCCTCTGGCCCTAGCCAAAATTATTCAATATGGCGTGGCCATTGCTCCGAAAAGGCTTCGAAATGAGTGATCAAGAAGTTGATAAGGTATATTTAGACACGAGATGGAGACAGTGGCCATTCACCGAAATAGACAAGGACAAAAGCACCTCAGACCATTGAGGAAAGGGTTAAGGGCACATTGCAGCACACAAAGCACTAGTGCAGGTATAACGGGCTTATTTACCTTGGGGTGGACTTCACCACGTCCCCTTTGGGTGATGCACCTACCAGTCGAAGCATTTTCCAAAGGGAAAGGAAAATATAAAGAGGGGAATCAAGCACCGCTCATGAAGAATCTCACGGGAGCCCTCCCTCCGCCACACAGAACAATTTATAACCTTGGTATCTCCGGAGGAAGTAGCGGCGAAAGTGTTCCAATGGGCACATCCACTCAAGATGTTGTCACACTGCTATAATCATCGAGGTTCCCATTGTCCCTTCTCCCACTCCTCCTTCCCCTCCTCATGTCTCTCAAGCAACCATTCCTTTGGTTGTGTTTTCTCCCCCATCTTCTATTGTTTCCCTTTCCTCTTCTTCCATCTTCTCTTCCCTCGAGGAGCTGTCCCCCAGTATCTCTTCCCTCATCTCTCAGCTCCCTTCCGCTCCCACAGTTTCCTCTCCTATAGTAGCTCCTACCCCTATGAGAGCATTGGAGGTTCGGCTTCTTTATCAATGTCACCGCATGACATCTTAACCCATTTCCTGAGTACCTGTAGTTTCTCCTTCTTCTTACGCCATTCCTTCTTCTTCCTTAAGTCCGGCATGGATCTCCCAACACTGAGCAACACAAGAGAAAAGTCCCCATTGCACCTATGGACTTCTCCATCATCCGACAAAGGGGCCAAGAAGTAGAAGCCAATAACCCGCTTCTCTTAGAGCGCCTCGGGTGAAAGAGTAATGGAGATCGCCTATCCCAATCCCATAAAGGATAAAAGGATCTGTCACCTCACAGATTATATAGTGACATAGGTCACGATGGGAACGTCATCAAGAGCCTTGAGGAGATGCCTATCTATGGTGGATTCCATTTGTAAGAAACTTTAAGAAGCGAAAAGGAAGAGAAGAGGCTACTAAAAGAGCGAGAATAAACATCTTTCTCCATGCCTGCGAGAAAATGGCACAGTGCACCTCCTCTGGCCCGACATTGAGACTCCTAAGGCCCTTAGTCGGGATAAGATAAATGAATACGCCAAGCGCGAAAACAAGGCATGGCGGTATCCACTGAGAGACAAGATCCTCAAGGATAGTGAGGAAGTAATCGTTAGGTTCACCGAGTTATATCGAGAACATTGTTTGGGTTAACAAGGAACTCTAGGCGATTGCAGGACCTATCTTTGAAGAGTTAGACCATGATATGTTACAACATGAGACATTCTAAAGATGCTCGACTAACTTAGTCAATGATTTAGTTAAATTCAGCATCTTGATCACCCAGAGCACCCAACAAAGTCCTTGTTTCTTTGGAATCTTGGGTCGATCGGATGGAATTTTCTGGAGAAGATAGATAAGGTCAAGGAGGAAGCCACTGGATGTAATGCATAAAATGGAGAAAATTATCCTATGGATGTCTCGGGCTTTCTCACTCTATATTTCACCTTGAGGAAGGTAGATGAAACTATTTGAATCTTCAAAGAGATCATCTTGCAAGGTTAGGGCCGGGAGCTACTTTTGACTTGAATCCATCAACAACCTTTTGGCCTACCACGACTTTGTGGGATACCTAATGGAGGTAGGAAATGAGTACTTCAAGCTCCTGAAAAACTCGGAGATGAACGAGAGACTTGTGAAGTCATCGGCGACCACACCGAGGGTCCTACGGGACCAACTCTAACCGATGATCAAAGCAAATTCATGGAGTATCGGGCCCAAATTCCACATTACCTCTCTGAGCAAAAGTAGGGTACTCCTTTTCAACGCGAGATGATGAAAAATATCCTTCCTCCTCTTGGCTTTCTTTTTGCAATATTTAAAAGTATGTTGGCACAAATGATGACATCATCCATATTACACCACGGGATGTTGTTATCCACCAGAGTTGCCCCAAAAGTCAACGAGTTGACTTTTAGATATTTGTAGATATTAATTAGTTGTTGGTTTCTTTTTGCCTTCTCTCCTTCTATAAATACTTTAATATTCGTTGTATTCAAGGGTGGACACTTTTTAGATAAAAAATAGAAGTGAGAAGAAAAGGCTTTGTACTTTGTATGAGAAGAAAACATAATACAAATATTAAGACTTTGTGTTGAATATGTGTGTCATGGGCATATGATATTTCTTATGTTAGATCTATGTGTTTATTGTTGGATCTATGTCTAATTTTTTGTCATTTGTTCATCAGAGTATTGCTTTATTCGTTTATGCA